>WHYT01015796.1:110890-130443 GCA_009806455.1 Tetrax tetrax
CCGAGCCCTGCCGCGCAGGGGAAAGCCGCAGGAGCGCGAGGAGGGTCGGTGCCTTGAGTCTGGATCTTCAGTAACCGCACGCGTGGTTCCTTTGCGAGTTAACTGTCTTTCTTGCCTTTAGCAATCAGCAAGTTCTCTGTCAGGGCGCGGGGGTGCAGAAAGTCAGGACAGGATGAGGGATAGTTCGGTATCCAGCTCAGCGTCTTCGTCAGGGACAGACCTGTGCTGCAGCCTCTCCGGCAGTGGGTCACACCTCCTCCTCCCGAGTACAGCAGGAGACTTCAGCTTGAGTGCCAGCTTGTCAGCTTGTGTGAGGCCTTATGAGGTACCTTCCAACAGGGCGCCCTTCTGGGCTCAAAATCTTGGGGAGTGAGCGTTATTCTATTTGCTTTGTGCGTAGGTCGTAAGTAAACCTTGCATCTTCCTTCCAAAATAAAGAGTTAGCTTGAAAAACCTCTGAGTTCTTGTGTCCTACTGAGACTTCCAGCCCGCTTCTTATGTTTTTCTTTGTCTGGAATTTGGGAGTGAAATGCAGAGTACAGCCTGCCAGCCCAGGAGGACACAAATCGCTCTGTTCCACCAGCTGGAGTTACTGTTAGCTTTTATAATGCTGATTTCTGAGGAGTCTGTGTCAGGTTTTCACTGTGCTAGGCAGACACAGCCTGAAAAAAAGCAACCCTCATGCTTAGTGTTTATGATATAAGAAAATAGATAAGGAAGATAAAAATGGAAAAAATAAAGGTCTCGATATGTGGTGACCTAAGTGGTTTCACACACAGTTTTCCTGAGTAGTGGATCTGGACAATCAAACTCTTCTTTGCACCTTCCCTTCCTTTCTTTCACATTGAGAGTAACAAACTAGGAAACAAACTTTTATATGCGTTACTTGTTTGCTTAAGATTTTGGGTTTCACATCACCATTGAGACATGTACTTATTTGGCATGTAGCAGTGTGTGAAAGAACAAACAGACTGTGGGTGAATATAGGATGCCTCAGTTTTTAAAGTTAGGAAATCTGGATCTACCCTGTTTCTCCTCACAAAAATACCCAAGCAAAACTGCCATCCCAACCCTGAAACCTCTCTATCTTTGATTTCTTAACA
Organism: Tetrax tetrax; assembly: GCA_009806455.1. Classification (NCBI taxonomy): domain Eukaryota; kingdom Metazoa; phylum Chordata; class Aves; order Otidiformes; family Otididae; genus Tetrax; species Tetrax tetrax. The sequence goes on from WHYT01015796.1 coordinate 111,994, forward strand.
GACAGCAAAATCAATAAAAACATGGAAATAATTTATCGTTGGTGGGGGCAGGGTGGTTGGCAGTTTTGTCCTTTCTAAGGTGCACTCACGCAATTTATCCCAAATCAAGTGTTGCTTCTGGTAACATCTTGCACATATTCAGTGTTTTATAAGAAGACATTCAACGTGGTTTTCCTGAGTTTAAATTGGTAGTACCCAGGGGCTACTTTTCACTAGGAGAAGGAGAATTTTGTGATAGCATACCGATTTTGTTAGTGGGACTGCATTGTAAATTGGTCTCAAACGGGGGTGTGCGCAGGTATTGCATTGATGCAGGTGCTGAGATCACTGTACTCGTACGATTCCTCGTGTGGCTCAAAGCTGTGCAAGATCTACCAGGAGAACAGAATTCTGTTGTTCCTGCAAAAGAGAATCTACCTAAACAGTTGGACTTGGATAACTGTAGTAGGAAAGTTCAACTGATGGTAAATTTTTGCAGTGCAGATAATTTTTTTTCCCCCAGTATTTGTTAGAAACTATGGAACTGCCATTCTGTGTTCTGTTCTTTATATTTTTTAATACTTTAAAAGAGTGTAACAGTTGTGGGGTTTTGGTTTATTTACTTATATATATTTAAAAATACTTTTAAGCATTACAGCAGCTTTGAAAGGTTCTGGTGAGTTTTTTGGGTACTTTTGGAGCATCTTGAGCTGAGTGTTAATGCTTGGTCTTGCTCAAGGAAGAGAAATGGAATGTCATTTGGAATTTAGCACACGTGCCTGAGATACTTTGTAGAATCAGATTTATTGACTCCTTCACTTTCTTGCTTGATAAGCCACCAAACAAAATGAAACACTCTGTGCACATGCTGAATCTTGGTGCTGCTTGTTTTTAGACAAAGTGTCATGCTGAGTACTGGTGCTGCTAAAGAAAAGTCCTAAATATGTCTAAAGGCTGAGGGATGTTTTTTCATTTTTAAAATTTAATCTGTTTCTAAGCAAATTTTTAATAGATTGAGTCACATAGTTGTTTCCTGCTGAAATGTAATAAGCTACTTTTGACCTAATTTTGCTATTTTAGGGTGCAGTAGAGCCCATGCAGATTGACGTAGATCCACAAGAAGATCAGCAAAATGCACCTGACATCAACTACGTGGTGGAGAACCCCACTCTGGTACGTGCTGGTTGAGGGCTAGTGGGTTCTATTTCTTGCGCATGGCCTCTTCTTTAAGGTTTTTTAAAAACTCCCTCACTTTGCTCCTTGTCAAGTGGTTGTTTAAAGATGAACAGATTCTGTTCCAGGTAGGTGGGGTAAGAGTAGCCGTGACTTCTGCAGTGTTCTGTAGCTCATCGCGTATGGACCTCTACCACACCTTCTGGGATGAAGGAGGAGTTGTTCTTTGGTGACTTGCTGCGTGTGCCTGCTTGACACAGTGTCCATTCTGAAATAGCTTAGTACATCTCTGTACAGAGACATAAGTCTTGCCTTTTGGAGCCTGTTCTCTGAGAAGCAAGGCTCAGGTGCTTTAAGTATATGATTAGGATAGAAGTCTTTCATCGCTGGATGCTCTGTGGACTGGCTGGAACCCACGGAGCTGTGGAGTTATAAAAGGCTGTATTAGCCTGTATCAGTTTCTTCAGGTTTTAGTTAATGGTTTAAGATTTTTGACAATTTTTATGTATCAGCTCTGTAACAGTGAGAGGTGGTTGTTGCAGAAGGGAACAGAAATGTTCATTGGAAAAAGTTAAAGCGACACTAAAATTGCAAAATAAATTGTTCAGTTAGGAAACTTTGCAGGTCACATAACCTGTGAAGCTTTAGTTTATCCCTCTTGTCCTCGTGCCTTACAATGGTTGTCACGTGGTTATTCACTGATTACTGCGCAGTTGTTGGGGTTTTGTTTTTTGGTTTGGTTTGGTTTTTTTTCAGCCTTTGACCTGATACCTTATTTAATTTCATTGCATTTCAATTCTATTCTGAAGCTAGAGTGATGAAGCAATTATGTTGTGATCTTTATGTCTTTGTTATTACTACAGCATCTAAGTGTTCCCAAAAATTAGTGATTTCCTAGTCGCGTAACTGATGTGAAGGACTGTAATTCCCTGTTGACATTCAGAGTTGAGGAGGAAAGTGAAATTACTCAGTGATTTCAGGAGTATTGTGCACCATCAGGCATGAAGCTGTGGAAGAAAGCATGCTCTTGCCTTTATATTTTTCAGATCCTGTAGCAAATAAAGGAGGAATTCTAAATACAAATTTGCAGTGCACACAGTCCTGTTTCAGTCTCGGAGCAAGATCATTCTTGCACTGAATCAGGCAAGAACCATGTTACAGAATGCTGCCGTGGTGTCTGTGGCAGTACCTTAATTCAGACGTGCAGGGCTGAGGCGGTCAAACACGCCAAAGGATGCATATGAAATGGGGACCGGCAGCCTGAGCCTAGAGTTCCTGCTGCCGGGATGCTTGGCTGGGCCCTGAGCCTGCTGTGGCTGTTTGCACGTGTGCCTCTGTCCCTAGGAAATCTCCCTGCAATGCCGTATCATATCTTTACTAGACATGTTGTGCTCCTCTTCTCCCCACCCCCCAAAGGTTTAAAATCTGTTAAGTATTCAGAATTTAAACCTCAGATCCTCAGATCCTTCCTCAAGACTGAGAGACCCTATTTGTTCTCAAAGGAGTTGTTTTACGAAATTAGTGCGATCAAAAGAATGCAGGTTGCTGTATGGAAACTATTTTTCAAGGAAAAACTACATCTGGAATGGTTGTCTGGTTTAGGAAACTTCAGCTCAAATGATGGAATCTTGCCAAAACCATTTACAGGGGATATAACCAATGCCTGAAGCGGGTGAGCTGATCATCTCTAATGAACAGCATGACAACTGGTAACTGAAATTAAAAAAGGTAAATTGTAGTGTACTGCGTATTTCAGTAGTGTTTGAAGAAAGCAGAAATGGAATAATCTTACCTGATGTTTTTTGTTTGTCTGAGTCATGTTGCCCTCCATGAAGGGGTCAGGACTGCAGGAAAAGCTCTGCGAGCCACAGTGTAGTAGCCTGATTTAACGTTGCCGTCTTCACCTTCTGAGACTGGGTTTTGCTTGCAGGATTTGGAGCAGTATGCCTCCAGCTACAGTGGTCTGATGCGAATTGAACGGCTGCAGTTTATTGCTGATCACTGCCCGCAGCTGCGAGTGGAAGCTCTCAAGATGGCACTGTCATTTGTCCAGAGAACTTTCAATGTTGATGTGTACGAAGAAATCCACAGGAAGTTGTCTGAGGCCACCAGGTACAGAACCTGGGGAGCTGTTTTGACTGAGTTAAGATTGATGTGCCACGGTGGGGACCTTGCATGTCATACTAGCGTGTTCCTTATGCAAATTGTCTTTGCCCTTAGAACTTGGTAGCAGTGAAATGTGTGTGTTCGGGCCCAAGTTCTTGTGCCTTTTTAAAAGATTAAACGCGGAGGACATTTTCTCATTCTGAAGTTTTAGTGTTTTGAAATGCTACAGGTAGATTTTGAGGAGAGTTTATCCCTTGCAACTGCTTGAAATATTAATGAACACAGTTATCTTTCCTTGGGTAGATTATGGAGATGAAATCTCATCTAGATGCTCATAAATTAGGACCTTATCTAACTGTTTGCCTTGGTTTGGTTTGGTTTTCTTCCTTTTCATTTTTTCCCACTAACAGCAGGTTTGCTGTTAAGGGTAGCCTCTGGTACTTCACTTATCCATCTGCTCTTCCTGTCTTTGCGTTATTTTTGTTGTTATGTGTGTTTGTTGATTTCTTGTCTGTTTTGCCCTGGGAGTCTTTATCATGTATATGTCACAATATGTTCATTGCTTTCTTATATGTGAGAAGGACTGCTGGTAAAACAAACAAACAAGCAAACCCCCCCTCAAACTCATAATGTGTTTTTCTGTTTGAAATATTGGGAAGTGAGCTCAGTGCAAGCAGATAATTGATCTGAGCTGGGTGGAAGAAGTTGTTGGACAGTATCTGTACAGTATAGCTTTGCTATCAAGCCATTGCAGATAGCTGGGGAGAGAACTCGTGGACAGCTGTACACTGTGTCCCATATAGAGGTGTTTGATTGGATTCAGTGACTCTTTAGAGCCATTAAATACTTTCATAGAATGGCATCATTCATTGCTGCACTGTTACTAACTTGCTTTCAGTTGATTTGTAGAGCAGGTTGTTTCTTTAAAATTAGCAATGAGTTGCTTGTTAATAAAATACCTGCAAAAGATCATTAGGATAATTTTGAGAATAATTTGTAAACACCTGTGATGCTTATATTACTGTTTTCACTGGAAACCTTGGCAATCCTTTTCCTTTTCCCCTCACCATCCTGATTTTCTCTTTGGTCTATTTTGTGTATGCAGTACTGTGTGTTAGGGTAACAGCCGGGTACTTGGCAGACCTCTGTTTTGAAAAGTTTGCAGCGTAACAGTCCCATTCAAACTCTTTCCTTCCAGAGAACTGCAGAATACGCCTGATGCTGTCCCTGACAGTGGAATTGAACCCCCTCCTCTTGACACAGCTTGGGTTGAAGCCACACGCAAAAAAGCTCTTCTTAAGCTGGAGAAACTCGACACAGATCTGAAAAATTACAAAGGGAACTCCATCAAGGAGAGTATCAGGTGAGATGTGGAAGGCTCTACTGGAGCAAGGAAGAGCATTTTGCTCCTCCAGGCACCTAACAGAGGATGTCAACTGCATTCAGTGCCTTAGCTCAGTGTGTTGAGTTACTTGTTTGGAACACTCTGAGTATGTCCCTTTCTGAGCACACAGTTCATTGATATTTTAATTCTGTGCTCCAGGAGAGGCCACGATGACTTAGGTGATCACTACCTTGACTGTGGGGACCTCAGCAACGCTCTCAAGTGTTACTCGCGAGCCCGTGATTACTGCACCAGTGCTAAACACGTTATCAACATGTGTCTCAATGTCATCAAGGTAGGAGGGCTTGCAGGAAATGGTACGTGGTGTCTTTCTTATGCTGCTGTAAAATCCAGCTGTGCTTTGCTCTGGTTACAGCTCTTGTGTCTGCAATGATATTGCTTATCTAAGTGACACTGTTTATTCATGCCTGTTCTACACTGTTTCTGGCTCCCTGCAGGTCAGTGTCTACCTCCAGAATTGGTCTCATGTTCTGAGCTATGTAAGCAAGGCTGAGTCTACACCAGAAATTGCAGAAGTAAGGTCCTGCTTTTTAACTTGCATGAATTTCCCTTTGTTTTCTGTCTCCCAAATTTGTAAACTATTTCTTCCTTTCCACCTTTATGACTTGCTCCCTATAAGACTGCCTTCATCTTACAGTCTGTTCTTCCTCTAATCCAGCCTCCTTGGCTGCTGTACCACAGTTTTTGAGATTTATTGTTGCTTTTCTCCCGTGATATGTGTGTGGGAAATCTGAGTCATGGTAAAACCAGGGAGACTTCCTATCCTCAGTTCTTGCCATATTTCCCAAGACAAATAAGATGAAGTTATCTTGTTGTTGAGATTTGCAAGTTAATTATTAGGATGAAATATCCCAAGGACAGTGGTAATCAAAGTAGTTCTCATACCGCTTGCTCACTACTGCTTTTTTTATCCTTTAGCAAAGAGGAGAACGAGACAGCCAGACACAAGCAATTCTCACCAAACTGAAATGTGCAGCAGGTGAGTGAATCCTTCAGCTTCCTGTACTGTCTGCCCGTCTCAGCCTGTTAGCTGTCTGTAGGGCTCTTTGACAACAGGGTGTGTGTGGCTTATTTTTTTTCTCTCAGATTTGACAGACTTTGTATTTTCTCACCAGAAATGCAAAATTTAATAAAGTTAATAAGATGGAACTGCTGACTCGTTTTTGCCATTTCTTTCTTCTCTCTAAGTTTCTTCAGAGAGCATTCCAGCGTGAGTCAGTGTAGTTCAAAGGATGCTAGATCCTGTCTGAGAATCTCATTTCACTTTAGTAGTGAAGGCACCAGCAACCATGTGGGGCCTGTCCTACTCGCCAGATTTTGCAATTTCTCCTAATTTGTATGCTATCATAAACAAGGGACTAACTTTTTCTGGTTACTAGGCTTGGCTGAACTAGCTGCTCGGAAGTACAAACAGGCAGCAAAGTGCTTCTTGTTGGCATCATTTGATCACTGTGATTTCCCGGAGGTAAGGACCAAGAGGGAGCTGTGTGCAGGTCTTGGAGGGGATGTAATAATTCTAAGTATTAGGTTGCAAAATTCAGGTATTATAGTTACTCTCATAGCACTCCTATGTAGTTTGGTGGTGCTGTGAGCCGTGGGGATTTTTTTGGTTGTTGTTTGTTTTTTTTTTTTCCCCCCACAGTCTCTGTTTTTGGGTTCTCTAAATGGTCTACTCTAGATCACATAGGAATTACCTGTGAGATTTGTCTGTCTGTGTAGCTCAGTCAAAAGACTGGCTATTGGAATTGGTTTCTGCTACTTAGTAGTGGTCAGTCACTCCTCGGGCTCTGGGTGAATGCCTGAGAGCACACGGAGTGATTCCATGGCATTTGACAAGGTCTAATTTTGTCACTGCGTGAACGAAAGGCCTGTGGTAGAATACGGAATTTCAACCTTCTGCCATTTTAGTAGTCACTCTCTCTCTCTCTCTCTCTCTCTCTCTCTCTGTCTTTCTCTAGCTGTTATCTCCTAGTAATGTGGCTGTGTATGGTGGGCTCTGTGCCCTCGCTACCTTTGACCGTCAAGAACTGCAACGAAATGTTATCTCCAGCAGGTGATGCCTTGAGAAGAGTTTGTATGTACGGGACATCTTTTGGGACCTGGGGCTTTGAGAGTGGATTCTGGCGGGGGTAATAGCTTTCTCATGCAGGAGAGAAAGAATCACTGACCCTTAGTTTGGCTTTAGCATTAAGTGACATTTCACCTGTTAATCACAGGTGAAATTTTCGTAGTGTAATGGAAATTTCCAACCAAGGTCAAATCCAACATCCACATCTCTCAATTTTCTATCTCCATCAGCGGTCCATACCAGATAGTAAATCAGAGGGATAGAGCCCTGCAGAAGGCAGTTGTAAGATAATTTGCCTTCCTGTTACCACTTGTTCTGATGTATGTTGATTGTATTAATACAATTTAATAACTGTTAAGACAACTTCCAACATAATCTAACTATCATGTATACAAGGTTAAGAGAATTACAGTCTTTGGAAGAAAATGGATATTTGTGTGTCATAGATTGAATTACTATGATACTGAATTCCTGCCAGCTAAGTGTATGGAAGCACTAATTTTAAATTGATGGGATAAGGGTTGTTACCTTGACTTTTTATTGGCAGATTCCTAGGGTGAGATTCTGAGGTTCGTAAATCTGTGATGGAGAATAGGGAGAGCGCTGAGAAAGAGTGTGCATCCCAAAGATCTCCCACCCCTACGATAGGTTATTTTCCTGAGACAGTGGCATGATTAACCTTCCTATGGCGTGCTGTGCTTAGTGAAGGCTGTGCTTTGAAAGGGAACACAGAACTGGCCAGCACAGACTACAGTGCATGCACAGATGTGGCCTATGTTTTCTGGTGGTGTATCCTGATTTTTACGTATTCCCACTCACCTTCTTTTGTTTTGTGCGGACAGATGCTTCTGCTGCTTGGCTTGTCAAAAGTCTTGCCTTCCTTCGCTACAGATCTGTGTTTCAGGCTCCCAGCCCTGCTGAAAATGGGCTTTCTGGTTTGTTAGAGAGTAAATTCTTGGAATCTTCAAATGATAGTGAGAGTTTGTAACCTTGCAACTTGGAGGGATGGGGTTGTGGGGCATTTAAGTGGTGAGTTCCAGTGTCTAATCACTGCCATCTTTGTCTATAGCTCCTTCAAATTGTTTTTGGAGCTGGAGCCACAGGTTCGTGACATCATCTTCAAATTTTATGAATCTAAATATGCTTCATGCCTGAAGATGCTGGATGAGATGAAGGTGAGTTGCAGGGGAGCAGTGCAGAACAGACCCTAAAACATCCCTTCAGCTAGCCTTTTGTGAGAAGCAGAGACTGTTAAAAGTAGCTACTAAGTGTTCAGCTCTTCCATCTCCTGATGTGCTGAATGGGAACTGGGAGTAGTTTAGCAGTAGAGGGTGAGGAGAAATGATGATTTTTAAAAATATATTGTTAGTTCTTTTACTCATTCTTGTTTCATGGTACTGTCTTGCTGTAGTATAATATCCTTAAGGTTTTAAGTATATACACATACATATTTCAGAACATTAGAATAATATATTTTTCCAGGGTGCTTCTCAGCTTCTGATATGTTTTTTTTTTTGCACAGGACAACCTGCTGCTGGATATGTACCTTGCACCTCATGTTAGAACACTTTATACCCAGATTCGAAATCGTGCCCTTATCCAGGTAATTGGTCCTGTAATCCTGAGAGGAGGATGGACAGTGAGATAGGCCATCTCTTTGTAATTGCTTTTCCCAAGGGTTTTCAGAGGACAGGGAGTAAACTTGGCAACTGAATGTTTTCTTCTTCGTAGTACTTCAGTCCCTATGTGTCAGCAGATATGCGCAAGATGGCCACTGCTTTTAACACCACAGTGGCTGCTCTGGAAGATGAACTTACTCAGCTAATCCTGGAAGGACTGATCAATGCCAGGATAGACTCGCACAGTAAGGTGGGTGCCTCTGAGACACAGACTGAACAGCTGTGCTAAGGTTAGAAACTCTCCATTCCCGGGACGCTTTGAAGTTGCACTCATCTGCTGTGACTGGTATTTTCAGAAGGGCTGATCGGTGTGCAAACTCAGGCTCCATGATACCTTAGCTTTGTTCCCTTGCGCAGAAGGGGCTTCCTGCTGTGGAACCCTGTCACAGCTCCTCCGTACAGTTCTCTGTATTGCTTACAGATTCTTTATGCTCGAGATGTAGATCAGCGCAGCACAACTTTTGAGAAGTCTTTACTAATGGGCAAAGAGTTTCAGCGACGTGCCAAAGCAATGATCCTGCGAGCTGCAGTCCTGCGTAACCAGATACACGTCAAGGTATGGGCACGTTACATGTGCACCTTGAGACAGGGTTAAGAGTTTTTAATTTTTTTTTCATTTTTAATTTTTTTTTTTAACAGAAACTATGAAAGTTGGTGAATTGAAGGTTCTGGAGGGGAATTGATTTATTGTGCTCATGATTGGACAAATTCTTACAATAGTAAATATTAAATCTATAAGGAACAAGTGTTTCTAGCCAATATATTGACCTGCTTGTACAATGCAAAATATCTCTTGAGGTTTATATGCCTGAATTGATTTTAACTAGTTCATTCGACTAATTCTTGATAAACATATCTTTTTTTTTTCTTATCAAAACAAAGATTGCTTGAAGTAATTTTTTTTAGTAGAGGAAGTAAAAGATGCATGAATTGCTTGTAGTATTCCTTCCAGGATGCAGTTCCAAAGGAATGCTCTTAGGGACGTTTGGCCATCTGCCATAGCACGTGCTAAATTCTATAGTATATGAATCTCTATGATAACTAAATGCCAGATAGGGTTCCACTTCTGGGGCCAACAGCACCTTGTACATACTAACTAAGAGTGGCTTGAAAGTTCTGGTTTGACTTTTTTTAAGAACAGTTCTTGTGAACTGTAACTATGGAAGTTGTAAAAACAAGCTTTTGCAAAACCATCATTATTTATGAGTTGGGGGTATGCTCTTCCTCTGCTGTTACCCTGCTGTGCTTCACCTGTGCTTCATTTGGTGTCTCAGGAAGCACTCTGCAGGATATTTACCCATCACTAACTGGGACGTGTTTTGGTCTTGTTGCAGTCTCCTCCAAGAGAAGGTAGCCAAGGGGAGCTTACTCCAGCTAACAGCCAGTCCAGGATGAGCACCAACATGTGAAAAACTTCGTGCACTACCAAAAGAAATGGTCCCTCCAGGACTGTACCCAGTGTCTCACCCACTAACTGCTGAGCTTTACAAACTGTCCCTGTCTCCCTCACTTGCTCGCATTGAGAGGGTCAGAGCTGATGGTGGATAACATGAATATTCCAATAACTTCAGTTCTCCTTGAAAAGAAATTCTTTCTAAAAACAGCAATGGGTTCTCATTTTGGTTTTGGTAGGACATCTTCTTCCATTCTCCTTCTTCCACCACTCTGTAAAGAGCTGTCAGGTTATTCATACAGATGCTTATTTGAGAGTTTTTGAGCCGCTATTAGTTTTCTTGTTTCAAAGCTGCAAAAATAGTTAGTGTTAAGTTGAATGGACAGGCATGATCTAAGATGAATTTTGCTGGCCTGAAAGTATTGCCTTGATTCTGAGCAATGCTGAGCTGTCTGTTTATTGCAGATAAACTTACAAGAGCATTGCTCTGAATTAAGGAGCTAGAGTTCTGATGGGAGAGGGGATTTCCTTTGAGAAACCCTTAGTGATTTTTCACCTATACCAGAAAACATGGCACTGCTTCTCTGCATTCAGTAACAGGCCTTTATTTTAGGTTGTTATGTTTACCTGGATCCAGGTTCTTTCTCTCTGGTCTCTGTTTTCGAGGACTTGTTTCCTGATGTGTTTCTCACTTGTGCATGACCTGGCTTTGGGGTCCAGTGTTATCATAGCAGTACATCTCTACTTCATGCAAATGTTGCTGCTCGTCCAGTCTTACTGCCGTAGCGCGCGATGGCTTCTCAGCATGCAACAGTAGCTCCTGGTAGCACGGGTAAATGCCGCAAAACCCCACTCAAGTCCTGTGGAAGAGCTGACAGCAGCCAATCTAGGTGCCCGCTCTCCAGGTGCATTTATTCTGCTTTTCCCTTTATAAAGGGATTAAAGGTGGCAGCTCAGGTGTGTGTGTTTTCTGTGTTAATGAAAGGAGTTATGCACTGAATTTTCTGAAGTCACTGCAGCCTTGCATTCATCTAATCTGTAAGACAAGCTAAGAATTTTGATCCAGCCCTGACTGGTCTGGCAACTGATTACAGATGTTACTGTTAATGTGTTAATGCATTTTAATTTTTTTTTTTTAATAAGTTGTTATATCTAGTGCATTAAACAGCAGGATTAAAAAGCTTCTGAGTATTTGGAGTTTTGTGTTAAAGTTGGGGTTTAGGTATTTTGATCTCAAGCCATTGATTTTTTGCTAAGCCTGATGGTGTTTTGTAGGCCATTGCATTTTGCTTTCTGATCTGGTTGGAGATGTAGTTTAGATTAACTGTGAAGAAAGTGCAATTTGAGGGAATGTTCTAACAACAAAATTCCTAGACTGCATTTGCACAGCTCCTAAATTGCAACAGTGTGCTCTCCTTCTGGCTTTCCAAGCTTTTTAAGACTTAGGTGCTGAAATGGAAGCACTAGTTCCTGTGAGGTCTTTGGTTGAATGTCTTCCATTTGGCATGGCAAAATTCTCCTGGTTTTGAGGGGAGAAATGAGAGAGCTAGTTAATCAAGAGCGTCTGTCAAGTCGGACATCACCGATAGCCAGTTCAGTGAGAAAGACAAGTTGAGTCCTCAGGTAAATTGCTGTATATCCTTGTAGAAATGCTGGGAAAGTAATTTTAATGACTTCTGCTGATGCTGAAGGAAAGCCATTCAGTCCTGTAATACTGTTTAAACCTTGCTTTCTTCCTAAAACGGGCCACTGATACCATTTCTAAGGAAAAGATCTCACGCTCTGCTCTTGAAAAGATGGTTTTGCAACCCAATTAAGTGCATTGTGTCAGCTGGCTGTCTTTCCTTATGCACAGCTTCCCTCTCTTGATTTTATTGCATTACTTCTGTGCCTTCCTGGAGGCTTTCTGCTGGGAGTCCTCAATTGCAAATAGACATCTCCAGCACGCTGGGAGTCTCTGCTCTTCCAGACACTGGTGCTTGTCCGCTCTGGGGAAGTGGCTGGAAGCAGTATCCTTCAGCAGTCGGCATGGAGCCCACGAGGTGGCAACAGCAGTTTCCAGCTTTTGCTGTGGGGCAGAGGTGATCGGTTTCTTCTCTCCAGACAAAAACGCTTACAACTCTTGTGGACAGAGAGAGCATTTATCTTTTATTGCTTAGTTCATTAGCACTGTTCAAGCATAGTGTATGCTTTTGTATAGAGTTATTGGCATGTAACTCTCCTTTAGCCTGTGAAAGAAGCTGCTGTTGCTTTAGGATCTTGTAGATGTGAGTCAGGGCTGTCCAGACATGTTTCTTCTAGACATTGTTCACCTTGCTTCAGCCCTAACTTCCCACCAGTCCAAAAATCAGGAAATACAACACAGCATGGATGTAGCTTTGTATAACTTGCATTTGTAAGCAGTTTCCCCCAGTGAAAGATTACTCTTACTTTAGATTTCAAAGTAATTCCCAAGTAATAAATGGGAAAATGATGACTCACATAGAAAGAATTTCCAGTGGTTCCCTGTGACCACTGAGGTAATTCAGGGGATGAAGTTTTGTGGGATCTGTAGCATGTTGGTATGTCTAGGGTATGTGCAGAGGAACTTAAGTGGATTTCATGAACTTGTGCAGCACCTTTTTCTTGATGGGGAAGGAGATGCCAGTGGTAGGCCATAATTGATGGTGTCCTCATGCAGTGGAACTCCTGCTTCCTTTACCTGACTGAGCTAGGGGTACAGGAAAAACAGTTGGAAAGAACCTGGTTCTTTTGACGAAGGCAGTTTTAATTAGTACAACTTATTTTAGTGGTAATGTAGAAACTGCCATCATGAGATTTGTCTTGGAGTGGCTGGGGATGACTGGTAATTGTCTGACCAGAATTTGTCCAGCATAGTGGTCTGTGTTGCTAAGATTTGTAGGGGGAGAGGGGGAGACGGTATCATCGCTTGGACTGTGGCTGGGTGCAGAGGCATCTGTAAGGCACTGGCGTCTGAGGGGCTTCAGTGGACGAGGGAGGAAGCAATAGAATCCTGTCTTTGCCCATGCCGTGCGTGAATGATCCGTGCATTGGCTTCTGGGACTCTGCCGCAATGGTCTCGGCATTACTTGCTAACTTGGTTGAAATTTCAGCATTGTTCCGTCCTCTGGACAGCTCCCAAAACTGGCACTGAATAATGTATTATTTCTCATATATGTGATATAATATAAAATTTCAGGAAAAAAAATGAGGAAACTTTAATATAGCAACAATGCTTCTGACTGTCATGCATAGATAGAAAGCGTTAGTCAAGCATTCATTTAATTATTTTTTTTTTAAGTGAAATCTCGGCTGATTGAATTTGACTATTCAGGTTCTTATGCCATCTTCCTCGTTACTGTTTGTAGGAAGGACATGACAGTGGGGAGCAGCGTTACCCACAGGACAGTGTTTTACTGTTTTCTTGTGCCAGCCGTTTGTGAGAGCTGAGACTAATACAAGTCAGCATTTCATTTTTTCAGTAGTCCATCAACTGTGAATTTGCAGTAGGGTGAAAAACTGGCATGGAACTGACTTCAGCTTATCTCTGATGCTGTTGGGAATAGGAGATTAATTACTGGTGTTATTTTGGCTTCTGTTTTCCTATGGATCTGTGAATTCCGTTCAGTGTTTTCATAGGGTCTGATAGAACAACCTAGCTTTAGATTATCTCATAGAATAACTTGATCAGGCAAAATTAATTAGATAGGGAACAGAAACTGACTAATAGGGTATGTCAGCCTCTGTGGGCAATGTATGAGATTCAGTAGTTAGAAGTTTTTGGTAAATTCATAATCGAAATAAGACAATTTCTTGACAGCAAAGAAAAAATTCAAGCTTAGACTTCAGTAGACTTATTAAAAGCTGCAGACGGAAGGGTGGCTGCAATAGCAAGAAATGGTCTAATTCAAACAGGAATTCAGGTGGCAAGACCTGAAAATCTGTCGTACATGGCAGATCAGGTTAGGTAATCTTGTTGTCCTTGATCCCACAGATACTATTGTTTCAGTTCCCCAGCACTTCTGCAGCTGTAGCTCTGACTTATGCTCCATGTGCCTGTAGTTTATGTAACTGTGACAGTCTGTACATAAAGTCTGTACTCTGTAAATACACGCTGAGACCCAGGGTTTTCAGTCTTTGTTTTCATGTGCTGCTTTTTGTCTCTCTCTCTCTTTTTTTTTTTTTTTTTTTTTTTTTTTTTTTTTTTTTTTTTTTTTTTTTTTAATTCTCTGATATTGCATCTCATAAGCTGTTTGCCAAATAAAGGCATTTGGCTTTCTTTTTGTCAGGTGAACTACTACTTTTTCTTATGTGCCTCTGACAATGGATTTAGATACAAGAATGCAATCTCCCTCAAACAGAAGACTGAGGATACTTTTCTCCCTCATTCTACATGCAGAGCATTGCCTTTTCCTCCCCCTACTGCCATTAAAATTAAATAGTCTGTATCTTCTTAAGGGCCTGTGAAACAGAATATGATATTACCTTGCTGACTTGGCAGGCTGTGAGTTTTTGATTAGAGATAAAACAGGATAATTAGTATATTGCCTAGCCTGAAAGTAATCCCTGGTTAGTGTAGGTGCAGGTGTGCCCAGCGTGGATGGTAAACGGCTTGGCTTTGCTCGTGTTGTAAGAGTGCCTCCTGAATCACAAGCATTGTTTGTTAAGAAATCGATACACTGGTCATCTTTACCTTATTAATTGCAAAGTTATCATCTTCTTGAATGTCTGTTGAAAGTTCAGGTTGCAACTTTTTTTTCCATTAGTGTGGTGATTTGTAGTTAGATGCACAAAGGGAGTTTTGTGTTGTAGTGCCTAACTGAACAGTTCTCCAGTCCTGCGTTAGGAGCCCTGCAGTCTTCTGCCATGTCACAGGACAGGAGCTGGCAAGAGAAGTGGGCATCTGTCTGCACTGCCTACTAAGAAATGCCTTGGAGGAGGGGATCGGGACAAATACGCCTTAAATGCTAATTCTCTATAGAAATGTGTCCATTTTGGATTCTCAAGTATAAGGCACTTCCTGAATTTAGAAGCCTAAGCCAGCTTGATCCTTTGTTCACACTGGTAAGTGATTCTGTGGTGAGACTGTACTCGTGAGAGATGTGTTATAAAATCCCACTGTGTAGTTAAGAATACAACCCCAATCTCACATAGCACCACTCCGCTACTGTGTTGGAACAGCGAATGTTTCTTGTGCAGACCTTTTCTGGCTTTGTAAATTTTCTGTAGCACAGTGAGCAAGGGAATGACGTGAGCTTTCTGATGTTTTTGGAAAACTGTGTAAATGGGAAGGGGTCAGGCAGGCAGTTTGAATTTCCATGATAATGAATGTTTGGCTCTTTATTAGAAGACAAACTTCTTGAACAGACCCAGGAACTTGGAATACCTGACAGCTTTACAGTGTGTCTGTGCGAGGGAAGAAGTGGACTATGCCCATAGGAGGTGGGAGACATTGTTTCAAGTTCCCATCTTTAAATAAGGTAGAGAAGCATTTTTAAACTTCATTCTCCCACATTAATTACTGGGCTATTTGGTAAATGCCACACCCTTTCCCTCCCCCTCGGTTTCTGTGCTAGTTCCAATTCACAAGGCAGGCTAAAGTAACACCCACCAGCGCAGTGTCTAAACTTGATTTGAATACAAGGCTAGTCAGAAATTATGAAAGCTGCTGAAAGTCTTGGTTAACAAGCTGATTAAGGTTGGAAGATGCTATTCCCAGAACATCATGGAAAATATTTTGTTCAGGTAAAGAGCAAATGAAATGGGAAGACTCAGCAGGAGAGTTTAAACTACTTTTATTGTCATAATCTGTAGAAAGCTGCAACTAAATGTTATGCAGCATTTAAGCCCAGCCTCCAAGTGGATCTGAAGTTCTTACCTCTTGTGACCGCTCTAGAGGACTTAATGTGAATCAACGGGGACAGCAAGATAAAAGCTGTCTAGATCTAGACAAATGTCCAGAGAGATGAAGGTGCACATGATCGTGTGATAGGGAACGTACCTGAGGAAGCAGCACGGAAAATTTGAACTCAGACTAGAAGAAAGTGGGCATAGGGGTGATTGACATAAGCGTAGACCAAGGCCTCTCCTTCACATGTGGTGCTCTGCTTAGTGATCTGTTAATCTTGCTTGTGGCCTCTCTTGTTATTAATGCTTTGAATGAGAATGTTTTTCCAAGGACTGAGTAAGTAGTTCAGGGTGTTTTTTCAGCATACAGTTCCCAGTCCATGTTTGAACTCATGACTGTAAACTGATAGCAGTTTGTAATGCAGGTTAGGAAACACAAACTGATCTTGCTAGAGCTCGAAGGGGCGTGCGTACACATGCATGCATGAGCACACGTACATATGCATAAGCAGGGAATGGTTGTTAAGTCAAAAAATGTGTTCAAAATGGTTTATAAAATAATCAGGGCATGCTGTTATCCTCTCATTCCTGAAAGTGCTATGTTTCTGTCATTAAAAAAAAAAAAAGGCTTGAGCCCCTCTTTTGATTGGGGGTGGGGCAGGGAAGGGTATTCCCTATTTTTCAGGAATGTATGCTGCTGCATTTGTTTTCTGACCTTGGGGGCACTTTTGATTTTTGGTTTATTACTGTTCAGTAATCTTTCCTTTCCAAGGCAAGGGCCCTTACGCACTGAGAAGACGCTTTGCCAGTGCTTTATGCAGACCTGCTATTCTGGGTTCTGGGTTTCTTCACTTCGTTTCAGAACCAGTGTAACTTCCAAAAGGGAATATCTGACAGATTCTAACAAGCAGAGGAAGAATCTCTGACAGTGGGATTCTAGAAAAGTAAATGTCAGCCAGATGATGCATCAAGGAAAGAAAGCATAAAAGTCTCCCCCCTGGCTCCTGTCCTGCCAGTTGTGTGGAATACAGCTGTGCCACGTCTTTGACGCTAAATCGTCACATCGATGCTAAATGACCTGGTTTATTTTAAACCTGTGTAAGGTACAGCGCCAGTCTGTGGATGTTCTGTTGCACAAGCTGAGTGTAAGAACACATAGCACCTGCTAAAACAGGATGAGCTGTTTGGTTTGTGAAATGAAGTGCTCCTGCCCTCCCCAGCCAAGCCCTCACACCAGCAATTGTTCAGAACTATAGACCAGAAAGCGGCGTAAGGCAGCGCGCTTGCTAGATGTTGTGTTGGCAATTTGCTTACGAACCTGACAGCTTGACCACAACTTAATTTCTTGTTACTGGCCAGAACAGCGTTGCAGCAGGCTGTCAAGAGAACCAGCCTAGACTAAATTAAAGCAAACAGAAAAAATTAAGACTAGTTATGACTAAAACCTGCCTCTATGGAGGCAAAATTACTGGCTTAAACCAGACATACTTAGTCGAGCAAGCAGGGCATACGTGTGAAGATATGCCAAATCTCTTGCTGGTCTGGCTGTGTCAAGCAGAGGGTTGATGCGGTGGAAGCAGGCCCTCGGGCAGTGCAGAGCGTGCCGGGCTCTCAGCTGCAGGCAGGCCATTTCGGAGGGGTAGGAACTCTCCTGCTCTCCATCACTCTGCCACTCCTGTCCTGCCCCAGACTCTGCTTGCCTCTTTCTCCTGCCCATTTCCTGCGCCCCTGAATCCCCTCCTCCTCCCCCCCACCCGCCTTTCCTCCACTTCCCTTGGAGGAACAGTAGTGGGTTTTTGTTGTTGTCTTTTTTTTTTTTTTGGCTGCTGACATTCTTTACAGCATACTGAAGACTGGAAGGTGCCCATGGGGAAAAAAGAGTAAAAAGCAGGTAGGGGGTCTTGCATGTGTAGACCCCATCTGGTTTTGACACAGATCTCACAGAATTTATCAGGTGGGAAGGAGAAAGTATGATCATGTAACTGTGTACGAGACTGAGCATGGACTTGGTTCTAACTTAGCACACAAGTTGAGACAACCCCCTCTCTTTTAAAAGAGAGGTTTAATTTTCCCCCAACGTTTGGCTCATGAGAGACTGTTAAGCTTTATCATATTGTGTAACACTAATAACTGTTAATCCACAGTGTAGTTATTGCAATATCTTACAGTTTTACATTGACATTTTCAAAGTACAGCAAGATTCATTTCTGCTTTGAAAACATGACCTGTTGAAACTCAGACAAATGTGACACATTTTCTGTTAGTGAAGAAGTTCTCAACAGGGTTACTTTTAGTGTGCCAGGCGGCCATTCTAATACAAGGAATTTATTCCCTACTATTAAAAACAGGACATGAAGGGTTAATGAATACACAAGAGGCAGCCTCTGTTGGCAGCTTATAGAGGTTGCCCCCACTCACAAATGCAGCAATTTCAGTCTTTCTTTCTTTAAAACACAGCATGAGAAATTTAATTGCATCCTTTTTATTTCAAATGCAGGATAATTCCCTGAGAAAGCAGCTTTTTACTTAAATAAAACGTTTCCAGAACTTAAAATAAACCTGTAGAACAAGTTCACAGAGCTGACGATGAGCTGGAGCCGGCGTGTTCTTTGGCCCAGGGAAGCAGCGGCCTGGCAGGAACTCCCAACCGCTTCTTTCCAAAGCTTCACACTGCACTGTCACCAGGCTCCCTCAGTGCAGCACTCTCCCCCACGTCTACATCTCCTCTCCGACTGATCTCTGGGTTTTGAATTACTCTTTGACTGTTCTGCCATGAAAGAGTTTTTTCATATTTGGTCTT
>WHYT01015796.1:131424-141716 GCA_009806455.1 Tetrax tetrax
AAAAAATCAATTAAAAAAAAAAAAAAAAAAAAAAAAAAGGGAGAAAACACTGCTTTTTGCTGCTCAGTGGTTAAATACTTGGACAATGAGTGTCTTACCTTATGCCTGCATTCACATTTATCTAGCCTAAGTTTACAGATACTGCCTCTCTACTAGCTTCACAAGCCTTTTGTTAACCAGTATTTTCTGAAAATAAGATTCTACAGCCTCCCAGAAAAAGTTTCATTGCTTTAACTGTGTGAGAGTGATTGGTAGCCTTTCCTGATGTCTATCTTCACTCTTTCTGTAGGAAGTTGTGCCAATTCTTTCTTGTCCCAACCCAACACGAACAATCTTCAGGAATATTAACCAGTGGACGCACTTACTGCATCAAGATCCATCCAAAAAACATTCCATTGATTAACAGATAAAATATTTCAGAACAGGAGTCCCGTATGCCTTTGTCAAGTAATTAGATTTGAGTGGTCCACTGAATGGTACTACAAGCCCAGTATAACAGTTCTTATTAAGAGATTCCTGGTCCTGGTAAGAGATGGCCAGTATAAGAGGAGAGAGAACGGCCACTGAGCTTTCAAAGCTGTCCACCAAGTCAGTCTAACACAAGCTTTTCATACATGTATATGGGGCTACTAAGAGAGTAAGAAACAGTTTGTATTCTCATCTGGTATGAGTAAAAGTTCATTTTCTTTACCTGCACTCATGACACCATGCACTCCTGTCTTACGGATACATTCTTCCACATCACTGAGACACTGGATGTTTCCATTTGCAAACACAGGAATGCTTACAGCTTTTCTATACCAGTGAATAAAACAGATGCATAAAATTGAGAATTAGAATGCTTAGAGTCAACCCAGAAATTCTACTCCTGTCACACAAATTTGTTTGCTCTTCAGTGCCACTGCACGCTCTGCTTAAAATCTACTTTCACAGCATGTTTGCAGAAATCCACTAAGATTGGTGCTGCTCACTAACCTGACAGCTTGAATGTGCTCCCAAGATGCCACACCAGCAAGCGGTCCTTTCTGTTCTTTAGTACGGCCGTGCACAGTCAGCAGCTAGAACACAAAGTTACATTTACTTCTCATGTGTATGAATCGGTGCAACAAATCCACTGACAAAAGAATCCCTTCACCCCACACACTTCATGGATGCCACTGAACTCCCACTGATATTTCAACAGTGCAGGGACTTTGGTATCACAGAAAGATAGCAGCAGCTCACCTACCATGGCATGGTCTTGGGCTTCTTTCAGCTTGCCATTCCACACCATGACAAGATCGTACCTTGGGAGAACCTACAGATTTCCTATTGCATTAGCTCCCATTTGTGATTCACTCTGGAATTTGTGATGCATTGATCTGGCTTGCTCCTCAGCAGAAGGTCTGAATGCTGTCAGTACTGGCTCTAGCTACAGATCATATCTTCCAATTTAACTGGAGTTAAACCCTAGAAGGCTGCCTATTTCTTCACTGGTGGTGGCCATCTTTGATACTGGTTTTCTATAGCCTGTGGATTTCATGCATTCCCACTGTTTCCTGCAGCACTACGTTAGACTGAGATGCTCAGCCACAGTGAAGGATGCCGCACTGTGCAGTGGTTACAGGAGAGACTCTGAAGTTACGATGAATTCCATATCATACTGTTGACCTGCTGCCTATGACTGCAAATGCATACAAGCTCTCTGCATCCTGTTTTCTCTGTCTGTAGAACAACGTAGCCTATTCATCTCCACAGTACACCAAGATCTGGCCATCAGATGCTTTACACAGAGACACGTGTCCAATGCAACAGTACAGGGAGCAGCTGCCTCCTTACCTGGCAGCCAGCTTTCTCCAGCATCTGTGCATACTTCACTGTCTTGTCAATTTCTGGGAAAACGCGGATTTTGCATGTGATGGGAACAGAGAGCTTCTCGTTAGCCAGTAAAACTGGGAAAGATTGAAAAGACAGGTAAGTGTGCTGCACAATGCTATGAAAAGTGCCTGCTCTCCTCAAGATCTGATACTGGGCGTGGTATGGAAAAAGCCTGAAAAGTTAATGCTATGCAGTTCTCACAGCTTTAACAATCAGCAATGTCCTCTGCAATCTTTATTGCATAGGTTAATTAAGTAATAATAAAACATGAAACACAAAAATCTGCATTCTAACAAGAAGGCATAAAATAGTCAGCATTTAATAGCCCTAATGTTTCCACTGCATCAAACCTTTGCTTTCAAGGATCACCCCCCTCAAATCTTAATCATTGTTACATTTGCTATCATAACAGGCTATCATACTCCTCCCACTCTGCCAACAACATTAACACTCGCTTGTCTACCTTTCCTACAAGAGATCCTTTGCTTCTTTCCAAATTATCACCCAAATAAGCATGACAAGTGGAGTCTTGTCCATGGCAGGCAGAGGCTTTTCAAATGAGATGATAGGCTGTGGACCCAATTAAGTAGTAAATGCAGGTTACAGAGTCAGGGTGAAATCTAGAACATGTTAAAACTCCCATAGTCTTTACACAGACTATGGAATCAGAAAACTACTAAAAAGAGAGCTAACGAAGACAGTCAACACAAAAACGCCGAGCAGTGGCATGCCTGAAATTCTCTTATCTTCCAGAGCTTGGATGTATAACGTAGGAAGTCACCTGCTTTCTTCTAATCCAAATCCTCGACACTCTAACGATAGATACTTCCTACGATCCTTTCAAGGGAGCAAGCAAGGTGTATACAGGTGCAAGCAGAAAACAGTACTCCATCATTTTAAAGAAGGCTGGGGGAGGAGGAGGAAGAAGAAGCTTTCTCACATTTTATACCATAGCCTAACTAGACAGCCTAGGTTCTCACCCAAGCAGATGATCTGGGTTCTCTTCTAACCTTGAGGTTGTTCTGATTTGCATCTTTCACTCCTAAGAAAAGTGCCCCAACAACCACATTACATGCTGGACAGCGAAGCACTGTCTGTCTTTCCAGGTCCTCAGTAGTGTCTGTGCCAAACATCATTCAAGATTCTCTGGACCACAGGGAACGCAAACAGAAGACTCTTTAACTTCATAGTTCAGACACTTGCTTTGAAGTGGGGTAAAGGCACATTCTCAGCTCTATACAATGTCCAAAATCTTTCTTCTTAAATCACTCCCAAATGTATTTCTTTAAAAAATATACTATTCACAACTGCTACCGATAGTCTGAAAATATTCTACACAAATTTGCAAAAGAGAGCCATAACGTGCTATGGTGTGGACAGAAAGAGTACACTGAGTTGATCAGAAAAGGACAACTGTGGCTTCAAGCAGAAACAAAACTCCTGGCACCCAAGAACTTCAAAGCGAAAAAGGAAGACACTAGGAGTTCTGCTCTTTCTAGAGTTGGAGAGCCACTAAGCCATTATTAGACTGGGACCTAATTGACTCATTTTCACCTATAGTCTGTTTCAGGTACTTTTAGGAGATCTAGCATGCTAGCATGAGTTTGTAGGGATATCACCAAGTATCTTGAGGGTGCCACTGGAATACAGTAAGAAAGAAAAAAAAAAAACAAAACCAAACCAACAATCCTCCCCAAAGAAACACGCTGCACCTCCTTTCCCCCAAAATCCCTAAACCTCCTCATAATGATGAGCTCATCCCATTTCCTCTCAAAGTGAAGCCTCTCTAGAGCGAGGCCTCTCTAAAGACTTACTCATTCTCTGAAGAAGATCCCACTCCTCTTGCAGAAATGCTCCATAGTGACCTATAACAAAACAGTATATGACAAACTTGCACAGATGAGTAAGATTCTGAAGAATACAGCTTTCATAAACATTCACAGAAAAAGATCCAGACAGGTACATGCCTCACTGGCAGAAACAGAGTTGCTCTGTCCTGCACAAACTGCAAGAGTTGGATCATTCTGTTACCCATGCCACCCCAGATTCACAGGATAAACAATGAATCCCCACACACTACTTTCACTGCTGCTCCCTAAGGCTGGTATGTTGACATTGGCAGCTCTAAGTCCAACTTTTAGGGGTTTATGCCAGGTCTTTAAAAAATTCCCTTCAGGATAAAACCTGATCAGATTGAAAGATCTATCTGCCCCGTACACTACTGATCATTTCCTATTAGTCCTTGAAAGGTATTTCAGAAGAGAAATGGGTAGTTACTCAACAAATCTTTCCTCAACATCCTAACTCACTGAAAATTTTCAAGCACTGGTTCTGGTTTTCAAACATAGCTATTTTTGCAATATCTTTAAGGGATTCAGCAGGTGTTATTCTCTTATTTGTTAATGTGAATAAATTCTGTGCAAATATCAAGGAAATAGGAGATGCCAAGTGCCTGCATGTTATAATTTTAATTGCAGTTTTGCAAAATTAAGCTGATTGTGCAACTGAAATCAGAAAGAAAATCAAGCTTTTGCTAAAAAGAGCTTTTCTGAAGGACATTCTAGACATAAGAGCTGTCACTCAAGAGAAGTTGGAATTCATTATTAGTATATTGAATTTTTGCTTCGGGTACTACAAAGCATTACTTGTTAAAGTGGGTGTAACTGAGTCTGACTTCAGCAGCACTGCAACCACCCCCCCACCATCAAGGCTCAATTTGGTCCTCTTGATGTTTTTTACTGCCAACATTCACATTTGAAACACGCCATTCCTCTGTTTATCCAGGGTTCAGATTTGCACATACCTCTCTTCGCAATCATTTGGGGGCAACCCAAATTTAGGTCTATGGCATCGCAATAATCCTGAGCCAACAGTGCTGCTTGGACAAACACTTCAGGATCATTGGCACAGAACTGAGAAAGACAAAGAAAAGTGGAATAATCAGGCAATAGCTTTCAAGTACCGACAACACGCTAAGATACAGTTATGAAGCAACTACTTGCTACAGAAAACAGGCATAATATGCACAGTTAATAGTGGCAAACATCATTTCTCAAAAAAAAAACCACCAACACAAAACCCCAAACAAAGCTAAAGATCCTCAACCTTCAAACGACAAAATCGTAGAATCACAGAAGGGTTTGGGTTGAAGGGACCTTTAAAGCCCATCCAGTCCAGACCCCTGCCAGGAGCAGGGACATCTCCAGCCAGATCAGGCTGCTCAGAGCCCTGGCCAACCTGGCCTGGAACGTTTTCAGGGATGGCGCATCCGCTGCCTCTCTGGGCAGCCTGGGCCAGTGTTTTACCACTCTCATCGTAAATTTTTTTTTCCTTATTTCAAGTATGAATCTGCATCATTCTGTTTTAAAACCATTACCCTTTGTCCTTTCGCAACAGGCCCCGAAAAAGAGTTTCTCCCCGTCTCTGCCCAATCTATTTCCAATAGTCTGTGACCAGAAACCCAAGCCTGCCCAGAAATATTGCAGAACTCAGCAAGGACCAGTTGGACCGAGTCCAGAGGCCACGGAGATGATCAGAGGGCTGAAGCACCTCTCTTATGAGGCCAGGCTGACAGAGCTGGGGCTGTTCAGCCTGGAGAAGAGAAGGCTCCACGGAAACCTTAGAGCGGCCTCCCAGTGCCTAAAGGGGGCTGATAGGAAAGATGGGGAGAGACTCAGGGCCAGGCTGGACCTGATCTGGTTGGAGATGTCCCTGCAAGGGTGCAGGGGGCTGGACTGGATGATCTTTAAAGGTCCCTTCCAACCTAAACTATTCTATGATTCTGTGATTCTACTGGGTCAATCCAAAGATTAACCCATTTTTTTTTTCTGTGCCTTCTGTCCAATAGTGGGCAGTGGGAAGCAGGATAACATAGCATGCTCACAATAACTGACACTCTTCGGGTAGGCTCACCGAGAACACACAACTTACTGAGCTGAAAATCTGCGTTCAAAAGACTTACAGCTTTCTAAGACTATTTAAATTTCTGCACCTGTATTTTTCTGTGGCAAAAGAAACTACCTCCCATGGTAAAATGAGAACATACAAAGCTGTACTAAGACAGACCAAAGGGCCACCTCATCCTGCTCTGTTAATGTCTAGGGAACAGCAGAAGTCGGAAAGCATCCTCAAGGACTTTGGCAGCAGCAGTTGTGTTTCCAGCACCTCATTACCCTCAATAGTTTTCCTTCCTTTGCTTTCTAAACTCGTGTAACTTTTCAGCATCTAGTATGTCCTATGGTAATGAATTTTGCGGTTTACAACTATCGCTGCCTTTACTTAACACTCATTTCCCATTTGTCATGGGAGAGATGGGAGATGTCCCAGACGTCTCTCATCTTTCCGTCAGTCAGAGGAGACACTTCTCTTCCAGGGTGAAGAGTCCTCAACCATTTAACTGCTCCACAGGTGGAAATCACGTCATTCCTCTGCTCATGCCAACTGTCTCTCCCTGCATTATTCTCCAGCTCTGCAGGCCCCTTTCCCGCTTTGGTTCTTTGGGATGGAGTGGAGGGAAGTGCCTGAACATCACATAGCACTCAAGAAGCAGAAGAAACAGAAGCTGAAAAGTGTGTCCTGTCTTTCTTGCATCCTTTTCCTATAGCTAAGCACAGAGCTCATCTTTTCAGAGAACAACTCAAAAAACTGTGATCTTTCCTGAGTGGTATCAGATCTGGAACAACCCTAGACTCTAGAAGACCAGCTGCAATCTGTTTCTAAAGATGACGTGCAGAGAACTGAAACCCTGTGAACTTAATGCTCCAGGCCCCTGTGGTTAAGACACCAACTCCTCTTTGATAGACAAGGGATAAACAGAAGAACACACTTATCTTCACGATACTCTTCACAGTATTTAGGGGAATACAGTGAGATTTCCGTCATTCCGTATAACCACTTTAAACCTGGGTGAGACAGACTAGCTTGAACTCACGCGCATTTGGAAATCGTCTGGCTTTGTCAACACAAATGAGGCGGGTGACAGGGCGAGTGGGCATTTGGCGGTGCTGGCTTGCTTTCCCAGCGTTACCCAAGAGCGAACGGCGGGAAGCTCCTCCCGGCTGTCCCTGCCGCCGCCGCCGGTGCTGGGGCTGACCGAGTGCAGCGCGCTGGGCCGGGGCCGGTGGCTCACCTGCACGATGAGCGGGCGGTCCTCGGGGCAGGCCTCGCCGTAGAGGTTCTCGCGGCGGTAGTTGGCGTCCCTGAGGAAGACCTGGGCGTGCAGCATCGGCGTGTAGCAGAGCTGGGCGCCGTGGCGGCGGCTCAGCAGCCTCCAGGCCAGCTCGCTCTGGTCCACCATGGGCGCCACCACGTAGTGGGCGCTCCGCAGCGTCTCCCTCCAGAAGGCCTCCCCGCGCAGCTTCGGCATCTCCCGCCGGCCTGCCCGCGCAGCGCTGCGGCAGCTGGCGCCTCGTGCTGCCGCACCGTGGCTCGCAGCCGCCCCCCGAGGCCCGCAGGCGAGCGCGACCGTCGGGCCCCGGCAGGCCACCGAGGCGGCCGGACGGTGCCACCGCCATCTCGCTCCGGCCGGCTCAGCGGTGCAGCTGCGCGCCGTCCCCTCCGGAAACGGCGGCGCTGCCAGCAGGAGCCGTGCGCGGGAGAGTCCGGGCACCGGCAGGGGCGGCGCGGGAAGGGAGGGGTTGCGCGCACCCGGTTTCCCGTCGCGGTGGCGAGCGCAGGCTGGGACGCGACCGGCCCCTTCCGCGGCGCCCGTTGAGGGGCGGCTGCCGTGACGACGGCCGTGGGCGGCCTCCCCGCCGGTGAACGGGCCCGGTACGGCGGCGCGCGGGGCTCCCCGTCAGCCGGTGGAGCGGCCTGCGTAGCGGCAGCCGGCCTCCCCTGCCGCCGAGCCCGCGGGGCCTCGGGGGCGCAGCCCCCTTGCCCCCCCCCGCGCCCCGCTGTGGCGGGCAGCGCGCCCACCCTCTGCCCCTCGGGTACATGAGTCCGGAAAGGCAATTTGGGCCGCAGCAGCTGCCACGATGAAGCAGTTGTTGACCATTACAAGAACTCGGAGTAAGTGAGGGGGGTCTCACCGCTCCTGGGTTTAGGATGATGAGGGCAGAGAGGTGGAAATGATCCGCCTGGCCAAACCAAAAATAACAACATTCGTGACAAAAGCGTTTGTTCTGCAGCATTTTATAAAGGTGCAAACCACCACCAGGCTGAGCAGAGTGGAAGATTTAATTTCCTTTTCTCATCTGCCAGTACCTTCCAGAATGTAAAAAATGCTATCTCTACTCCAGTCAAAACATCAATGTAACTCTAGTCAAAGGGCTTCAAACATTTTTTCTTCAACAGGGAAAAACTCAAAATCATTATGTACAACAACAAAGCGTCAGAGCCTAAGCAGGGTTGCATGTGTAGTCCAACTGTTCAGTAAGTCTGTCACAGCCTGCCCATTAACAGCCTTCACAGTTCAAGTTCACTGTCAATGTACATTTCTTTCCCCCTCCCCAACTTTCTAGCGCTCCTGGCTGTGATGAACCCTGCTGCAAGAAATATCTAAATTCAAGCACTTCTGATTCTTTTCTACCATCTTCCACTACCTTCCAGAGGCCTAAACAGCCAGTTCTGCTATTTTAAATACACAGCCTCTCCAACCCTCTTTCAGCATCTCTATTTCCTCTTATGCAGCTGCTCTAGGGTTTGTTTTATTTTCTTTTTTTTTCACCTTGATTTGCTGGCAAGTTGTCAGATTTCAGTTATGGTACCTTAACTAATTGCACGAGAAAAACACTTGCGCCTCCTTTAAGGTTTTACTTGACCTCCATTGCAGGACCAGAAAGCTTCTCTACTTCTGGTGTCTGGTATGGCTGTTTAAAGTCACCACTTCAGTTAAACTGTGACACTTCTGGCATTTTTTTAGCCTTCCATCCCTAGAAGGTGGCAGAATAGAAAAGGAAAATAAGAGCTTTGATGCTGATGAATACATGTGCTATGTGCCGTATGTTCTGACTCTTACTATTACGGCTATCCTGCAGATTTAAGGTATACTGCCCACCCTTTCAGAATAACAATGTGACTTTGTGAGCCTTAACTAAGTCCCAGCAGAGGAGCATGCATTTCAGTCTCAAGATTAAGACTAGCATGGTGTAGAGAAGCCTGTGAAAAGCTAGCTGAAAAAGAGGATGGAAAGTGAGTAGCAGTTGACAGAGACTCACACTTTCACAAAGAAGGGTAGAGGTGAAGGAATTTGCTTCTGCCCTGGTCTTCTCAAAACAAGCAACTGCAGTATTTGATTTTGCAATATGGTATTATAGTTCTACCTATGTCTACAGAAACAACAAGCAGTACCAGTGCTAATAAGGTTTTTATTTTTGGCACACTGTATTCAGCAGCCAGTTACATAATGGGTTACAGGGCAGCAGCTCATAATTAGACAATTATGGGGAAAAACACCCCCAAAAACAAAACAACCTTCTGCTTTTCAAATAACAACCACAAGAACATTGAGAGCATATAGGCTATAAGTAATTATTGAGGAACTTCTATTAGTAAACCAGTATCTTCAAGCTTTGCTTAGATGAGACCATGCACATTTATGTTTACCCAGAGAACTTGTCCAACTCCTGCTTCAGCAGCTGGAACAGCATTAGTCCTTGTCCCTCCACATAACTCATTCAGTCTTGTTAAACACTTTAGCACAGAACTATTGTACCTGTTTACTTAGTCAGTCCTTTATTTTTCCTTCTAGATTTTCAACACAACCAAGGCAAGTAGAATTCTTGCGACTTTTTTCAAGCTCACTACAACTGCCAGTAGTTGAATTTAAAACAAACAAGCCAACAAACAAGACTACATTTGTTTTGTTTTATGTACCATCCTATGCTAGGATGTGCATGGATAGTATGCAGGAGATATAATGAAGTCCCATAGTGTGCACATCTGACTAGTTCACATAGCCACTCTGCAGTATCAGGCTCTTTACAGCTGTTAGGTGCCTCACTCTCGCACACTGCTCACTTCCCTCCTCCTGCTACCACCTAACACCTAGCCATCATACCTAACAACTTAATTTATACCCATTGCCTAGCTAACACTCTCAACGATCTTGAGGTAGATGCTATTAGTCCCATTTTACAGATGGGGAAACTGAGGCAGTAGCATTAACGGCTTGTCCAAAACTGCAACATTGGAGCCAGAATTAGAATTTGAGAGTTTCCACCTCAATCTTGTGGGTGTGTGGTTTGGTTGCATCTAAGGTACCAAAATCATGGCAACAAGAAGCCATGCTCCAGAATAATAAGTCTTCTTTATTATCGTTGTTATTTCTACAGGACTCCAAATCAGATATGTCAGCAGCAATTTTTGCTTTATACCAAGAAATGACAGATTCCAAACGAAACACAGAATTAAGAAATGGTGGTAGACAATAAGACAAAAAGCCGACCAGTGATCAATTCTGTTTAATACTAGGAAAGCCAAAGAGAAAAACACAT
>WHYT01015796.1:156183-280868 GCA_009806455.1 Tetrax tetrax
TGAAAAAATAAAAAAAAATTAAAAAAAAAAAAAAAAAAGAAGAAAAAAAAAAAAGAGGAAATAAGTAGCTGGAAAAGAGTCCAAGTTAAAAATATACTTCCTCCTTTAGAATAAAGGGGACAACAGCTTGTTTGAAGTAAGAGAATACATACAGAGAAAGAGATTGAGATGTTATTATTTGCTGATAGGACACTTAAAAATGGAGATAAACTAAAAATTGAGGTTTCTTGAAATGCAATCATGTGCCCGGTTTCTTTACAGTTTTTGCTTACCAGTTCGTATGCCAGAACGAGAAGTCAGTATAAGCTTCTGTGCTCCTCTCTCAACTAGCCACTGTGCCAACTCAAGGCCAAACCCTCCTAGGCCCCCTGTGATGATGTAAGACTTAGTAGGTGGACAGGAGGTTCGGGAGATGGCAGAGATTTTAACTGGTTCAGATCTTCTTAAAGGATATTCCTTTTCTTCTTCTTGCACCTTCCCCACCACCCCGCAAAAAAAAAAAAAGAAAAGAGAAAGAAAGAAGGAAAGGAAAAAAAAGAAAAAAGAAAAACTAGTTAAGATCGGATACACAATGCATTTCTTATTATTCCATGCTATGCTCCTCCAGTCAATGGGAATGAACCTTGTAGAATCAGCGACAGACTTGGCAGTTACATTCATTACAGCGTCTTCAATAAAAACAATAACCCTGTGCTGTCCTAGTTCCACAACTTCAACTTGAACTAGATCAATATAGTCCAATATAGTCCAATATAGTCACCTATAGTGGATGACAAATGCATCAGAGAAATTATCTCATTACCTTGATCATAACTTTGCCAATATGTTTCCCTTGTGCCATGAACCTGAAGGCAGCTTCTACCTCTTCTTTGTTGAAGACTGTACTTCTCAGGGGCTTTACCACACCATCTTTTATGCCTTGTTTCAACAACTCTGATACTACTTCCCACTCTTGGTTTCCCTCCTCAAAGATCGCATCTAGTAGGATCCCATGAAACGCCACATTCTTGAGGAAGAGAGCCATTCCTAGAAAAAGCAACTTGGTTATGACTTGATGCTGCTGACACTTCAAGAATCATTCTTCTGCTTCAGAAACATTTCTGTGTAGGTTAGCACCGTAAGACTGAGGAGTAAAGCAGTCATTAATTGCTAGAATTCTACATTTTTCAAACTCATTCTTGCATATCCTCTCTAAACGCTGTATTAATTAGGTTGTTCTCTTACAAGCAGATCAACTTAATAGAAAATCCACTCACAAAAATTGTGTGTCAAGAGGACAAGCTGTAACACGGTCAGTCTGATATTAAGGAGAACATTTTGTGCCTAGTAACAGGTAAGTTAGAGTCACAGAGGACCTAGAATCCCATGTACATCCTGTCCATCTCCACAGGAAACTCTTACTCATACAAGTTTTCCATAATGCTAGGATCTTTTGAAATTTAATTAGAGTAAGAAAGGAGACTGTCAACACTCCTTATATGCTGTCATTCTACAACAGGAGAACATTATTGTCATTGTTCGCTAACGCATCACATTATAACATTTGAATTGTTTTCCCATCCAAGAGAAATCTAGCTAATCTTGCCTCTGTGGCATCAAAAACTAGGAGGTCCTGTTGACTCTCTCGAGGGACAAGAGGTCTTGCAGAGGGGTCTGGCTAGCCTGAAACATCAGGCAATCATCAACAACATGAGACTTAACAAGAACAAATGCCAGATTCTGCACCAGAGACCGAGTAATGCCAGACACAAGTAAAAATTGTGAGAGGAGTGGCTGGAGAGCAGCCCAGCAGAAAGGGATCTGGGTGCTGTTTGACAGAAGGCTCAACAGAAGCCAGCAGTGTGCCCTAGCAGCCAAGAGGGCAAATCACATTCTGTGAATTCTGATGCATCAGAACAGGGGTGCATCAAACACAACATGACCAGCTAGTCAAAAGAGGTGATTAGGATGTGAAGGTACTCAAATGCATCCAGAGGAAGGCAACAAAACTGGTGAAGGAGCTGGAAGGCATGTCCTGTGAGGGGCAGCTAAGGCCTTTGGGTTTGTCTAGTTTGGAGAAAAGGAGGCTGAGGGGAGACCTCACTGCTCTCTGCAGCTTCCTGAGGATGCCACATGGAGAGGGAGGTGCTGATCTCTTCTCCCTAGTATCCAGTGTTAGGACGTGTAGAAATGGCTCAAAGCTGCGTCAGGGGAGGTTCAGACTAGGTATCAGGCAACGTTTCTTTACTGAAAGAGTGGTCAGACACTGGAATGGACTTCCTAGAGAGGTGGTTGATGCAGTGTTTAAGAGCCATTCAGAAAACGCCTTTAAGCAATATGCTTTCATTTTTCATCAGGCCTGAAGTGGTCAGGCAGTTGGACTAGATGATCACTGCAGGTCCCTTCCAACTGGAACTATGATACTCTATTCTAAATGGCACAGCTCTTTAGTGAAACAACAAATTAAGGTTCTCTCAAGACCAGGTTCTCAATAGTTATCTGAAAAACTCCAATTACTTTCACTCTACACATGACCAAGTTGACCCAGAACAGAGGACAAAACTGCAGCTCATATAGCTATGAACTTAATTTGCTAAGTTTTACAGCGAAGTCATCTGTTACAAATGGATATATTACATCCCAAAAAGTTTCTAAGTTCAACAGATCTATGAAATCTACAAGCAATACAATACAATCTACACAGCAATAAACAGCGCCATGGTAAATGAGTGCTGCTTCTTACTACCTTCCTATCCAAACACTTTGTGGGCAACATGTCCTATCCTGATTTTAAAGAAAGACTTTGACAAAGATAACTTAATTGTTTTGCATATTTTATGCAGGCTTCCAGAAAAATGCTGACTACCACGCTTCTCCAAGAAGATATTTGTTGAAAAGACTACATAAATTGTTAGTGATAGAAGCGAAACAAGTATTCCAGCTAAACACTTTTCTAAATTTGAAGATTAGTCTGTGTTAACATAGTATACAGATTGTGCTGTCATGTTTGCTTAAACCTAACGAGATGTATTTCCCAATGCCCTATCTTACCAAGCTGACTGTTGTTAGACAGATCAAATTTCCCTATTTCCAGAAAGCGCCCATGTCGAGCAAGACAACGTAAACTGGCTTGTAGCTTCTCTTCTGCCAAGGAATTTAACACGAGGTCAACACCTGCAATGAAAGGAGAAGCAACTATTTAATAAACTCAACTCTTCTGAGAGCCTAACCCTGTTTTCAGTGACTCATTTTGTCTTTAGAAAGTGCAACCACATACTGTGACGTAGCTGACAAGGAAAAACATTCCTTGAACTTACCTTTTCCATTGGTAACTCGCAGTATATGTTGCTCAAAGGCAGTACTTCGGGAGCTGGCAAAGCTATTAGCATCCAGCTGTGGGAATCTTGCTTGGAGATACTCACGTTTCTCAGTGGAGCCTGGAATTAGAAGACAGGCTGAATGATGCCAGTACTCTTACATGAAATATTTTATGATGAAACAGCCCATTTTCATCTGCATATCTTTTCCCAAGGACTCTAAGTCAAGCACTTGCTTCAAAGCTCTCAGGCTCTCAAGGTGTAACACCTTTGGACAAAGCCTGTCTAGCTGTTACTGCTCGTTTATGAGATAGAACAAGGATCAGCAACAGACCAAGCCTTACAATAGATAGACATTCTTTGATCACATTACTGAATTTAAAATGAAGAAGCCTTGATCTTCTTTTTGCTTATACATTTGCTTATAGAACATACAGAGGTAGATAAATTTGCCTGTGCTGTAGACATTTCAAGTGCATAGTCAGTAGCTGTACTTATCGTGTATCCTGTTCTCAGTCTAGAAACCAGATCAAAGTTACAGGAGATCATACTGGGGCAGAAAGTATATACACAAGTATGTATTTTTATGTATAAACACACATGCATGCACACACATTTTCTTTGTTCTGTATACGAATGAATATGATTTTTTTTTTTTTTTTCTCCCCATAACACTGGGCCCTCAGTACTCACCTACAGTAGCAAAGACACGGCAGTTCATGCTAAGGGCAATGGCAATGGCTGCTTGGCCTACACCTCCTGAGCCAGAGTGAATAAGGATACTCTCACCCTTCTTCATACCACCTCGAACCACCAAAGCATAATAAGCAGTGGCATACACCACTGGCACTGAAGCTGCTTCTTCCAGAGTCCTAAGCAGCAAAGTGAAAGAGAGAAGATACCTTTAGCCTTGGAAAAAGGCTACTGGATTCTCCCAATGAAGTCTGCTTTTCTACCCCGGAAAGTTTAAACTGCCGAGATAGACCAAAAAGTATAAATGGTTCTCAATCATATAGCAGACTACCACAGCTGCCAAGCACAGCCAAGAGTTTCATCCTTCTGCAAAAATATTTCAGTAACTAACTAGTAACATAAGCAACACCAAAATCCCAGTGTATACTGAAACACATGGAGCAAAGAGCCCAAGAAAGAGAGGAGAACCTTGTGCAAGCCACTGTACAAAAACTAGCACTCAACTCCTGCAGTGAATCTAAGCCAAATCCTACAGCTGCTCAGGAGACTATAGCTCCGTTATCATTTCCCAGAGGGGAATCTACCCATTGTGCCGTCCTCTGGTCTGATCAGGGCTGACATCAGCCTCTGGCAGGAAGGCAAATCTTAACCACATGCACAAATCAGAAAATAGAAGTTGACCTACCAGTTTTTAGGCACCTCCCACAGAAACCTCTTGTCACAGTCTACCACTGTGGCCAGCCCCTTTGCTGGCAACAATCCCATCACCCTTCTTCCAGCCAGGTCCCGTCCTGAGAACTCCATGCCCAGCATACACTGCTGCAAAGCCCAGTTACCTGAAAGAATATTAACATCTTTTACAATGTAAATTTATATTCTAAAATCCCTTGGTCTAGAATTTACTACAACAGTAGTCTCTGAAAGTTGGAATCCTAGAGACAGAAGTAGTGCTGGCATTTGTCTACTATGTACAGAGTTCACAAGTCACCACAGTTAATTTCTTGCTACAACAGCAGTGGGAAAGGACTCGATCTCATTAAATCTTACTCTTTATCCTTGATATTGCTTTAGCTTCCAGTTTTCATCTGAGACATTTCTTGCAAACATCCTGTTTCAGAGGCTATTTCGTTCCTCTTTGAAAAAGGAATGATACATAAAACAGAAAGGATGATCACAGCAAAAATAGCTTTACTGTGAAACCCAGATTTTTGCAAACACCCGTTTTAGGTAGAGACTAATCTCAGTTATGAAGGGAAACCCAGCCCTAGTCAAGTCACCCGTAAGAACTTCCAAATGCACTTTTTACGTGTTCTGCCCCTTCTCCTTTAAATAGAGCTTTAAAATAATTTAATAGACATTACATTAATTCTTAGCTTACTATGAGGCAAGGTATTATCATCTCCATTTTGGAGACAGGAGATTACTTCATCTTGCATTTTCCTCCCCGAAAAGCAAAGTGTGTCTAGGAGCATGGCAACATGAAACTTCAACATTCTCACTTTGGTGTGTACCTTGCCCATCCCTGGAACCTCCAGCAAGTTGTTTCACCTTACGCTTGCTATCTATGTGATGGGGCTAGTAATGTTTCCTCACAGGAAGGTTTATGAATTTTGCCATATGAAAAATGGAACTGCAACTGAAGGTAGGACTTAGGAGGTTCTGGTGTACAGTCCTGCAGCAGGGCTATACTTCCTTTTCAAAAGTATGCTTTCTTTTAAAATAAAAACTGATATAACACTTCAGCCAGTGCATAACTAGCATTCAGGAGATTACATGAATGCATTCTAGCACAGTAATACATAAATACTGTGATTTTAACTCACCAGGGATAGCATCTGGAGAAAGCTTTCCTGTGGCCAGCATAATGTCCCGGAAGTTGAGAGATGCATAATAGACCTTGCAGAGTTGAACGTTGGGATTAGTTGTGTGGAAGTGTCGAAGCGGGGAGACAATCCAATGAAGAGATGACAGGTCCCCACGAGTCAACACATTTACATAGGCATATTCTGTCAACTCCTGAGGTTGTGCTGTAGAAGAAGGAACAATAAGAACTTTACTCACATTAACATAGGCACAAACTTTCCAGAATGAGTACATAAATACCTCGTGTAATTGCTACCTCCTCCTTTATTTGCTCTCCAGAAAGCTCTTTCTTACTCTGCAATACTACCTGTACCCTAAATAGCTCATCCTTCCTCCTGGCACTAGAGCATTCTCCTGTTCACTCTGAGCTGGAGCAGAGGAATTCCAAAATATCCATTAAAGAATAATAATAATAAATAATTGTAGGAACAATAGCTACTCATTTTCTATTCAAAGTCCATCCAGACTCAACACCCTGCGAGTGATCCTCAGATCTCAAAGGAGTTACCTTGCTGCAACGGAAGATGCCTGAAGGAGCCCCACTTTCCATCACGATACACATTCATCACCAGGTCCCTCTGAACAATCTTCTGCATCTCCGGGCAAGAAAGACTCGTGGGTGGGACCACTGATGCAGGGTTCAAATTGGAAATGAACACACACCTAAAAGCCAAGAGTTATCATTTTGTTTCATTTGCTATAGGCCTGAAACGAAGCTAACGCAAAAATATCTCATCTCCAACTGTGACTCACGGGCATGCTTACATACCTGATTCTGTGGCCTTCTGCTTCAAGGCGGAGGCAGTTCACCATTCCCAAAATTCCTGAGTTCCCACAACTGGTGGCAGTCAACCACAGAGGCTGCTCTGATGGGTCAGCCAAGACTTCCTGCAGGACAAACCCTGAACTGTTTTACTAGGAACCACAGAAAGGAAACAGCCCACGTATCCTTAAGGCAGAGATTAATAACTTCTATTTTAAGAAAAGTAACTGAACAAAGACACTTCTTTTAACATTGCTGAATATCTCATTTAGAAAGTGTAATATTTGGAAATCCAGATATCCAGGATACAGGAATTCTTACCTTTAAGGATTCAACCCACTTATAATGGGTCTCATCTACTGGCAGAAAAACGGGTGCTTTGGCAGGGGCTTGCTGGCGACACAGGAAAATAACTGAGCCAAAGAATGATTTCTTCATGGCAACCAGATTCAGTGAGGCTTTACTAAATAAGCCCTCCCACTGTGCCTGTCAGATCAAGTAAAACAACAATTAACAGGAGAGTCAAAAATCAACTAAAAATACAAGTCACATCTATACTTCAAGTCGAGTCTCCTCAAAGACTCCTTCACCAGGAACAACAGGCACTGTCTACCTCTTTCTTGCTTTTGCTTGAAATCTTGACATTTGTACAAATATATATTTGACTATAGTCTAGACTATTCCTTCTTCCCTAAAAGATACTCAGAAAGCAGGAGTACAAATATCTGGAAGCCCTGGTTAGGGAACTAGTTTTACCACACTACCAGGTGTGCAAAAAACAGAGCAGTGACCACGCCGTCAAATCCCACAGGTCATTTGAACGTGTCTAGAATTTAATTCCAGCAGTAAGGCACACCTCCACAGACAAACACAATGCACAGATTCCAACACAGAAAATAACAGAAGTGGGAACATTGAGTTCAGATGTTAACAGTCTATGTCACATAAGCCCTGTCTGCAACAGAAAAAGCAAAGCAGCACAGAGGAAACATTAAAAAGCAAGTCATCCAAATCCTTCAGCTGCAGGGGGGTGGAGAGAAGCAACAAACCACTAGCAAGGAAGAAGCATCTATACATGTATGTTACATTGAAATAGCATTTCAGAAAAGCAAAAGAATGAAAATGCATGTATAGCATATCCAGAAACATCCAGGCTCTTCTATCTGAATGAAATACAGATGACTGCAGGCTCTTAGAAAAGCATCCATTTGCTTTTCATATGCCATACACAAAACATCAGAAGGTTTTTACAGTACGATCCGTTATATTGAGGACTAGGAACGGAGTCCCTAAGAACTATGTTAAGTCCTGCCCACTCTCACCTGCATAGTATTATTTTCTTTAGAGAAGGTGTATTCGACTCGCATGGAACTTATCAAATGGATTTGCTAATACCACACTATTGACAATTACAACAGATCTAGGTTTTTAGCTATCAGCTCCAGTAGCATCTCAGTGTCTTCTGAGTATTCCCCTCTTTACTGGGTAAGATGCAAAGCTGAAGAACTCACTCTTTCTTCTCAAATCTCCTTGAAAAAAATCTTTGCAGAAAGCGAAGGGCTAGAATCCATGTCATTGCAAAAATCCCAACTCCAACTACCACACTCCAGAATTATATACAAAAAAGTTAAATTATTAATAGTGTTACTCTCTTATTCTAAAGCAGGAGCTGAGGGGCTATAGATCCTCAAATCAGGAAGAATACACAGATATAAAGCAGACACCCTGCCCCCCCCCTCCACTTCCAAGCGCTTGCTTTGCTGTATTTCACTATGGGATCAGATAAAGTGGGAAGGAAGGAGAAGGAAAAAAGGAAAAGTACAAGGGAAAAAGCTTTCCTTTATGGAAGCACTTCCATATTTGAACAACTTAACTAGTTTGTGAAGTCTCGCTCCCAGTAAAGATGGCAAAAGGAAAAGAGATATTCTGATATTGAAGCATTTCAGGATCCTACAGGGATAAAGCTATACCCCACCCAATGCAGGACATAATTTTAGCTATAAAGGAATTGTCCTGGCCAGTGTTTTCATACTGATTATACAGATATACAAATGATAATCAGTAATTTTCAATGCATTAAGAAAGACTTTCCTGACTGAACTCACAGTTTACTCTCCCAGTCTACTATGTGTAAATTCACAACTCTTCTCTTCTGAAGAAGTGTTTATTACACATTCCTGCAGAGGGCCTCAATGGAAAGTGATGCAAGTGCTGTCTACTCAGCATTTATCACAGGAGCCTTTGCAAGCAGCAGACTCCAAGTTACCCACCAAGAAAGTACTTGTCCTTTCAAGAGGCTTACCTCACTCAGAAAGCTGTGTTTCTGCTGTAGATCTGGACTTGTAAGGAAACTGACAATCTCTCCAAGAGTTTCTCCTTTAAGAAGGGTGTGTATCAAAAGAAACCCTCCTTCTTTCACTGCTGCTGCCAAATTAGAGAGAATTTCAGTACTGTTCCCTACAACACTTGTTGAACAGTTGTATACCACCAGGTCAGCATTAGTCAGATTTCCAGAGGGAAGGCTAGATGGATCCCACTGGCTAAAGAGAACTCCGGCATCTTGTAGCTCTGTTTCATTAGCTGAAAGAGTTTCCAGGACAGGGTCAGTGGCAATGTAGTCCACCTGCAACAAGGGCTGAGTATTCAGAACACTTTTGACACGAGAGAACAGACGTCCACTTCCTGCAAGAGCCTGTGAGAAAAAGAGAAGGAAAAGAAAACTAAGCTGAAACATGAATGATATCCAGAATTAGAACTGGAACAACAGAAGTATGTGATCAGGTTACTGAAGTCCTAGAAACACCAGCTATGGTCCCATCCTGAGCTTCCAGCTAACCTCCACTATCTTCATCCTGTGACTGGTCATGTTCTCCAATGCCACATCCAGGCAACTCTTCAACTCTGAAGAATCTAGCAATCCATTGAGAAGAGGGTCGTCCTGGAAGTGTATTTTCTCTTGAGTCACAATCTGTTCCAGCTCAGAATGGAGGTTTCCATTCAGTTCCAGATGGCAGATTTCAGCAAGGATATGCTGAAGGCCCTTCTGTATGGGTGAAGACTCTTCAGCAGCCACTGTAATTTCTAGTCCAGGGATGACTAATTTGACCCCATGCATTGCCACCTTAGCCTGCAAGTTCTGTATCAGATCTATGGAATAGAAAGGGAAATGAAAGAACGGTCAGATTTTCCAAAGGTTTTTCTTTTCCTCGTTGCCTCCATTTGCTATACCAGCTGATCAGCACCACAAATTACAGCATCTTGTATCACTAGCTTAGCCACAGAGATATGCATGCTCCTGTACATTCACATGTACTGTGCAGTAGTTGCAGCCCCTAAACAAGTAGGCTTTGTGGCAAGACAGCCTAAAACACCAACATTGCCCATTGCAAGACTCTGACTGAAAGGGGGTAACTAACAGAAGACTTCTGACTGATTTAGGGAGTTGTGGAGGGAAATTGTAGATTTCCACAGATACAAAAATGCTAAAATGCTTTTTTTGCTTTATAACCAGATGGAAAATAGCTCATCTTGACTGAGACCAGAAATGAAAAATAAAATAAAAATCCCACTAAAACATACATAAAAAACACTGAGGACAGTATTTGGACACTGCAGAAAAAAAGAGAAACCTTTAAAATCTATCGCCAAATCAAAGAATGAGTGTGAAGACACTTCACCAATACAGAATGACAAAACTGCTGTCTCAAGATATAGCAAAATTCATCATTAGGGAAAAAACTATTAAAAAAAAAAAGGGGGCGGGGGGTCTCCACTTTGATGAAAAAAGGCACTTAGAGCAACGAGCTGAGCAGATGTCTCCCCACCCAAAGAACACTGTACTAGGCTACTAGTTTCACAATAGACTAAGCTGCTTCTGTTCTATTCTTGCAGCAAACACAAACTTTTCTTTGGCACGCTTCACTAAACCACTTTCTCTCCTCGGATACGCTCTCGCGCCCACAACCAAATGCGAACAGACATGTCAGCTTAGCCATCTTGGCAGCTCATAGGGAAAAACTAAACAAGAAAGTTAAAGAATTGAGGAAGTAGGCTCTCCTGTCAGTGTCTGATGCAACTAGGCTGGATTTCTCCTTAAATAAGATGATTTGTGCCTCTCTGCTTGCAGAGCGGGTTGTGCCATCTGACACTGCATTGACAGTTATAGAAGGGTAGATGCCCCTCCCCATGGCTTTACTCCTATCCACATTCTAGGATACCTCTGGCAGAAGTAGCTTTCAGCTACTAGCAAGTACACAGATGTAGGACTCCTGCTTAAGTCTTCTACAGGGATCAACACTATTTCTTGGATGTTTTGCCATAGTATGAACAGCTTCTCTCAGATACTTCATCAGGCTGAAGATTCCCCTAGTGTGACAAGAAACCAATCCAACTCTACCTTTGCAGTGCCCCAGATAGGCATGAAGATGGATACTGGAAGACAAACAGTTACTCTCAAAATAGGGCACAAAGCAGAATTTTTCCAGGGTGGGAGGGATCCGTTCCTGTTGGCGTCGTGGTGCCACAGAAGCGTGAAGACCACTGATGTGAACACCTCCTGCTTTAAGGCTATCGAGACAGCGATCCACAACAACATCAAAAGCTGAAAGAGAGGAAAGAAACATAAGTTTGTATCAAACACTACAAGTACTTTATTCAAGGTGATCAGGTGAACAGCACTATGTCAAACCGTCACAGAGCTGCAGAACAGCTTGGAAACTAAGAGGGCCCCCCAAAGTCCATCCTACTTCTTAGGAAGAAGTCATACATTCATCTACACAGCAGTCAAAGCAACCAGCGAAAGCCCAAGCATGAGAGACATTACCTTCAACATCGTCCTGGTATTGGCACACCTGCTCTTGATGCAGCACTGGATCAATACACACTGAGCGAATCCTGGTAGGTAAGCGTAGACTGCGCCCAGGCTCAGCTAAGATTATCACGTGTAGCAGGGTGTCAAGGAAGGTCACCCAGTTCCCATTCCACAGAACTTTCCCTGTGCTTGCTGCAGAAGAACAGGAAGGGGAAGCTTCACTGTGATTTTGTCATCCAGCAGATGCCAGAAGTCACTCCCTATCAAATGCAAAGTCTGCTGTATGTACCCAGCTTCCCCATTGTCAGTTCTACATTGGTGATAACAGCTTTCCCAACCAAGAGCTCTTGGTTGTTCTCCATTAACAGGCAAAGTAAAATTACCACACAAAGCACAGTCAGACGGACTGTTAATAGAAGTGGAATTAGAAGACCAAATTTCATCATTACAATAACCATGCTCAATATTGTTCTACAGAACGTAATTTCACCTTCACTGTTGCATTCCAGAACGCCCTGGAAAGTTGGTCCATAATTATATCCACGCAGATGCAGCTCTTGATAAACATCTTCTTTCAAGAGGC
Source organism: Tetrax tetrax (assembly GCA_009806455.1). NCBI lineage: Eukaryota > Metazoa > Chordata > Aves > Otidiformes > Otididae > Tetrax > Tetrax tetrax. The sequence goes on from WHYT01015796.1 coordinate 168,192, forward strand.
CAGACTTTGAGCTCATGTCTACTTGAGTCTGAAACCCAACTGGCTGGTTATGAAAGTTCTTCAGAGCAGTATTTTCTAGGAGGGAAATCTTCCCTGATGGGGACAGTGGCAAGAATAATCATCAGTGCCCATAAATAATGAATTTTAGTAGGACAGTTAATACACTTAAGCTTCCTTCACTTACCACTTACAGCCAGATTCCCATTCCCTGACACCTCAAAGCAGTGGGAAGCAGGCATGAGTCTTACTTCCAGCTGTACTGATCCTGCAAGAAACATTGAAGAAGACAGGACTGTGAGATCATTCTTGCTACCATCCTTGAGCACAGCTTTCTCTTTCACCATCTCCAGACTCACTGCGAACAACATGTAGCATGACCATAACATGTGCTACTTGACTATGTTAATTCAATTCTTCGTTCAGCCATGTTGCCCTTTCTCCTGTGTTCCTCCTCACTTTCCCCTTGCATTTCTTTTCTCCTACTCCCTTCATCTTCATTACACAGTTTTGCAGTTGTACTAGCACTCCTCACTCACCCTTTTTGGGAAGGATAGTTGCCTGATGAATTGTGACTTCTTCAAACATAACAGCCATTTGGTCCATAGCCATACCAAGAGACCGTGCCAGAGTTCGCCAAGCCAATACTAGGTACCCAGTTGCTGGGTACAGGACTCTGCCGTCAATGCAGTGACCCACCAAGTAGTGGTCAGGAGAGTCAGGACTCACATCTGTCAAAGAATAAAGAGCAGAATATAAATAAGAAAAATACCCTAATAAAGAGGGTTTTCCCCTCAATGTCTGTAAGAGGGTCTAGTGGTTTCCCCAATTATCCTGCCTGGCAATACGCAGCTCTTAAAACTATTGTGAGTCTGAATAAAGACAGTTTCCTGCTCTGTTCATATTCTTTCATCCCATTTCAGAAGCAGATCCAGTCTTTTTCAATCCAAACCAAACGTTAAGCTTCAGAAGATGGATTCAAGGATGCCCCTTTGAGTACCGTTTTCCTACTTTTACTGAAGAAATGCAGAGCTAAAGTAGGAAAGAGACTAACAAACAAATAAATCCCAAACAGGCAAACACACCGATATTGTAGACTGAAGCAGATGCAGAGCCTTTGGAACCTGCTGGAAAGTCTTCGGCTTTTGGAACATCCCAGTCCTGGCTGTGGTCCCATTTGATGTATGGAGAAATAAGGGGTGTTCCCACTGGGACAGGGTATTCCACAAGTGGGAACAAGTTATTTCCAAGAACATTTAACCTAGGAAGACAAAAAGACAATGGAGGCAGGGGAGACAGAAAAAAAAATGGAAAAAAAAATTGACCATAAAACTTAAAAGTCCGACAGTAATTGGTCTTGGGCTCATGTCTAAGATTTCTCCAGGAGTACCATGAACACCTACTGCAGCCAAATCTGTAATTCTAACAGTCTACAAGATGCAAAGTTTATTTCCAAAAGCTAGTTTTAGGTTCCTACGCCTCTAAAATGGGACTCCTCTTTAAAAGGCACTTTCCCAGTCGAAGTAGTCTCTAACCCAAGGCAACATTTCATAAGCAAGCATGTTAAATATATAAAGGACAGATGTTAACCCCATTTTTCCCAGGTTTGCTGAAGAAGTATTTCAATCCTTGTGAAGACATGCATACTACAGAAAATACTTGAATTCCCTACCTGACAGCCCACTCATCCTCCTCCCTTAGTTTCCTTACCCAGTTAAATGAATCTTTCCAGTCTGTGTCAGGAAGAACTCCAAATTATTTTTGTGCTCTTTCTTCATCAAAGGTAGAATGGTGCAAGTTGGTTTCAAACTTCTCCTCAAGATAGCCTGGTCAAGTAGAGTCCATAAATCACTGGTGAAAGGCACTTCTTACTACTTTATCTCCAAACTTTTCTCTATAGATCTCAAATCACTTCTATTTCTGTGCCAAGAGTTATGTGCTAGGTGCTAGAATGTATACCATTTTAACAGGGAAGAGGAAGAACAGCAAGATACCCTTCCAGCATCCAACAAGTTGCACATCTGGTAAAGCAGAACCTATTCATGAAATTCTGCCAAAACAGAAATCTCCCTTTCCCAAGCAGATTGTCAAGTGGAATCAAAAGCTGCACTTCAAGAACTGCAAGATCACCCTTCTCAAGCCTCCCACTCGCGCACATACACATCCCACACACAGCTTAGGCCTTTACTCCCAGGAGCCACTCCCACTTTTTAGTCTGAAGTATTCTACAGCATTTTTCAAGTGACAGCTATTAAATCAAAAAACACAGCCTTGAACATCTGACCCAACTTGTATCTTCTCTTCAGTTTAAATGGGAGAAGGAAGGGGCAGGGGGGAAAGAGAAAACCAGAACACTCTCAAATCCAGCAGATGAAGTCTTCAGTTACTTGCATTAGAGTCCAGAATTGTACAATGATTTTAACATGAAGCGTAAAATCTTTTTAAAGAGAAAAATGTCTGTCTAATTTAAAAGCTCTGCTCTGATTCTCCCTTGAAGTCACTTTCAAAGCATAAATAAGGCTAACATAACATAATAAACGTACACTGGATTGGAACTTAATAAACTTCATTCACAAGTAACCTATGATTCTTCTTCAGACTTTTCTCCTCTTGCATGCCACAGACCAAACAAAAAAGACCAGTCCTTGAGATTTAAGGGACAGGCACAAGACACAGCGCTGATTTCATGGAGCAAGTGCATCCTAACGTACTTCCTGTTCTGCATCCTCTACTGGAGAGCTAATTCCACAAAGATCAATTCTTACAGGGTGAGGAGAAAGAAATAATGATCTGATCATTAGGGGAAGGGAGTTCATGAAGAAAGCAAGCTCCTGTGGTCTCAAGACTACTCGGTCTAGGAGAATAGAGGAAAACACCACTACCAGCCACCCCCTTCTAAGAAAGGAACCTCAAACCAAATTCAGTGTACAGATGGTGATAACAGATTTTTCACAAAGATCTGTTAGTCTTTAATTTCTCCCTCCACCTCAATTTTTGCACACACTCTCCATTAGACGCATACAATCATATGCTTTTCTCACTCATTGCACAGTACAGAGAGCTGACTATCAGCTATCTGAAATGCACGGCAATGAATAAGGGCAACAATGTGAATGTCTGGATGGGGAAGTGGTAGTATGTTGGGATTTTATTTTTCTTATTTTTTAAATATTAACATACATCATCCCCCAGAAAACCCAAACAAACAAAAAAACCAAACCCAAAACCAAACAAACAAAAAAAATCACACCAAAACCCACACAAAAATCCACCAAGAAAATGTTAAAACTGGGAGACACTCAAAAGTACTGGAAGGATAAAGTGTTCTTAGAATTAGGTGGGGAAAAAAAAAAACCCACACCCCTAAAGAAACCCAGTATTCCCTAGTCCTCAGACCTTCAATGTCCTTCCTGCAGCAGCATATCAATATAGCATCACACACATATAGCAAAATCAAACACAATACCTGTAAAAGAGCATGTGGAGCAATCTCTACTACTACAGCGTTCTCTGGAATATGCTTCAGACCTTCATGGAACAGCACTGGATTCACTAGGTTGTTCACATGATATTCTGCAGAGGAATTCCTAGCCAGATCACTCTGCCACTGAGATTCAGGGATAGATGTACTGATCCATCGTGCTGAACGAGGTTTAGGGTGTGGAATGACCTACAGACAGACAAGAAAGAGGGAGAGGAGGAAGAGTTACATGTCAGAGATAACAACAAGACAGACAAAAGCAAGCAGCCCCTCCTCTTCACAGGCCATTTTTCTCAGCTTGACTGCTCAGACATCCTTCTGCTTGAGGCCATAGGACTTCAAACCCTAGGTCTCACAGAGGTCTGCACGCTCTTCAAGAGACTTCCTTCTCTTCCTAAAGAAAAGAACTCCCTCAAGTTTAACATCAGCAACACTCAAATCCAAGTGGCCGAGCGTAAGCATGCAAGTAACAGTTTGGCAGTATTACCTTTTTCAGGGCACTAAGCAGCGCTGGTGCAATAGATGCCATGTAATAGGAATGAAACGCGACTCCAGCACTGCGCACCTCCTTTGCAAACACACCATCTTTTTTCAGTTTGGCTACAAACTCGTTCACAGAGTCCTAAGAAGAGGAATATAAATGAACTAAAAATAAAAGCTCACAACATATTTCGGGTCTGTATGAGTCACTGTACTCCCCCCATGCCCTTCATCACTTGCCACTTAAGGGGAGTCACTTCTGGGATGAGGTTATTGCCCTTCTCAGTCATACAATTTATCACTCATTATGCCCGTGACTGCAAGACTGTGCAGCATAAGAGATCTTTTATTACTAGCTTACCGAAGCACTAACATCACTTCCTCTCACAGAATATTAAGAGTGTTTAAGTTTACACAAGCATGTCCCCTCCCACCACATTAATCCAGCTCTCCTTTGCAAGCAGCTGAGCTTTAACTCAGCCTCATGCTTTCTTCAAAGCACAACTTCATGGGTCCCAACCACAACTCTGGTACGCGTCATATCAGTTCCTTGCTCACCAGAGGCCCCGAAACAGTGACAGTATCTTCAGAGTTGTGACAGGCTGGTACCACATTTGGAGGACAGCGTTGCTTACATTCCTCCCATGTCAGACCTGCAGAAGGAAGACCTCAGGACAACAACAGTGTTTCTAGCAGTGAGCCTCATGAGGGGAGGCAATCTGAACTGCACAATCACTGTGCTCAGGTCAGCATTTTGCAAAACTGGGAAGAATTCTTAGGAGAAAGATGGAGGTCTTGCCTTTCCCCCAAAGTGAATCTGCAAATCTTGGGGCTTTAACATGAGACTTATGACTGTGATATTGAGCGCAAGAACAGAGGACTGAATCTTTGTACCATTCCATTAATAGATGGGGTGGTGTGGAACCTATACACTTTCAAAGAAGCTACAGAATTGGTTGTTTTGTCTCATCTTGCCCTTAGCAATCTGAACTAGAACAGGAGAGAGAACACGCAAGCTTGACTCACAGAAACTGAGAGACACAAGACATCATTAGAAATCAACAGCTCTAGTGGCTTAAACTAGCTTAACACATGCAGCATCTGGTCATAAATTACAGAGACACAAGTCACGGGAAGAACTTGAAGTCAGTTTACGAAAAACATCAGATTATGAAAAACATAATACATGTAGCACTCCAAGATAAGTTCTATGAGAAGAGTATAATGTATTTAATATCAAGGGGAAAAAAGCTAAATTAGGCAGGTAGTCCTTTGTAGCATTAAAGTAAGAAGTCCAAGAGTACAACAAGTGATGTAGTCAAACATACCGAAATAGATCTGCAACAATTTTTCCTCCTAAGTGTGTCAGTTTTTAATTGACCACTGCGTCCAATAATAAGAAATAGAAGAATAACAATGCTACCAAAACTAATTTTATTTTTAAACATGTAAGTCACCACGAAGCCACATCATGAAGAAAAAACTGCTGGGCTCAAAGCCCAACATTTCACCCAGTAATAGTGGGCAAAACTATATGACTTCCAGAAACACTGAGCAAAGCTTGTTCAGGAGAAAGCATCTTCCTAAGTGCTATTAGGCTTAAGTAAGTTTTAACAGCATTTAAGTTCCACGAGCCAGTTACCTACTACAAAGTAGCAACTTACTGGTTTCATGTCTCATTACACTTGCATACACTTAAAAAAAAAATAAATATATATGTGTGTGTGTATAGACACACAGGAGGTACACCCTCCTCATCTATCAAGAGCACGGGGCCTTAGATTTTCAACTCCTCTTTTCAAGCAGATTATTTATCAGGCCTCTGTCACTGGTACCTGTCACTAAATCCCTTAATTTCCACTTAGTTTTGGATGGATTACCCAAATTCTGCTGTGTTCTAGGTCAGAGATCACTACCATTATATCAATCTCAATATTTAATAATCTGTTCTACATCAGAAGAAAAAGAAAAGGCAACAGTAGCCAAAATTTTACAGAAATTATTGTCTCCACCAACACATTTCAGAGCCTAATTTTATCCCAATGCCATACAACAGAGATCAGATGTACTTTCCTATCATTCTTTTGGTAACGGTATACCTACCAACAGCAGCCATTCCTCCTGGGGGCAATTTGGCCTCTTTAACGCATCGTCCCCGCCAATAAGCGGCAAGAATGGCTTCTTCATGACTTAAGGAGTTATCTGCATAGCCACAAGCTAGTTCTCCCACTGAGTGGCCCAAAATCCCATCAGGCTGCAGACCTGCAGCCTTCAGCATATTAATCTGGGCAATCTGCAAGGAAAAGTAGGATTAGTGATTCCATGCCAGAGGAAGTAGGTGTCAGGCCTCAAAGGCACACAGTAGTAGTAGAATACATTACAAAACGGCTTTTTGATACAGACATTCTTCTTGGCCTCACTGCTTCCCCTCACCCCCCACAACTGCAGCTCCAGCCTCATTTCAAAGCAATCCCAAGAATCGTTATATGACTCCAGTATTGTTTGGGCCTCTCCACCATGTAGCTTTCCACTAAGAAGCTACTTCCAACAAAAGGAAGTTGCCAAGAGCATGCCTATACAAAGTAAGGGACAAGACCAGCTTTCCTGACCACTTTAAAACCTCCGCCTCTAGTTTATTAGGAAATAATGAATCTCACCTTGATGCTCACAATTAAAAGAGACCTCACTTAGCATCATTTAGTTCATTTGCAGAACAAATTCTAGAATACATTCTATGGAGTCTTGTTCCTTAGCACAAATATTTACACAAACCTCAAAGGCTTAAGCCTCTTTAAAGGAAAAACTGCCCCACGTACACACAAAGATATCAGTCATATCAGTCTGGATGAATATTCATTCAAGCATCTTCCAAGTGGTAGAGCCCAAAACTGCCAAGGGTGCAACACAGTCCCTCCCATCAGAGGAATATTCCTAACAGCTGCCATTTGCTGACTACACAAAACCAGCTTCCATTAATTGGTGTAAAGTGTTACCGGCCAAACAAACACAGTAGCAGAGCATGCTTATGTGGACTGAGTTCATGACCCCCTCCACCAGTCATTTGAGTCTTACCTGAATAGCAGCTAGCCCAACGAATGCATGGACAGTGTCATCAAAAGTATTCTCATCTGCTTGCAGAAGTAGGTCGGAGACCTTTAGGCCTGTGTTCTTCAAAGCCTCGTCCGAGCGCAATATAGACTGGCGAAACAAATCCAACTTCATGAGGCTCAGGCCCATACCTTTCCATTGAGTTCCCATGCCTGCAGGATAGGCAAGGAGAAAGTGAGCTGTAGTAATGCTCCATAAAAGGAGTCAACATTACACACTTGCTCTGGCAGTGAAAGAATTCTATCCAAGAATAAAACATTACACATTTTTAACATCCTCTAAATTAGGCACTGCTTTTTATTTTCCTGGACTTTGCTATCATCAGAACATAGCAAAGTTGGAAGTATTAGACAAAACACAGGAAACATGAGTCTCCTAGACAGACCACAGGGCTGCAAGATATTTGCTCATGCTAGAGCGAAAAACGTCAGAGCACAGAATCCAATTGCTCAAGCCCCAGATCCACAGAGGAATGCAGAAGCCCAGACCCACTGCCGCGCACCTACCTGAGCAGATGTACCAGAGCGGTCTACCAGATGCTTGAACTTGCTGAACCTCCTTTATGTCACTCTCAGTGCCAACTAGCGTGTAGCCCCTGTAGGGCATGGAGGACACAGGAACTGCAGAGATATCACTGAGCAGGCTTACAAACGGGCTGCATCCTCCATGTTTTCTGCTCTCTTGAATTAGTATTTCCACAGCTTCCTGGGTTCTGCCACAAATTTGAACCAGTCTTGGCACGTTACAAGTCTCCAGAGGCTGGCATTTGTTCTCATTTGGCCTCAGAATGACGTGAGCATTAGCACCTCCAAAGCCAAAAGAGTTGATACTGACAAGGCCACCTTTCACTGGTGTTGGTTTACAAACTACCTCCAAAGAGCCATCTTGTAAGCCAGGAATTTCTGGATTTGGGGTATTGAAATGAAGATTTGGAGCCCACAGCCCATGTTCCAGAGAGAGAATGACCTGGAAGAAAAATATTCCTTTGTTGTTATTTTTTTAATATGAATGACCACTTAGCATACACTAAAGCTGCTCTCTTTATGTTTGGATAAAGGCACACTTCAGAGAATAGCATTATTGATGTTACTGAAGTAGTACCTACTTCACTTAGGCAAATTTTAAGTCCACGAAGGAAGTTAGCAGGGAAGGTGAGGGTGGTAGCTTTGAAAAGGTCTGGAAGCTAACTGGAAAGTCACACAGTCTTGCTGGAAAAGCAGCCTGGCTACTAAGAATATGACGTATTCTTTCTCCCTCTTCAGATCCTGTCCCTTCATCACACTCCACTTCACCTCTCCCAGTCACACACAGCCACACATGCTCTTCCTTATCACAATGAATGCTTCCATTTCTGCCTTTGCTGCAGAAGGGCCAAGCTGAAGCACTGGTAAAGGAGTTTGCTTCCTGCTTTGCACCTGTTTGTTGTCTTCTTGTTCCAAAAAAGCAGGAACAGCAGATTGGTCTGAACTGGCAGAGCCAAAGGTAACTACAGAAACAGCATGAGAGTAAGAATAGCTGTGCCAAAAAAGCAAGAGATCCCTTCTCTCAGTAGCATCTCTACAAACAGCTTATGACACTAAGCCCATACTCCTCTGTGGCACAAGTCCAGCAAATCAGAGACTACAGGGTCAGCTGCAAACACTGTGTGCTCTGTATGTTTGGTAGTTCCTTCATCTCCCCAAAACGGTCAGAGAAACAAACAGATATCAGTTTGGGAACTGTTCTTCCAAGTTAACTATCAGACACGGCAGCCCATGTGGGAGAACAACCAGCATAACCACATTATTTCAACTCCAGTCACCACGTTTAAAGTTGCAGTATTTTCATGCACACTGTCCTACATCTACAATACTATGCACTATGAAGAGAAGTCTTCAAAAACAAGTTGTGGTCCTTGACTTCGCAATTCTGCATCCTCTAAGAAACATAGACAGGGAAACAGTACCTCAAAGTTATGATCCTGTCCTGACAGATCATAGCAGAACTGCATTAAACAAACTGTTTATAATATACAACAGAGTATGGACGGAGACGTTCATTTTATGACTCAGTTACAGAATCATAGAATAGCTTGGGTTGGAAGGGACATTTCAAGGCCATCTAGTCCAACGCCCCTGCAATGGGCATCTCCAACCAGATCAGGTTGCTCAGAGCCCCGTCCAACCTGGCCTTGAATGCTTCCAGGGATGGGGCATCTGCCACCTCTCTGGCCAACCTGGGCCAGTGTGTTTCACCACCTTCACGGTAAAAAATTTCTCTTATGTCTAATCTAAATCTGCCCTGTTTTAGTTTAAAACCACTACCCCCTGTCCTATTGCAACAGGCCCTGGTAAGAAGTTTGTCCTCGTCTTTCTTATAAGCCCCCTTTAAGTATTGAAAGGCCACAATAAGGTCCCCAAGAGCTTTCTCTTCTCCAGGCCGAACAGCCCCAACTCTCTCAAGCCTGCCCTCACAGGAGAGGTGCTCCAGCCTTCTGATCATCTGTGTGGCTCTCCTCTGGACTCTCTCCAACAGCTCCATGGCCTTCTTATTTTGGGGGCTCCAGAGCTGAACGCAGCACTCCAGGTGGAGTCTCACCAAAGTGGAGTAGAGGGGCAGAATCATCTCCCTCGACCTGCTGGCCACGATTCTTTTGATGCAACCCAGGATGCGGTTGGCTTTCTGGCCTGCAAGCGCACGCTGCCAGCTCGTGTTGAGCTTCTCATCAACCAACACCCCCCAAGTCCTTCTCCTCAGGGCTGCTCTCAATCCGTTCTCTGCCCAGCCTGTACGTGTGCTTCTCCATTCCTTCTACAAAAAAGGTGTCAGCATGAGAGACAGAGGAGCTAAAAAAAGTAAACTTTCCTCTACAGAGAGATAGACACTGTTGTCTCCACCATTTATTTGCAGATGAGGATATTTACAGAAAGTTGTATGTATTCAGGTCACAATAACCACTTTAAAAGAGCCTAAAATTCTAGCAGTGACAGTGTACGTGACTTCAATTTGCGTGGCTCTAAGGTTGTCAGTAATAGGCTTACAAACAAGCATGAACATTAGATAGCTCTCTGCTAAGTAGTTTAGCAGCCAGGGCCAATAGACGATTGTCTGCTTACAGCAGTAGTTACCAGGCTGGTTGCTAAGACAACCAGTTACTCAAGCTGGTAGTCTAATCCCAGAGAACTCACCTAGCTTCCTGCCAACACAAGAGAGAAAAGAGGAAGACATGATACATCCCTGACAAACAGCCAGAAGGATCAGCTGCTCTTCTGGCACTGACAGCACACACTGCCTCTTATCTTTAGTCATTACCAGCTACTCCAAACATTTAAATTGCTCTACGTGTAAGCCCCTCAAACCTAAGTGACTTGCAGTAGAGTTCTGTTGGAAGGTCCAGTGTAAGGCTAATTAGTAAAGTGATCCCAAAGCCTTTATTCTGAGCAGAGTTATGCTCCTATGGAATTCAGTAGGAAGGGGGAACTAAAGTGTGTGTGCGTGCATACAGCAGAGGGCCACCTGGGCATTTGTGTCCAGCTTGCAGAATAGCCACCTGAACTTTTAAAATTATTTGCAAGTAAAGCAAGTAGATAATTAATAAGAATCACCTGAGTTTCTCTCATTACCAGTGAACATCTTATCCTGGGTAAGTACAAATTCTCCTTAAAACAAACGAACATTTAAGAACTCCCACACTGTTGTGTTCCCCCTCTCCCTGAATTTTCCTTCTCCGGCCACCTGTTACCTTGGCTAATGCAGCAAGCCCAGAGGCAGGCTCTGGATGACCCATGTTTGACTTGGTTGATCCAATCAACAGCGGCTCTCTCTCACAGTGACAGAAGACATTTACAATGCCATTTACTTCCTGTGGATCTCCAATCTAGTAGGAAGAGAATCAGAATGGCTATTAGTACTTCCACAACACACCACAAGAGAAAAATCTTGAAGATTAAGATTGGGCAAAATCCAAAACTTGTGAAGCAGTATATATTCTAGTAACTGGTAAAAGGGAGAAATACAGTTCATTTTGGAAAAACAAAGAATAACTTCATGGAACAGTGTGGCAAGTGACGCAAAGGAAGAAAACATTCCAAACCCAAAGAGGCCATACTGACCTTGGTGCCCGTCCCATGAGCTTCAACATACTCCACTTCTTCAGGTTTGATTCCACATTCTCTGTACAAAGAGCTGACCAACTGCTGCTGCATCTCTCCAGATGGGAATGTCACACCTAGGACCAAAATTACCATCAGTTCCTCTCTCCTATCAGATGCTTCCTGTTATGATTTTAGCACCCTTTCAAATGTTTGAGGCTACCAGGTCCAAAAAAAACAGAGAGACTTTTTCAGGATTTAACCAATGTCCTTAGCACCAAACACAATAAGCCTCTCAGGTTCTTTGGTAGAAGAGTAGAGGAACCAGACATGGACCTAAAACAATGAGTTAGATTAGTGTGGAAAGATACTGGTTAACAGAATACTAAGAGATGTCTAAATCAAGCACAACATGTGAAACTTGGTGGCTCAATAACTGGAGAGTGGGAGAAATAGGACAGCAGTAGGAAAAAAGCATTACAGTCATAACACCACCTACATTTCTACCATCAGTGCAGAAGTTACTGCAAAGATGTCCTGAGGAAGGCTAAACTAGCAACAGGATATTCCTGTTACTTTATACAGTAGAAAAAAAAACCAAACAAACACTTGTCTCCTTCAATGTCTTTACAAAATGGTGTCCTGAACTTTGCATTTTCAAAAGAGCAAAAAATTCAAACAATAAAAAACCTTCACATATCTAAAGAAAAACCCCACAACAGTCTGTCTTTGATGACAAAGATTCTAGACTGAACAGTTCTGTAGGAATCTCACTTTTCAGAGGCTCAAGGCTTACCTTGCTCCTTAAAGCCATCAGTGTTACTTCCAGCATTGACTATTGTGGCATAGATCCGCTTAGCCATAGATCGCTTGGTCAAAAGAACAACAACAACAGCTTCAGAGCGACAATATCCATTTCCTGAGAGCAAAGAGGGAAGAATGAATCACTAGTTCTCATCTGCTTTGAAAAAAACTGCAAAACACTATGTAGTAAGGTCATCTCATTCTCAGCTACTTCTTACAACAGACTGCTTTCAGAGTGACGTATCCATTTCTTAAAAAGTCCTAGAAAGGCTCCCTGCTCATCACAAATGACGACACAAAGTTTCTATTGAGAGAGGGCTATTTCCTCTCCCCAACAGCTGACTAATAAACCATACAGTTTCTTCCTCACATTTAGTTTTCCAGGTTCAATGGAGCATGCAACACAGATCAGGTCCAGGATATGTCTCAAACAGTGCACCTAGGAACAACTACAAGGCCAGCTCCTTGCTGTATTACAAGAGTCCCCGGTCACAGACTCCACAAAAAGTTCCTCACATGTAACATGACAACCTTTTGTACTAATGCCTTACCTGAAACATCGAAAGCCTTGCAGGCACCATCAGGACTAAGCATACCCAGTTTCATGAACTGCACAGAAGTGTTGGGTTTCAGCAAAAGGTTGACCCCTCCTACTAGGGCTGCACTGCACTGCCCATGACGAATTGCCTTATAAGCATTTTCCAGAGCGACGAGACTAGAGGAACAGGCTGTGTCTATAGTTATGCTTGGTCCTTAAGGAACAGAAAGGGAAAACAAAAAAGCTGGTTTTTACTCTTTATTTGCTAGGACTGCTCCCCAAAGACTACAGCATGGGATCACAGAGAAACACATTCCAAAAAATGTTAAATAGGAGTTGCTTCAGAACATAACAGATAATCCTGATGAATGGGAGACAAGAATCACCACTTCTGCCTGCTTACCAAGTAATAAGGGTTGAAAAAGGTGGAAAAAAATGTTGCAAATAGTTCGGCTTTAAGATTATTTTTAAAAATTCCATCTCTCTCTTCATCAAAAAGATATTGTAGCTTCATATGCAGGTTTCATCTATTTCCCCATTCTCACCAGCAAAAATCCCTCCCTCTTCCTGGTGCTACCCTTGCCATTATCTGTTTTCTGCTGCTCTTCCCATCCCTCCCTCTCTTCACTGCCACACACAGTTCAGGGCATGTCTATGCCTTCAATCTCATCATTTTGGTGGCTCTCCTACTTTTTCCACTTTACTCAAAAAGAGCCAACTGTTCCTGTGTGGGCTAGCTGACTTCTACATAGCTTGATACCAAACAGCAATCTAAAGACTGGAAGGACCTAGGCCTTTTTATGAAGGCCTCCTGACATCACCACCTTTCAGATGAATGGCAGCTATGCCCATCAGCAGCAACTGAGTTACAGAGCCTTACAATGAGTCTTATCACACACTTTATTTTCTGCTTCTCATATGCCTCCTTACAATAGCTGCATGCTACTTTCTCATTCCAAAAGGACCTAAAGTCATCATATCCATCCCACTCCTTTACAGAAACTGTGGTACAATCATGCTCAAATTGCAACTGCTGATCAGCATTGATAGATTTGGAGGCATTCACCTGTTAAGTCATAAAAGTAGGAAATCCTGTTGGCAAACATAGCACGTTGACAGCCAGTCATACTATATCCCAAAAGCTCTTCTGGATCTTGGCTAAGGGCTTCAGCGGCTTCTGACCCACTGGCACCAACCCATACACCTGTGTCTGTCCCACGGAGGGTGGCCGGATTAATACCTACGGCGATATTGGAAGGCAGATTATAGTAGACAAACTTACAATGAGGGGCAAACTGAGGAAGCATCAGGTACACTGGCACCAGTTCATGAAATACTACTTACTGCCCCTTTCTGGCAGGCCTGCAGCATCCCTCCCTCACCTATAGTTACCTTTTATCTGTTTCAACTGCAGACTTTACAAGTCTGACTGCAGAGTTCAACAGAACTTTGGTACTGGCTTTTGGCCAGAATATATTGTCCCTGGAGACAGCTTTTCAGCTTACCTGGGCATTGCTAGAGACTTCTGTAAAAAACTGTATGGACTATGAAAGATAAGCTAACAGCTGACTTCCAGTGCAGAGAAAAGGAGCAGACTGAAGGGGAGAAAATCACAGCACTTGGAATGTCACGCGAGCACACGAATATCTACCTCTAGCCACACACAAAGCCCAGATCTGGAGTAGAAGACAGAAAGGAAAATTCTTAATGTGAAAGCCAACAACCAGAACAAGAAACAAGAACAACTCCGCTCTAAAATAAATAAATAAATAAATAAATAAATAAATAAATAAATAAATAAATCAATCAATCGCGTAGTAAGCTCAACTTGCAGCAATCTCTGCTGTTTCTTCTCTATGCTTCAGGAGTCTTGGAGATAAACAGAATATTCAGGCCTCCAGACTGAGGCAGAGCAGCGGAGAAGCAACTGTTAATTTCAGTAAGTCAGTGCTAGTGAGGTGGTTCCAATCTTCTCCCAGATACTTTTTCTTTTCAGACATGAAAACGACTAATATGGAGAATAAAACTTCTTGGCTCTGCGGGTAACTCACTCAAAAGCTCAGGACACTGGCAATGATGTAGGAAAGAGGCTCCTATTTACAAATGCACACTTCCAGGGTAAACCTTCTATAGGAGCAGACCGAACGCCTCAAATTTTCCATGAACTTGACCAACAGACAGAAATCCATCAGGCTATCTGCCGTTCTTTTAGACCATGGGTGAGAATTCTAACCAAGTCATCTTCCTTTTGCACTACAAACATGCCTTTAACAAAGGGATCTATTACGGAATATTAGGGTAGAGCAGAACATACAAAAACTCTAGAACCATGAACTGTTTAAGCGTTTCTGTCCTACTGGGTGTACCATATAATGCAGGTAGAAATGCGCTGGCAGGAAGCACAGATTTCCTAGTTTGAGTTCCAGAAAAAACAGCTTTGTTCTAACCCCCGTACTACTTCTTTGGTCTCTTCTACAATGTGATCTCTTGTTAGAGATCTCATCACACAGATGCATGTCTGCACCAGCTGCATAGAAACAGCATTGCACAGTTCTTCCTCTTCAGTCATTTAGCTGCTTACCTCCATCCAAAATAGCTTCATAAGAAACTTCCAACAGCAAGCGAAGTTGAGGATCCATTGTATGAGCTTGTTTGGGGTGAACCCCAAAAAAGGATGCATCAAATTTGCTTATGTTCTTGAGCTTTCCATTTCTTTTGGGCAGTCCATAAATTCCTGAGAAGAAAAATTCAACATTGAGTCACAGAATACATCAATTTTGAAGCAGCTACCAGCTGAGACAAAGTACAGAACGACCACAGTCGATTCTCAATTCCACACAAAACCTCGCTTCCCTGATGTAGTTCCCAGAGCGCTGCAGGAATATCTACCTACCCATCTCTCTGAATTAAATTTGGAAATGAGAACGCTGCATTAACAAAAACAATTATCATTTTAAAGACTCCCCTGGAGATTACAGCAAAATACATCTATCTAGTTTGAGCATTTTTGCTTTGGCAAGTTGCACAGAGCACATAAACAGTCCAAATCCGTGGTTCCAGGCAGTCACCAGCTAGGAGAAAAACAAAAGCTACTTTCCTACTCTGCAAATCACTAGTTTGAATTGGATAGACATATCCCAAACACTTCAGAAAGACAATCAGACAGAAAAGAACACTGTAAAAAGCCATAAATCACAGGACTGGAGTCCCTGTGCTATTTCTGAATGCAGAAAAGTGACAGAGCCATCTTACTGCCACAGCTATCAACAGCAGCTACAGGACTCATGTTGCCTAGCTGCTCTGTCAGAGTGTTCTTTTATTTGGAAGTAAGCTACATGTTATTCATAAGCTACTACTGCATACAACATGACATTATAAAATGGATTGCACGAGGCCGCCTGTTCCCGAATTTCTTGATGATGTATCAGAAGTTAATTCAGAGGCTCTGGCAGGGTTTTGTATCTGGTAAATCGCTCAGAACTGAGGGGTCCAAAAGAAGAGACAGTAAGCGCTCACCTGGTTTCCACCTCCGATCATCCTCTGTGACCATATCAACTCCATTAAGCAGGTTCTCCCAAAATTCTTGCAAGTTCTCAGATTCTGGCAGCTTTCCTGCTATGCCTGCAATCACCACGTCCTCCATCTCTTAACTTCTCCCTGTTGCTGCGATCCACAAAGTAGTAAAACTAGTGAGATTTCACACAGAGAAGGAGAGTATGTGTGTCTCTTCCTGACACGTTCTGACAAACAAGCGTATTTGCAGGAGAAACACCCATACAGGAACAACCCATGGAGTCTCTACTGAAAAAAGACATCCCAACTAATCAAATAGACCACAAGATCCATGGGGACAATGAGGATGAGAAAACTCATCCTGAAGGAGTGTCGGCTCTGAGAGTCACCAGTTTCTACATGACAACTAGAAAATGGACAGGTCTACTGCTACCAAACGCAGAGCCTCTATGAAGTCAGCAGAGAAGAAAGATTAACATGCTGGAGCAGAGGTGGGTGGAGAAGTTATGAAATACCTATAGTAAAATACATAATTACAAGGCAAACCTAACAGGTCGCAAAACAAGTTCTATGATCATTCCAAAGTTAAATGCTAACTTAAGAAGAATCAATAATCAGAACGTTTGTTGGAGAGGAAAAAAAAAAAAAAAAAAAAAAGCGAAAACCACCACCACAAAAAAAAGCCAAACACCAAAACCCAAACCCAACCAAACACAAAAACCCCCACAAAACCTCACAAAACAAACACACAAAAAAACCCCAAAAAATCCATACACAAAAAACACCCCAAAACACACACACAGAAAATCCACACAAAAGCACAAAGACTACAATATAACTTTGCATCATTTTAAATACCCCAAACAAGGAGTAAGTTTTACATACAAAGTGTTTCCCAGTTGGACCTTGCACTGCCACACATTTACAGGATGGGGAATGGAAAACTGAGTACACGTGACAGAGAGTGCTGCTTTACAATAAGAGTTGATAAAACAGATCTGGATTCCAGATGGGATCAAAAAACTTTACTGTTGTCTAAATAAATTTGCATTCTAAGACTCCAGTTTCAAATACCACAAGAGAACATCATGCTGCATAATGCAGCATGGCAGGCCATCTAAACAGATCACAACACCAAATGATAGCTCACATACAACAGTCACCACACTAATTTAATTTATTTTCTATTGCGGTAAAAATATATTAACAACTAAGCAGAGAGAAAGCAAGTTAACCTGATGTTTCAGTTACATTCAAACTATAGTTTGGAGATCCTAAGTAGGCAAGGGCGGAGGCGGGAGAAACTCATGTATATATGGATTATTTTTATATATATATATATATATAAAAATAAGTAAAAGTGTAGTTGTAAGAACAGAAGAGGTAGTAAGCATTCACAGTACTTCCTTAAATAATCCTTTTGGTAAGCAAAGCCAAAATATTCTTTAGCGTTCAAACGTGGGATTTTAACAAGTAAAAACCACCGAGAAAACTGGGTATTCTGCCTTAATAACTCTGAAGGAAAGACTTTGCTATGGAAGACCTAAAGCTTGACTTCCATCACAGATTATGCAGGCACTTTGCTTACGTGCTGCCAGTGCTTGATCATCTTCTCCACAAAAAAGCACTAATGGGTACTCTTAGATGAGCACTTCACTGCTAGTTTTCCAATCCAAGATATTTCACTTAAGCATGGCTTTGCACCCTATTTCACGATTTTCCGATGCTTCTGAGCAAGAAATAAGCCTCTCTTTCATCCACACATTGCTCAGGTGTAACACCTTCCTGTATCTGAAAGAAGCTGGGGTGTGCAGAGGGAAAGCAAAGCCCTCTGGTTAGCTGAGGTGTACCCCAGCCAGAACACACCACCACAGAGGTTGCCCGATTTATTTTACCCTTCTTTCCTTCAGTAGTTATCTTGATTCAGATCTGCGAAGTAACTGTGGAATTATGCAACATGCAACACTGAAGTAGAAGAGCCTATTACCTCATCCAGTTCTTCCCTTCTGGGAGCAGAAACAGCAGTGCTCCCAAAAGAACACCTTGGATTTCTCAGTCTTATGCTAAACACCCAGACAACAGAAGTTCCATTCCACTCTGGTTGTTCATTTAAAAAGGGAAACAATAAGGGCCAAATGCGCAACACCCTTACTGAGAAACTATTCTCCAAAACTGGTATTAATAGGCCCAGTCCACTCTGCTCTGAAGAGAAGCCTCTTAATTTTTCCACTCCAATAAACCTACTAAGTCAGTTTTTTTATTGGCATCAACACTGTACTTGGAAAACCCAGTCGAGGGCCACAACTCTGCTATACTTACAGCAGTTCTACTCTAGGGCAGAGAAAGAAGGCTGAGAGCTGGGGCTGTTCAGCGTGGAGAAGAGGAGGCTCCGGGGAGACCTCAGAGCGGCTCCCAGTGCCCAAAGGGGGCTGCAGGAAAGACGGGGAGAAACTGTTCAGCAGGGCCAGTTGTGATAGGACAAGGGGTAATGGTTTTAAACTAGAAGGAGGTAGATTTAGACTAGACATAAGGAAGAAATTTTTTACTGTGAGGGTGGTGGAGCACTGTCCCAGGTTGCCCAGCAAGGCGGTGGGTGCCCCATCCCTGGAAACATTCCAGGCCAGGTTGGCCGGGGCTCTGAGCAACCTGATCCGGTTGGAGATGTCCTTGCTCCTGGCAGGGGGGTTGGGCTGGATGGCCTTGAAAGGTCCCTTCCAACCCAAACTATTCTACGGTTCTATCTTGGGCACGAAGCTTACAATCTAAGCATGAGACGTACAAGATGATAATGTGATTATGATTCAATCTTACGCCTCAGCACTTTGGGCGATGATCTCTAGGGAGAGAAATATAATTCATATTTCAGGGGACTGTCACATCACTTACAGGATTCTTCCTTCCCACCCCACATCTCGTTTCCCAGATTATCAGAAAAACTCCATCCAGGTACAGCCAAACTTGACATAATGTTCTTCTGAGACAGTGAAGTAATGGAATTTATCAGCAAAGCAATTTTTGCCACCATGTTATGAACATAGTTGAGCAAGACTGCCTCAAAGGTGGAGAAAAAGATGTTGCAGTAATCAAAATGGAGAAGAATAAGAGCCAATAAATTAATTTTAGCTGGGTGAATGGGTAAGAAGAGCCACAACTTAAGGATTTTTATACACAAAGAACTGGAAAGATTTAGACTTGACATAAAGAGCTCCAAATGCCTACCTCTAAGGTAACACGCAAATTATGGATTTAGCAGCAGACAGTAGAGACAATTTGCTGTGGAAAACAAGACTGGGAA
Organism: Tetrax tetrax; assembly: GCA_009806455.1. Taxonomy (NCBI): domain Eukaryota; kingdom Metazoa; phylum Chordata; class Aves; order Otidiformes; family Otididae; genus Tetrax; species Tetrax tetrax. The sequence continues at coordinate 187,478 of WHYT01015796.1, forward strand.
GAGGAAAAAATAATGAATATTAAGTCACCCCTGATTAAATAGCTATTTAAATAAATGCTACGGCTACCAACATCATCTTTGGTCTTCCCTGACAGATAATAAGCAGGTAAACCATTTTGAAGTTAACATGAAAATTATGTATTGTATTATTTTACTATATTAGAGATTTTTTTTTTTTCTGTAGAGCATTTTTAGGCTATACAGAGTACATTGACAGTTTTTGAAATATAGGACGTAGCACAGATCAAGAAAGAAAACTATTCTCACAGTTGGACTACAGCAAATATAGAGAAGAGATTGTTCCTACTACATCTGATGAACAAGGTGATCAAAGGCAACAGGTCAAAAAAGGAGACAAAGATAAAGGGGGACAAACAGGATTGTCTAATTTCTTAAAGTTCTGTTTGCTGGATCCAACCAGACATCTAATATCCTTTTCCTTTGTTTACCACATGGTTTTGCTTGAACTGAATTCTATGTCTTCTCAGACAGCTTGCCTTTTTATCTGAGGGGAGAGAAGCATTCCCATCACCCCCATCAACATATCAGTTCGACAGACACCTCAGTTAAGCATAAACTACCACCTCACTGGATTTACACAATATTTTTGGCAATGATATTGCATTGCTGACTCATTCAGTTTGTGACTGGTAATAACTAACAATCCCTTCTGGTATTACTGACTAGTAACAACTTTCATCACTTTATACCTGTGCTCTGGTTATCTGCCTCCCACATGAGCCATTTGACAAGGCTGGTTTGTTTATTAATGCCAGTTCCTTTCTCAAATCATGTTATACCTATTGGTATCATGTCAGCTTAATGCTATTATAAAACTTAAGAGTAAGTCGAAATACTGTTCTCCATTGCATTTAGAACATTTGCTTTTCAGTACCTCATTAATCCAGTAGCAAAAATTAATCGAGAAAAAAAAGTATTAATCATCATTTTCCACCATCCCTGGCAGCTGTACAACTTTTTTTTTTTTTCTTTTTACAATAATTTTATCTGCTGTTTTCCTACAAAAATATCTCCGTGTCCATCAAGCTTGTAAGCTTTTAGAGGGGGAAAGAAAAAGAAATAAGAAAAATTAAAGAAAGGTGAAGGTAAAATTTTATTTCTTCTCCCACTCATACCCGACTTGCCAACTGCCGAAGAGAATACTTTTCTTATTCTGCTGTACCTATGTCCACCTAACGTTCAGTGAGGAAAGAAGAGGGAGGGGGAAGGAAAAAGAAACTGTTTGTAAAGAAACAACAAATAAAAGCCAAATCTTGTTTTGCCTGATGCACAGTTCTCTTTCTTAGACAGGAAGACAAGATTTATTTCACTGTCATTTTGATGGCTGTCATCACGTTGGGACTGAGTCCTTGAAGTCAACTCTGCTACTGTTTCTAGGCAGTCCAAATCTTGAACTTTTTTGGAGCCCCCATTATTGTAAAATGAAACATCCTCGACTCCTCCATAGCTTTCTTCAGCACAGATAATGACAAAAGGATTGCTTTCTTAGTTTTTCAGTACGACTACATCATAATCCAAGTTTGCTAATCTCTGATTATAATTTCTAAAATGTATAATTAAAACTGACATTATATAGCAATTTCACTTGTAAAGAGCTATAATGTCTGCCTCCCCAAAAAAACTCTTCACAAAACAGAGGCAAACACAGACCGCTTCTCATTTTTGAAAGCATTTGGCTACCGTCAAGCTGTGCGCGATAGCTGCAATCTAACAAAGAGTTTTTAACTGTCTCTTTTTCAAGGCTGGATTTGTACCACTGACCACAAGACAAATTAAAAAAAAAAAAAAAAAAAAAAAAAAAGGTAGTGTGTTTTCATATTTAAAATGCACTACTTGGCACAATCTGGTTCAGAGCTGCTATTTGAGAGAAGCAGGTTAGATTTTACTCTTGGAATCAACACAGCTCTGTCGATTCCCAAATGGTCAGAATTTATTTGTACAAAATTTGAGATGCTGGTATCACGACATCATGTTTGTAAAGTATCTGTTCATAACTGTGCTCCACACAGGGCCCTCATCCTCTGAATTCATCCACTAAATGCAGTCCTTCACAATGCACTGTTGTTTTCAGTTTCTTTCAAGAAGCATAGAAGCTGCAGGAAAAGGTGAACCCTTTGCTCATATGGCTTGAGGCTTTTCCTCCCTTTTGTTTTTTTAAGGCAAGACACAGTCCAAAGCCCCCCAACACTCTCTGAAGGAGTACACAACGCACAGCTTTAATGCAGCCTGTTTCAATTTAAGCATCCAAATAAAGCTTTTAGTTAGGAAATTATGCATGCAGTATCTCAAAGGGTCCTATCCCAGGGAAGGAATGTGGAATAAAAAACCAAATAGGAGCAAAAACAGCAGAAGAGAGAAAACAATCATTGTGTTCCTGGCAGAATCACATCATCCAGTCCAGACCGGTGTACGATCAATGGGTTATTTCATGCAGGCAGTTGGTTTACATAGAAGTGGAAAAAAGAAGTTTAGCAGCGTATGTGGCACCTTTTTTGAGATGGTTTCCCAGTACCTATTGACAAGTCACCTTTCGCAATAGCGAACGTTGAATCTCCACCCTTACAAGCTTCCTCAGTCTGCCACACTACTGCTTGACGCCAACCCCCGACACGGCGGCAGAGCGCAGCACAGTCGCCGCTGCCAGGACAGAGCGGCCCATTCAGCCCCGGCACCCGCCCGACGCAGCCCGGTGCTCCGCGCCGCTTGCTCGGCGCCCGAGTTGCAGCAGCGCGGGGCCGCCGAGGCCGCCCAGCCCCGCGGCAGGCGCTGCTCGCTCCGCACCGGGCGCGGCCTCTCGCCGCCGCCGCTGGGGACGGGCAGGAAGCTCCTGCCGCCGGGCGCACGCGAGGGCTGCAGGCAGGGAGGGCTGCAGGCAGCGGTGCCCCCGGCCTCGGCCCCGAGCGCGCACCTGCGACCCCGAGCCCGCTCAGCCCGGTCCCCGCCCGCCGCCAAGATGGCCGAGCGCCAGCACGACAATGCAGCCTCCCTCGCCGGGTGGGAGAAGCGGGAGGCTGCGGCTCGGCAACCAGCCGCCGAACTGTGGGGGACTCTCCTCGGCACGGCTCCGCTGGGCCACAGGAGAGGGGCCCCCGACAAGGAGGGCGCGGCGACCACGGCGGCGGGGCGCAGAACCTTCTGGTCGCGGGAGACGAGCCCGCGGACTTTCCCCCCCCCCCCCCCCCCGCCCAGGGAGGCGCGGGCGCAGCCCCGCACGGCGCAGAGGGCAAGATGGAGCCTCCTCGGCGCGGCCGCCGGGCGCAGCGGCCCGCTGAGGCTGCTGCTCTCCTGGCCGCAGCGCGTTCGCCGGCGCGCCGGTACCTGCACAGGGGCGGAAGGCTTCCTGCTGGAAGGCTCTGGCCTCAGCTCAGCGCCGGACCGAGTGCTGCGGGGCGGGCGCTGCGGATGGACGCGGGCGCTGCGGAGGCCGGTGCCGAGCTACGCACGGGTGATGCTCCGCGCTTTCCTCACTGTCTCCCTCTAGCTCCCACCGCTATTTAAGCAGCCGCCACCTCCGGCGGCCACGCCACATGGGCTGACAGTTTACTCTTCGCTGCAGTCCAATGAGAGCCGGGGCAGGGCCACCCCGAGCCGGCCCCGGGGTGATGCCGAGCCCTGCTCGCCGGAGCCGCTCCACGGGAGGAGGGGGCCCTGGCCATGCCGGGGCGGAGGCAGGCGCGCCCCCCTGCCCGCGGCACTGGGCCAAGGTCTGGCGCCCCGCCCCGTACGGGGGGCCGTGGAAGGCCGGGCGCTGCAGGGGGCGCCTGGCTTCTGGCCGGCCGAGCCGCGGGCGGGGCAGCGCTGACCCACCGCGGCCGCGAGCCTCTTCGTGTCCCTCTCCCACCTCCCCGCCGGTGTGCGCACTGAGGGGGGGTACTGCGCCGCGCCGGCACCGTGGCTCGGCGACAGACGCGAAGGCTCGGCGGGCGCCGGGCCAGGCGGGGCTGGAGCGCGGAACGCCCGCGCGCGCCCGCGGCTCACAAAGGGACGGGACGCTCGGCCGGACGCGCAATCCCGGGCCGGCACCCAATCCGGAGGCGGGAGCGTGTGGGCGGGGGCGCGGCCCCGCCAATCGCGGGGCCCGTGGGGTGTTGCTAGGCGATAAGGCGATGTGGTGACGGCTGGGGGACGGCCGGGGCCGCCGGCGGAGCGAGCAGCAACCGCCGCTCTCCGGCGGCGGCGGTCGTTCACCCCGGCGGAGAGCGGTCCCGGGGTTACCTCAGGGCAGCGGGCACGCCGGGCAGGGATGCGCTGCCCCGTGCCCGGGCCCGTCGCGCCGCCGTGACTGGCAGCAGCGGAGCGGGTCCGGGGGCGGGCCGCCGCGTTCCCCGCCGTGCCCCTCGTACGCCCGCCTTCCCGAAGGACGGAAAAGGGGAAGGTCGCTCTGCGGGCAGGCACTCGTTATCCACTTTCTCTACAACTTATACTCCTTAAATTAAAGCAAAATAGCAAACAAATTTGGGTTTTGTTCTGTATCCCCTACGACTGCTACTCCAACAACAACAACGAAAAAGCCGTCTGGCCTTTCGCTGGGCAGCGCGGGCCGAATGCCGGCGCGCAGAAAGGCCGGGCCGCGCCGCTGCGGGCAGAGAGCGCCCCGGCCAGAGGGCCCGTCTCCGTCAGTGCGCTTCGGGGCTGCCAGAGCTGGGCTAAGCACCGCTACTACGCAATACAGCTCGATTATGACCTTCTCTGGACAGAACTTTTGCCTTTATCCGTATATTCTGCAATATTTAATAGTTTTTAACCCTTTGATAACTACAATAATCAGCAACTTACTTTTACATTCTCAGGACTCTGTGATCAGCCAGAATTATCTTTTTTTTAATAGGCTCTCCTTTCTTTGTACAATTCAATAGCACCCACAGTGCCACCTTGTCACCACTTTCCCATTGGGTTTTTAAGAATCAATGCCCAATTTGTTAAGTATTTTGGTCGTAAGAGAAATAGATGAGAATTTTCTCCCTGTATTTAGTACACACTTAGCACAACCTCCCCACACAGGATCCAAGCCATATGTTCATGTTATTTCTTGTTGTTGTGCATACTTCGTTAATTTTCAGCATACTTATACGCTATGTTATTAGAGCTACTCTGAAACAAACACACAGTGATTGAACTACTTTTTTTTTTTTCTATCACAAGAAAAACAAACGGAAACAATCAAGAGCTATCATCTTCCCATAGCTTCAGTTGCCTTAAGGAAACCTGTTTCTCAGGGAAACTGAATAAATTAAAGTTGCATTTCTGGCAAGAGGTCTGCATGACCAGGCATGCCAGGTGACATACTGCGGGGGACACAACACACCAAACCACCACAAAACAAGCCCCAAACCCCTCAAACAAGCAAATAAAAAAACTTTAAAACCTGCAAAGAGACCTACACAAAGGCATTTCTGAAGTCTGCGGGCCATGAGCTGCATATCCATGATGTAAGGAGTAGAGAGTAGTGTTTTCCAGGCTCAGATGCATTGTTACAAAGATCATGGAACAAACTGCTCTTTTTCTAAGGGCACACTGCTTTTAACACCTGTAAATGCACAGAATCTCGTAGCACTGAAATACTGTGCATATCCACAGTTCAATATTAAACCTGGAATTGGAAATAGAAAAACTATTTTTCAGGAAAATCTACAGCTATTGAAAATTTTGGAATTTACACACTGTGTTCTATAAATAACCAGTGAGAGCTGTAACTGGTGTGATCTGGGCCAAAATTCCTGTAGTTTTCAGAAACCACTATGCTTTGAGCTACAGAAAGAGGTCATTCAGGGCCTGGTTCAAGGCAATGCATCATATTGTTCCAGCTCAAGAACAGTGTTAAATATTGAATCCAATGGCAGGATCTTCAAGTAACTAAATGATTTAGAAAGAAGCTCACAAGATCTCTCAGGCCTCATACGTGCTTGGTAACGTCTCAATGAAATCTATTGCTGATTTAGCATTTGATCATAACACCTTCACACTAAAGCAAAACATTTTCAGCAGGGAGTAGAAAAATAATTATTCAAATTCTCAAAATTATTACTACCACATTGTCAGATGCCAAAGAGTGCAGCTGTGTGCAAAGAGTACCAGAAAGAATTTCTAAAAAGAAAAGCACTACAGAAAAAAAAAGCACTCATGGATAAGTAGCTCTCTTCCTTCATAAACCCTGTTTAGATTTCGTATGTTTTTAGCAGCAACTGAGAAGTACTGTTGACTTCAGCGGTATCACTCACAGAATCACAGAACTGCTTAGGTTGGAAGGGACCTCTTGAGATCACCTAGTCCAATCCCTCTACTCAGGGAGAGTCAGCTGGAACAGGTTGCCCAGGACCATGTCTAGTTGGGGTTTGAGTATCTGCACAGATGGAGACTCCATAACCACTGTGGGCAATCTGTTCCAGTGCTTGACCATCCTCACAGTAAAAAACGGGGAGGGTTTTTTTGCATTTTTCATGTGTATTTCATTTACTTACAGTAAAGTTCATCTCTGTAATATCCCAAGACAGCTCAGCATTATTAAAAATGTTAGAGAAATACACCAGTTACCTGTTTCAATGTCCTGGTGTGTTCATAACTATAGAGATATCCCTCATTGCATCACAACTCATTCAAGTTTTCTTTTAGTTTCATCTGTTGCAAGACTCATGTCTTACAATGCTTCTGTACAATTCTAAATGTTGCTAATGAACATTTTTTTTTCACTGCTTTAAACTCTATGCAATCTCCTGTTAAATAAAAATAATAATTATTGGTGTGACAATAGAAGTTTAATTTTATACTCTTTCATGCTATCTGAACAAGTGGAAAGAGCTACAGAAGAGGAGAAATAATACAGATTCGAGTGAAATTTTTCAGATCCTTTTCTTCCAAGTAGAAAGATAGCTGCACAGGATTAACAGTTGCATTATTAATTATAAGAGAACAACTAGGCTGACGCATCCCAGTTCTAAGCTTAAATCATATTTAAAGTTTCTCAGCAAAATATTTGCTAAAAACCTGCAAGCAAGGCACAAGGCTTTATGTATGTATTAACTGGGCACTTCTAAATCCATGACGCAAGCAGTATTTAACATACATAATTAAAATAAATCAATATTAACAGTGAAGACTATAATCTCATAATGTATACAGATTAACCCTTTATTTTAGGGTCCACATTATGAAACAGGGTATTTGCTTTCTCTTCTGGCTGCAAACATCCCAACTTAACATACGAAAATGAAGCTGACATTTAGACCCAATTTATAGATTTCAAAGCAAGTTAACGGCAAATGTAGACCTGAAACTTGCTGCCAACAAATAAATCAGTCTTTAATATTATAGTTGCGGATTTTTGCCATATTAGAAGAGATTTTTTGTTTTATGGGATGAACACAAGCTAAATTCCTGGATTTGAACTTCTGCTGACCTTCCAGCCTGGTTCCTCTGACCATCAAATCTGCAGCTGGCAATTCAAGTTTAACCCTGGCTTTGACATTTTGCTGAGATTCTTCAGATTGCTTAGCTGAACGTATAACTTCAAACTCCACTGCTAAAAAAAAAGAAAGAAAAATACTCTGTAGTTATGTTTGTATTTAATTATAAGACTGGATAGTTGAAGAGAACTGGTTTACTCTTTTTCTCTAAATACATTGCTCCCCATATTGCCACATTGTCCAAGTCTTATGAGTGAGAAACAAAGCGATTTCTGTACATAAAAGTCACAGCACTGTCCACTAAGGCTTGCTACACTGATGGTATAATACGTGAGCAGCCCTGAGGAGAAGGACTTGGGGGTGTTGGTTGGTGAGAAACTCAATATGACTCGGCAACGTGCGCTTGCAGCCCAGAAAGCCAACCGCATCCCGGGTTGCATCAAAAGAAGCGTGGGCAGCAGGTCAAGGGTGGTGATTCTGTCCCTCTGCTCCGCTGTGGTGAGACTCCACCTGGAGTACTGCATCCAGCTCTGAATCCCCCGACACAAAAAGGACATGAACCTGTTGGAGCAAGTCCAGAGGAGGCCACACACATGATCACAAGGCTGGAGCAGCTCTCCTGTGAGGTGGGAGAGTTGGGGCTGTTCCGCCTGGAGAAGAGAAGATTGCAGGGAGACCTCAGAGCGGGCTTCCAGTGCCTAACAGGGGCTGACAGGAAAGTCGAGGAGAAACTCTTCAGCAGGGCCTGTTGTGACAGGACAAGGGGTAACGGTTTTAAACTAGAAGTAGGTACATTTAGACTAGCTATAAGGAAGAATCTCTTTACTATGAGGGTGGTCAGGCACTGGAACAGGTTGCCCAGAGAAGTTGTGGATCCCCCATCCATGGAACTGTTCAAGACTGGGATGGATGCAGCTTTGAGTGACCTGGTCTAGCGGAAGGTGTCCTTGCCCAGGGCAGGGGGGTTGAACTAGATGATTTTTAAGCTCCCTTCCAACCCAAACTATTCTATGATTCTATGATCAGTATCTCCTGCTCAATCCTGAGCAGGATCCCTCCATCTGTATCTGTTAATTCTCCATTAGCATCAGACTGCTTAAGAGAGGAGAAAGGAAGACAGCTGGAAGGTCAGTGTAACTGTTCAAGTCAAGCACTACCTACCGTTCAGCTGTTTTTAAGCAGCATTTTACAAGTTTACCCCTTGTGAGAGAATTGTGAGAGAATATCTGTATCAATCAAGGCAATATCAACACACTGGACGACATGATACAAAGTTAGACCTACCTGTTCCCATATTGTGAAAAGGTGATAAAAGCAGTTGGCTGCAATAGTTTGGTCTGTTTCAAGAGATCACCAGTAGCATAAAAGCTGCAGCAAAATGTGTTTGGATATGCATAATCCAAAGGCCTCAAAGGTTTCTCTGTGCTCGACAAAGCTGTACTACTAGCATTACCTTTTGGGTTTTTTTTTTCATCTTCCCTCACAGAGGAAGGAATTTACGGCAGAAATCTTCATTTTTGTTGTCTAAAATGTCTATATGTACTAGAGAGAACTAACTCAAAAAGTAACATCTTTGGCTGGGAAGCAGGGAGACTGGTCTTAAAACCAACTGGAGTCCACTCTGCAGCCTCTTGTGTAGTTCTCTGAAAACCACTGTCTCTAACTAACTGAACTTTAGTCTTATCACAGGTTTCATTAGGTAAGATAAATGGAATTTGTCAATCACAGTATTCACTGTAAGCTATAGGTAATATTACAAGTGCTTGGCTCCAGCCACGTAATCTTCATTTTTCAAGGCCCTGAGATTTTAACTTTAGATTTTCTAAGAAGAGCCAAAGCAGACAGCAGAAGCAGTCATAATATACTTGTGTTAACACACACAGCAACATTTTGTAAGAGTTGAATTTTCTGAGCACAACAGGCTTCAGTCTCAGGTACTATTCAATCACAGAACAAGAATAAGAGGTGCACAAATTGACAAAGATAAGTTATTAGTAGGATAACGTAAATCTTCATAGTCAATAGAACATAGTCAACAGAACATGGTAGTAAGTCCAAACAAAATTCTACATCGAAGGAAATAAAAAATGTTGTTGAATTATGGAATGAATTAATCTGTTGAGGGTCTATAGCTCTATGCAAAGCACGACATTGTGGCTAGTGTCAAAACATGCCACTTTTGAAAATAAATTTTATGTTCAGGCTTAGTTTGAACCAGCTGTTCACTCATGTGTTTGCAGTCTCTGTACTGAGTCAGCTTGGCAGCATTTGTTTTTTACAGGTGGCAAAAGCTCAGTGGACTCTTGCACTATTGAGGTGAAATCAGGTTGTTCAGCTTGCCACCTAGTGGTTACCTGCAGACGTAGAAGACATGAAAGAGGATGCCTGAGCCCATGGAAAACCTTTGGGTGTATTTTCCTGCCTAGAAAAGGGACTTCAATCATTATAGTGCATTACCCTAGACCTCTACCACATCGGGCAGATAATAAAGCACAACTTCACAACATCAACAGTTTAGAATAGAGGCAGCAGTGTCTTTAAGGATAGAGTGTACTGGATAGAGCTTACAAGATTATTTTGCTTGAACAAGAGCCGCAGCAGAATGAGATTATCTCTTGTTTGCAGTCTAAATAACAGCAATGAGCAGATCCATAAACAGCACACAGTCAACACTGCTTATAGACAGTCAGTTTTTTTAAATGCTCCCTCAATTTTGAAGGGTCTTTTGTATTCAACCAATACAAACAAGGGGATGACTTTCAGAAATAATCTATCTTCTATTTGATGTGTGTTAACTAGTCAGAAATTAATATTCACAGATTTTTTTCTTCAGAACTAAAGATATACAGATAGATGTGTTGTATGAGCAAAGTGAAATTTCCCCACATGGAAAATTTCATTTAAGAAACTTGTCACTAGATATTTGCTTATGGCTAACAGTATTTCTGAAGGAACACCAACTCAAACAAGTTCCTATTCAGGAGAAGAACATTTAAGTGAAGAAAATGTAACTAGGGGATCAGTTAATATTTGTGAAACACTTCAAAGATGAAGTTTTATGTAACACAGAAAAGAAATCATGACTCTTTCTCTCATTGGAGCTGGAATGAAGCCAGAGCCAGAGTGCTCTTTCTGTTTGTTAATATTTTACCAGATTCTTTCTCTGGCCAGCTTTTTACCCACATGGATTGCTCTTAGAACTGTCAGTGATGTCAAAGCTGTTGAAATTCTGCCTAGTGTGGAAACACTTAAGATAACTTTTGATCCATAAAGTGTAGAATTTCAGACCACAAAGTTTTGCAAGAAACAGTAACAATGAGAATTATAGTAAAAGAAACTCCCCTACCCAAGTTCAAGTAATAAACCAGGAAAGTTACTTTCCTTCAAAGCAGTTCAATCCTGTTCTTCCTTAGGCTACAATGTAAATTCAAACTAATATGCTCAGGACACGGTTCTAAGTATCTGTGGAGGTGGAGTTTCTCAAAAGGTACAGTGGGACCATCCACCACAACTGCAGCCCTCCTCCAGCATGGAAAACACAAAGTTTCACCTACCCTGAAAGCGTATAAAACAAGTGAGTAGTTGGTGACATTCTCAGTGCACATACAGCTTGCCTTACACTCTTATCTCCGCACTGATCCAAGCCTCTGTTGACCCAAGGAGATACAACTGATCAGGAGCTTTTCACATGGTACCACCCTTCGCAATATCAGCTTCACTCTAAATGCAGTCTTACACACAAACTTTAATAGGCAATGTTTACCTTTCTTTCGAGAAAAACTACTAAGTGTCTCCAGCAGCAAGTAAAAACTTTATTAAGCTAACTACTTGAAGAAAAATAAATTCCAGTTTTCTGAATGTTTTACAAAGCCTCCCCTCCTCCTGCCTAACGTTTATTCTAAAATCAAAAAAGGCCTATAGTCCACAGGTGAATAGAGAAACCTTGCAGCAGATACAGAAGCTAATCACACAGTTGTACAGGTGTGTAATGATTTTCGGAGGAAAATTTTCCTTTGAGAATGGCCTGTCATCAGTGTTCAAGAATCTCCAAGCAAAGTCTCCCACGTGCTCTCAACCTCTGGGATAGAGCATATAAAAAGGAAAGAAATACAGCAGTGTATTTCTTACTAGTACAGTCTATGTATGTAACACTGATGCTTTTAGTATCATTGTGGCTTGTACCTGCCTACCTCTGTAGCAGGATCTTTTTCTTTCAATAATACAGACCAATAAAAACAACTAAACAAGGAACCTGTATTTCTTCTAAAGCCCTTCTTTCTACTTATCTACAGAATTAACATACAAATTACTAAATCCATCTCATTTCTACAGTACAAACTAAAAATCAGCGGGCAGAGTAAGAAGAGAGAAAATTAAAATATCTCATAGCCTTCTGACTTGCTTGGAAGCTGCCACAAGTTCTGAATTCGACTGCGAAATGAATAAAGTATGTAATAGTCCACTTCAGTAATTCAGTGTTAACATGCAGAAACATTCCAAAACACACTGGATTCTGTCATATGCTGGAATATAGCAAATTGCAGGGCTTATTTGACATGCCAACCATTTAAAGTCCCAGTAGGCTGCTTTGTACATGAAAAAAACAAATGAGGCTGGTTCAACAGGTTCAGAAAATCATTCTCACATTACAATTGTTTGTGTTTCACCAGAAATGCCCATAAAACACAGATACTGGTGTAACAGATTTGTACTGAGTTGAACTTGTAAAAAGAATGTTTGAGCAAGCAAACTAACTTTCTTTGTTGCAGATCAGTTTTTGTTACTGAGCTTTCAAGTCCATGTGTGCGTCACTTGTATCTGAAAGCCTAGTACCAAGTCATTGCATCTTAATGACGGTTCTATTCACTGTAACCATGCATTTGATGAATGTATTAAATTCATGTGAGTGGTTTTAAACAGGAAAGATTGAATTTATTTTCCATAGCTCAGGTGACAAAAATAATGCAAGCAAGCCTCTGCTAAAAATCAGAACAAGAACTCCTTGAAAATTCTGTATATTCTACTCTGAGGTGATATTCTTCCAAAAAGAAATATTTTCTTTCACAATCTTGTTTTCTGAAATGAAGAATTCAGTCTAGTAGAATTAAGGATAACATTTGGTTGGCTTCCTGGAGGAGAAAGCTCAGCAACATAAAAGAATTTTTAAAAGTCGTGTTCTTACAATGCAGTATTTCAGGGCCTGCAGGTTTGAGTAAGAAGATCCAGTCAAGAGTTCTTAGGGTACATCTGGATGCAGAGATCAAATTAAGGTTGTTCTCAGGAAAATATCACCCCTTATTGATGTTTCTCTTATTTCATGTTGGCAGTATCATCTTTTACTATTCTCTAGACCCCCAAAAATCTACAGTAAGTTTTGTAACTGTGGCTGGAAATTTCTAGACATTAAGAAACTGATGTCCTTGTAAGGCTGCCAGTGGTGTTGCATCATGCATACAGCAGCATGAAACTGCATGGCACTATCAGTAATGTTTCAAAGACATCCTTTTGCTTATCCTGTCAATATAGGCCTGACCTGAAATACTCTTCCTATTTCAGTCCCAGCCCCACAAAAAAAGCACATGAATCATGACTGTTCATTCCAGTCCTACAAGTCTGTCAATGCAAATTAATTTGTCCCTGCAATGCACTGCTGTTATGAATAAATACACTTATAATCCATTCCTCATTTGGAAAGCCCTTTTAAATATTTTTTCCTTGTATGCTGCTAAAGACGGTTCATTGCATGTATACACTGGTTTAAAAATAGATGTAATGTAGATTGGAAAGGACCTCTGGGTGAAATGTCACAGTGCTTATCACTTGCTGCTCAAAATGTATCTTGACACAACTTGTGTCCCTTGGCTCTTTTCTTTTCACTGTGCACCACCAAGAGTCTGGCTCTGTCTTCTCCAAAATTGCTCATCGGGTAGTTAAAAAGCAGCAATCAGATTGCACGTTGGCTCTTTCTTTTCAACACTGAACAACCTAGCTCTCTAAACCTCATCTTGTGAAACGTGTTCCAGTGCCCTAGCCATTTTAGTGGCTCTCCACTGGACTCCAGTTTGTCACTCTTTTGTACCAGAGGGTCCAAAATGGGACACAGTACTCCAGATGTGGCCTCATAAGTACCAACTAGAGGGCTACAAATCACTTCCCTTAACCCACTGGTTGCATCCTTGCTCCTGCAGTATGGTATGTGGTTAATGGCAAACAAGTCTCTACGTAACAGTATCAGGTCACTAGTAGTATAAAGCTCATTTGAAAAGGCTAAATGGGTGCCATACTACTCCACAGCTGCTATCAGATTTCAGGAATAATGACGAGGATAAAAATAATAATATAAAAACTAAACAACCTACACAAGCCCCACAGCATTGTAAGAAGTAATTTATTGAATGCTAAGCCTCTTATTAAAAAAATAAAAATCCCCTTTACTTGCAACATTCTGGAGAAATGGCTGTCTGTTTATTTATAAAGACCTTTAATAAAGAAGAGTCTACAATCCTTCTGGGGAACATACTCCACTATTAGCCATCCCTAAAGTTTTTCCAGTATTATAATTTAAGGCCATTACTTTTTGTCCCATATAATAAAAGGGGGCAAGGATTTTCAGCAATGACATTAAAACCAGAGAGCTATACAGGCATTCCTCTTAATTCTTACTTCTGCTGGCAACTATGAAATTCCCTTCAAGTAACTAGTTAGTTAGAATCTGAAGATTCTGATTACAGGACCGTAACAACAGTAGCAGTCATGTAAAAAAATTATTGGAAGGCGGCAGAATCCACTACCATACTTCCATTCTTCTAGAAGAGTGAAATACTGTGACTACTTCACAAAGCATGCTTACCTTGGTCAGCATTCCTTTGAGAACTGAGAACAGAAGGGCTTGATTCCATTTCTAAAGACTGACAAATACCTTGGCAGAAGTTATGTACTCTAGATGAAGAAAGCCAGACCTGCTGGGCTTGACTAGGACTCTGCCTTTCAATGATCTTTGAGGATGTATGCTCTGGCCCATGATTTTCAATAGAGAAATGTAGCTGAACCTGTTCAAATTCAAACACAATCTTACAGAGGTACATACTTTTCACATCGAAGACATTTAAAAATTGCTTAAATCTCAGAGTGGCTTCTTGGTCTTGGAAAGCTAGAAGGTTTCAGGAAGAGGCAATACAAAAGAAAATAACTATTTTAAATTCTGAAACGCTGTACAAGAAGATTCATTATAACATCATGAAAGTGATTGAGAAATCCTAGTTTATTAAATGTTAACAGACACTATTTTGCACAGGATAATGCAAAACTTAAAAAAATACATATATTTTTAAGTTTTCCAGATGACGACTGTTGAGGAACTGCATTTGAAAAATACCACTGAAGGCAAATTACATTGATGATAAAATTGCACTATACCTCAGGAGATGGTAATTCTGTTTCTTTCCCACAGCGGCTTGGAGTTGCTTCGTCCTTTAAGCTACGACAAGCAATTAGAGAAGAGATCCTTGAGGGGTGCTGGTGCTTTGTATCCTGCAGCTCCTAATGTGAAATATCACATCAACACAAATAACTCATTGTCTCTAAATATAATCATTTATAGCTCAGTTTGCTGTTACACTGCTAGATTTAAAATAATCAGTTATAAATAATATCAAACGAAATTACATTCCCTTCAGATCAACAGGGCCAAACTACCCTCTTAATAAACCTCTTACTAAGTATGTTCAAAATTTAAATTTCTTGCCGCTGTTACTATCATCCTGCTTGTTACTGAAGCTCATATTGTTGGGGTCATTCTTCACTTTCTTTGAAAGACTCCCAAGGAAGTTCTAAAAAAACCAAATAAAATAAAGCAGCTATGGAAAAGTAATTTGTCAGCAACTAAAAAAACCTAACTACCCCACAAAGTTTCACCAGCTTTCATCATGTAGCAATTAAAGCAAGCTTGATGAAGAATAAATTCCTTCAGCCCTGCCAAGGAGATGAAAATAAGTATCAAAGTCTTTTGCTATATATTTAAGACTAAAGAAACAAAACATGAGCCCATCATATAAAGTAGCAGACAGTGAAATTCCTGTAGGTATGAGAGGGATAAATTCTCTCAGTGTTTAGTGAGGATGATGATCTTGAACACAGGAGCAAATGTAGTGTGGCTAGTGAGAGTGACCACCTAGAAGAAAAACACTGAAACTAGAACAGCAGTGTTTGGAAGCTCAACCTGGAGCCCAGCTTCAGTGTAGGAGTTGGAGCCTCAGCAAGTATGTTCTGGGTAAAGAGCAGTCTGGAATGAGATTCCTGAACGTGAACAGCTTGGATAGAAGAAGGGCTATCCTTTCTAGTCTGGACAAATTCCAGCTGTAACATAGAATCACAGATGATCCCAAAGGTTCCAGAACTGGAGAGGTCCGTCCTCAGTGACAGCCATTTCAGCCAGGACCTCTAAGCAAGCCATGCGCTGAAGAGCTTGGACTACTACCCCAGAGTCCAGCACGCCATCTGGAAACTCACACTCAAACGTTACCTCTCCAAGAGCCATTGACACGTTGTATTTTAAAAATCTATTTTTCTTTCAGAAGCAAGAACAACCTTTCATGATTTTAAAAAGAACATGGGAGATATGGGATGTCAGAAAAATAGCCAACACAGTACCTAGCTCATTAAAAATAAAGCAAGGGAAGACCTGGATTGGCAGTGAATATTCACTGGTCTCAATTTAAGAGTTAGCTAAATTCTAAGATGAGTTGTGAAAGAAAGAAAAATTAAAGAGGTGTACAAGGAAAAAAAAAAAAAAAGGAAAAAATGTGGAGTTTCATTATGGCAATTTTGCCCAAATCTGGAAATCCAATTTACATATGTTTAGTATAAGCATTTAACCAATTCTTTTCAGACGTCAATCCAAGCAGTGCACAGATGAAACAAGAAGGATGAAGAATAAAAGTCTACTCAAATACTTTGCTGGACCCTAATCTCCTTTGTAAAAATTATTCCTGGTGTTAAGAGTTTAAGAGCTTAAGAAACAGTTCACTGAACTGAAAGCTCAAGTGAACAAAGGATACCAAGCTTGTGACTTCAAGTTAATAAGATGTTCACGAGCACTCTGAACAAATTATAAATCCACAAGCATGCTGAGGCATTCCACACTAAGTTCACCTCTTGGCAGACCACTGTCCAGGCTTCCTGCACACTTTAACAGCTGCCTCACCGATTTCCTTCTGAAACCACACAAGGAGGAGATTAGAATCATATGCTCAGGACTGTCATCTATGACCAGAGTTGACCTTTTCACCTTGGAGTTTTACAAGAAGTTTAAGATCTCCTGCTCCACAAGTAGCCCATACCACTGTCCCATAAGATGTATCCCTGGTATGCCAGCAATGCTATTTATTTAATGCTCCCCAATTCTTTCCTCTGAGGACCTTCCTACGACAAGATGCTACTACTTCTTGTGACAGTGCTGCTGTGACAGCTCTTGATCAGGTCCTCAGACTGTCAATGAAGAACTGCAAAACAGTGCTGCATTCCCAGACCTGTTCTCACAAAGTTTGAACAATGGGAGCCTTCCCAGTCTTGGAACCCAGAAGGCTTTCACTATGGTATGTCCTAACTAGTATTTTTGATGCTCTCACTAATACTTTTGACATCAAAAGAACTTGATTAGATAAATTTGGTAAAATATACCAGATTTGCCAGCTCACGTTGCACTTACCTGACCTATTACAGTTCTCTATTTATGTTATCCTAGACTATCTGCTATATCTAAGGAAGAGTAAGTCTCCATTAGCTCTGTAAAGGTACACCAGATGGCATTCTCAGTTTATCACTGTCTGATGGATAGTTTACAATGTTTGCTCACACTGCAACCTTTAAAACTTCTTCATTGACTAATGGGCAGTAAAGAAGAGCAGGGGCTTATTTCCACTCAAGCAACCTGTTCAAATTTGGTTCTAATTTACTCTAACAGCATAGTAATTTGGATTTCAGGCAAGCTTTTTCTGTCAAACAGGAGTTCTCCTCCTGTTGGATATCTTCTGCTAGGAAAAAGCTAAGAGAAATTCAAGCATCTGTGACAGGATGTCACAGAGTTCTTCCCTGCCAAGTTCGCTTAGAACATATTCAGAAATGTTGCCATACATTCAATCTGATAGATTGACCTTAGCCAAGAAACATGTGTACCCCATTTTCTTAACCAAATATATGCCTTTCCTGGCTGAAACACCGCTGCATACTTTGGATGCTTGGAGAGCCTTTTCCTTTCATATTCAAACGTTTGAGCGCTCCAAAGAGCACTATCTGTCTATCCAAGAAAATAGCAATTCTGCGCAGAAGCTGGATAACTGTCTGCCTAAAGGCCTAATAGCAAAACACTAAACTTGACCCTGTCAACACTTGTTCTCAAATTTAATTGCTGGATGATCTTTGCACTTCCAACTTTTTACACTATTTTCTTAAGTCTACTGACCAGAAGTTTAGTCCAGCTAACATCCCTCATGGGTATAATTATATGGCTAATATGCAGCACTGTTTTACTTCACAGGAAAAAAAAAGAAGTGGCAGAACTAAGTTGCAAATTGAAAGTGCATCATCCCCAGACTTAAAACTGGTTAAATTAAAACCAGCTGAGTCACTTAATCTTCAGTTACCTAATTTGTAGCACTTACTCTAAGCGACTACAGAGGTTAATATGTTTTTTTTTTCCTTTAACACCATTCTTAACTGTAAGAAAAATCAAATATTCACTAGAATTCACTTCCAGTGGCTCTTTAAAGAAACTCACCTTTGTCATTCAAACTGTCTGACCAGATGGTTCATATACACCTAGGCCAACCAGTAACATCTGAAGAAATTAGTAATATCCTCACACTCAAAAAACCACAGGATGGCATGCTCAAAACATGGGTATTCCATCTCATCTTTTTAGAATCTGTCTAGATGTAAAAATGTTTAAGATGGTTTTAGAATGTGGTCAGATGGTAAAATTTTCAAGTAAATGACTGACAGTTGTGATTTCTTAGTGGAATGTGACAACATGATAGCGTTCTCTCCTGTGTAGTTTCATATTATCACAGAGATGGTTAGTATGTTAAAAGAGAAACGTTAAACTTCAATCTCCTACATATTCCCAGATGAATTTTAGTAATCCATAAAAAGGCTCTCAATCTATTCTTGATTTCAGTTAAGAGAAATAAGAATGCATAAAGAGAGAATTAAGAATAAACAGGATCCTCCAGAGGAGATCAGCTTTAATTCAGTTGATTTTTCCCCAAAGGCAGAGAAGATGGCAGTTTCAATCTAATTGGCTGGCGGCTTACTGCTTGAAAAACAGTTCAGCAAAAAAGAAACAGGAAACTTAGTGCACTACAAGTTGAACATGAGGCAGTAATGAGTTCTTGAGGCCTTTGGCCAAGAGCATCCTGAGCTGCATCAGGAAAAGCACTGCCAGCAGGTAAAGAGAGGTGATAATTTCCTACCAAGCACTAGTGCAAACACATTTAGAGTACTGAGTCCACTTTTGAGCTCCCCAGTACGAGACATACATGGACATACTGGAGCACATCCAACAAACAGCCACAAAGATGATCAACAAATTGGAGCATCTGACATATGAGGAGAGGTTAGGGAAGCTGGCCTTGTTTAGCCTCGAGAAGAGATACATCAGGAGTGATCTTTTCAATATGCATAAGCACCTCATGGAGATGATGGGAGGAGGTAAAGATGACTAAGCCAGACTCTTTTCAGGGGTATACACCGGAAGAATGAGAGACAATGGGCAGAAAGTGAAGTACAGGACACTCTGCTTAAGCATAATAGGGAAAAAAAAAACAAACCCAAACCCCAACCTTCTTTACTGGGTGATCAAACACTGGAACAAGTTGCCCAGACAGGTTCCCAGAGGAAGTATTTCCCCAACTGAACTTGGTTAATAATTCTACTGGAGTTTTATACCTCAGAGCAACAACCTCACCCTTTCTGAAAGAACATTGTTTACTGCCCTCAAAACTACAACGACAATCAGTTGCTCTGACTCAATCCTCAGAGGAACAAATCTGCTGATCAATTAAGTAAAGTACATAGTGAAATCCTGACTATCAAAGTCTCTGGGAAGTCTGCCACTAACTACTAGCAGAGCCAGGATTTATCCATTTCTCTCTCTGATGAAAGCTGCAATTTAAACTATTAAAATTTGTATTTTAATTACAAAAGATAAGCAATAGGTTAATTATGTATCTTGCTTTCATAAATGGAAAATGTGCTATTACAGTAATTTGGACAAGAGTGCTTTAGAATCCCACCACTGTGGATATTTGGACATATGCTCACCAATTAACCAATTTCAAGTTTATCTTAGAACATACAGCAAATCCTTTAAATGGCCAACTTTGTTTATTTAAAATTAAGCTTTATGAAACTCTTACTTGTAATTCAGGATTGCATTTATGCTAGATTAACACAAGTGTTCCTGAAATTCCTTGGATGAAAATCATGTTTAAAAAAGTTCATTTTGAAGTTCCAAATATATCCTTTAAGTAAATGGGGTAACATCTGGCTGGTGGCCAGTCACTAGTGGCGTTCCCCAGGGCTCGATTTTAGGGTCAGATCTCTTCAATGTTTTTAGCAATGACCTAGGCCCAGGAGTTGTGTGCATGCTAAGTAAGTTTGCCAAAGATACCAAATTAGGAAGACTCGTTGGTTCCCTTGAGAGCAGAGAGACTTTACAGAGAGATCTTGATAGACCGGAGCGCTTGGCAATGACCAACAGTATGAAATTTAACAAGAGCAAATGTTGGATTCTGCACCTGGGACAGTGCATATCTGTATAGACTGGAGCACAAGAGGCTGGAGTGCAGCCCTCCAGAAAGGGATCGGGGGGTTCTAGTTGACGGTAAGCTCAATACGAGTCAACAATGTGACCCGGTGGCCAAAAGGGTCAACGGTATCCTGAGGTGCATTAGGTACAGTGTGGCTCACCAGTCGAAGGGAGTGACTGTCATTATAATCAGCATTGCTGTGGCCTCACCTCGAGTACTGAGTGCAGTTTTGCACTCCACAGTATAAGAAGCATATAGAAATATTAGAATGTGCCCAAAGGAGGGCAACAAAGATAGTGAAAGGACTAGAGGGCAAGACTTAGGAGGAGCAATTGAGGATGCTTGGCTTGTTCAGCTTATAAAAGACGAGACTGAGGGATGACCTCATTGCTGTCTACCATTTCCTCTCAAGGGGCAGCAGAGACGGAGGTGCCATCTCTTCTTTCTGGTGTCCAGTGATAGGATGCAAGGGAATGGCTTAAAGCTGCATCAGGGGAAGTTCAAAATGGATATTAGGAAGAACTTGAGAGGGTGGTCAAACACTGGAACAAGCTCCCCAGTGAGTGGTCATGGCCCCAAGCCTGTCAGTGTTCAAGAAGCATTTGGACAACGCTCTTAGATATATGGTTTAACTGCTAGGTTGCCCTGTGTGGAGTCAGGATTCAAAGATCCTCATGGGTCCCTTCCAGGTCAGGATATCCTACGATTCTATGAAATTTTCCAAGGTACTAATGGAAGATTTGAGCTAAAGTCAGCAAAAGACATTTAAATACAGAATTTTAAGGAAAGTTATATTAATAGAATTAGAACTGGCTTAACCACTCATTATCACTAGATTTCGGAGAACATATTACCTGTATTGTAAGTCTGTGCTGTAGATGCTTTAAAGCTGATAGCTGACACTGTGTTCTTTTGACAAGCTCTCTTGGAAAAAGACTACTAGAGGCAATACAAACTGTGCAGTGCTTAGAGCTAACAGGATGCCAAAGTCCTATAAAGGAGAGAAAATTCCGAGGAAGGCATTCTCTGTTGTTACTTTGTCATCAATATTACATTCCCAGCAAGAGTTTACAGCAGATACAAATGAACCACAGAACACAAACCTTCTCATTTGCAGATGGATTCAATGCTATGCAGAAACGGGCCTTGTGTTTTTCTCCTTTGCTTCATTGCCAGAGCAATTGTTGCATGGAACTTAAATGTCCACATTGAAATCTTCTTACATGATATAGTGATTCACGTTTACTCTACAGCAAGCTTATTCTTCTTTCTCTTCCACTTTCATAAAGCATTAGATTTTATTCCAAGAGGTAAAGTACCTCTTTAAAGTACCTCTTTTTAAAGTCAACTTTTTAAAGTTCAACTTCCAGTTCCCTCACTGACATCTAAGCACCAGGGAGTCCTTCATCTAAGGTGCTCATCAATAAAAGTTACTGCCTACAGCCTCTCATTGTTCTATGTTAGCACCTCCTATCACAGAATAATCCTACTTGCAACAATTAGCACCACACTGTCACACAAATGGTGCAGATCAAGAATCAGTCAGATCCAGTATTTTGTTTTCATGTTAAAGCCTAGCTCTCTCCAGCTCAAAAGATGATCTCATTCCTAGGGCTTATTATAAATATATAAGCTAGCACTCTTCTGTAGAATAAATTTACCTTCTTTTAATGCCATTCCGAGTTCTGCCCTGAGTCTGTTTCCCATTTCAATCAGCTGCTGCTTCTCTTGGCTCAGAATTGAGATTTTTCTTGCTGCTTCCTCCAGTTTATTTTGCATTCCTTCTAGAATGTACCTGACACCACATTGAAGACCAACACCAGGACACATGGCAGGTAACTGTTGTCCAAGATCAACCATCTTTTCTTCAAGAACTTTGGGGTTTGCCCCCTGAAAACAACAGATAATGCTTATAATGAATATTTTGAAAGTATGATCTGAGGGTTCAGTGATTTGTACAAACATGCATTAGACACTAGTTGAAGAAAAATTGCAAAGTTGAAGCCTACAGCCCATTTTTGAGGGTCCACTTTCAAGATTTTGTTAGCAATATAGGGCAAATTAAACCATAAAAGACTATAACAGCCTGAGACATTTCCACAAATCCTGTTAACTGTAAGTGTAAAATGATACACATAGGATAAATACCATAGAACTGTAAACAAGAGAGAAGTTAATTTTAAGATAAAAAGTGGAAAAAAAACTACTTTACAGCAGATAGCAAGCTACCACAAACCCTTCTTTGTGTAATCAGGACGTGCATACACACATATGAGGTAGATATGACTTAAAACATTGTTTTAAAGAGAAAGGCTGCAGAGTGAAAAGTAAAGATTCTACCATCAGTTTTGTCTCTGCAAATCTAGTTGAGTCCACTTGCACTTACAATATTGTAAAGTATTTACCCAAAAGATTATATCCTTGTTTTTCAAGAGCTATATACTATTCTCTTTCAGCCCCCTTACTACAGAGAAGTAGTTTAAATACTCATCATTCACTGAACAAATCATCCCCCCATAGACCTTTTAAATACTACACATTGCCACAAGTATCTAAATAGGTCACATACATTAAAATAATTTTAAAAAACTCTTGCTCATCTATATGTTTACTCTTCTATACATAAACTAGTTAGAAGTGTACGACACTGCAGCTGCGCAATCCCAATCAGTTTTCAACTAAATCACCCTGAACACTGAGATTCAAGGAGAACACATTGAAAGGTGTCATCCACACTGACAAAAAAAACCAACCACCCTTGCCTTAGTGTGTCGTGCAACTTCCATTCCCTTATTTCTTTGAATAGTTTTACCATAAAAGAGGAGGCCCTTGAGAACATACATGGAAAGCATACAGGTCCACAAACACTATGCAGGAGAAAGGTGGAGAAATTAGTGCAGGACTAGAATCTAAAAATATGAAGAAAGACACCAAAGTGAAAGAGAAAAGGAACACCACTGGCGTATATCTAGCAATCTGCATCAAAGCAATTAATACCAGCAGCCACGAATTATTACATTCCATCCTAATCATATGAACAGTGAAATTAACAGACTGAGGCTTAACATAAAGAGAGGTCAAAGTAATAACAAGTTACGGTACCACTGGGTATCACTCTATGTACCACCTTCACTCTACCAAGAGGCAAAAGCACATCACATGGCTGGGGAAGGAAAACCATTTGCTTAAACTTCAATTTTTTTCCGAACTTTTCCTAAGAACATTCAACAGCATTATATTGAAGATTTTTTTTTTCAGGTGACAAGATTGTAAACTGTAGAGTTGGGAGTGGAACTCAGAAATCTTTTTACTTTTAGATCCATGTCCAGAGTAAAACTCCACAATACAAAAGAGAGAAAACATGGGTACTAAATAAAGGTGGGAGGAAAAACTTTTATCAGAGCTGATACAAAGATAAAAGAAGAAAAATATACATACTCGCAAAAATCTACATGCCTATTTTACTAGCTTCCACAATAAACTTTCCTCTTTTTCTTTAGCTACATTTTAGCTCTGGAGTCTATAATTTTGAGATGATGGTCCCAGAACCTGTAATATCACATGGAAAAAGAAAACTACCACTATGACTCTCTGTATTAACTTCACATCTGTACCTCCATAGAGCGTTATTGCTCAACAGATTCTAAAATCTCTGAGGTAGAAATATTTTTGCCTGTAATTCATCATGGCCTTAAGTACATCCTTAGTATGCAATTAATAAGTGTAAGAAGTACAGAGACAGTGTAGAAGAATGTTAAAAGATAAGCACTTCTAAAATCTAGTAAGGAATTCTAATGAAGTTTTGCCCATGGTTTGCAAGATGTTCTCAGGACCGTTTCCAGCTGCCAGTCTCTGCCTAAGAAGGCTTGTTATGAACTAAGGAAGAAGAAATAAAGCAGACAGCAGAAATAGACAGGAAATGACAGTTCAACATCAGTGAAGACAGCATTAACTACAATTCCAGCATTTTGTTCACACACCTATAAATATAAACCACAAGTAATCCAGCAGTTTACACTGAGGATGCACATCGCTGCCTGAAAAATGTTCTCAGATCCAGCCCTGAGCATTCAATTATACTTTAGTATCACGAAACAAAGGATTCATCTCTGGCACAGAAAATGTTCAGTTCCTATCTTACTGTCTTCCAAGGTAAAGCCACTCTCTTCTTTAAAGGCTTTATCCTCACTTAAAGAAACACAAAGAAAATGAGAATGTTTCTGGGACAGTAGCTTGTGAAACATTTTCTGCAACAGAAAATAATGGTTGGTAAAAAATTCAGTTTTCACCTATTTCTGGAAGTAGCCAAAAAGGAAAAAATAGATCTGTATTATCTATACTGGCACACAATGATTTCCTAAATATAATTTGACAGCAGGAACAAACGAATCTTCTTCTATATTCAGTAAAAAGATACAACTAAGATTAAACACGATCTGTGTCTGGTGTTTGTGCGTGTTTTCACACAAGGTTCCCAAGCTCCAAAGTTCTATTTAAACATTTGTATTGTTTCAGTTCTTAAAGCTCTTAGATTTTAATGTAATCAGCACCTTTCATCCTTACTTTTTACTTAGCTATTACTTAATTTTTTTTAACTTAGATGGTTTCGGGTGAGTCGTAACAGTAAGATTAAAGTATGAAACAGATATTTGTATATTTTACAGATTACTTTAAAATTAGGAAATCCTTATTTTTTAATTGGATTTTAATCTCTCTTACTTTAAACTCTGTTTACTACGCCATAAAATCTCCAGGAGGCAGGAAGGGGAGAACATATAATGACTTACTCCTTATGTAGTATTAGATAGTTGGCCCAGTTTTCAACTCTTTTAATTGGAATTAATTTAATTGTAATTCCATTCCTTATTTTTTTGAGAGATGCCTCTGTCACACTTTAATGTAGATATTGTTCCTAATCTTCAAAATAACACAATGGGAATGACATTTGTAAATCCTAGAACTGAGTAAAGATGCTCCTAGAGCCAGTGAGTTTTTCCTTCGTGGGTGGCGAGAGCTCCAAACCAACACTGGTGCTCAGTTTTTTCTCCTGGTCATACTGAGTCATTTCCCAGTGGCTTACAGGGCACGCATGGAAGCCCAGCGCGGTGGGACGGCCTGTTGGTGGGGCCCGGGGGCTGGCAAGCCCCAGGAGCCAGCAGTTAGGAGGTTCTCCCAGGAAAAGCCACCCACTCCCCTAACCAAGCATGCCATCCCATTTGCACATCTGTCTTCAGCCAAGGCCTCACACGACCTTCTCATCAGAGTCCAGTAGTGACACAGTATCGACCTTTTCATCCCTGTTCACCTCATTACAAGACATATTGAAAGATTTTTGGCACTTTAAAAAACGGCTAAAATATGGATTTACAATGGAAAACTTGAAGAGGGGATACACAATAGTTTAAGAATTTGCAAGTGGAAAAAAAATATCAAGAAAGATTAGGAGTGACTTGTACCAGGGAATGACTAGTCAAAATTTAATCTCTAGAAAGAATGAGCCTAAGTTTGGCTGAAAACAATCTTTGCTGGCTCTCATCTAACTTATGCTCATTACTAATCGACCACATAAAGGTATATTGCTTCAGTTTTTAATATTTACTCAAACAAGAATAATATGCTACGTATTTAGTTATACACACATACGCATACAGATATTTTAGGCATTTTAAACCTCTTCATACCTTTTCCTCTGTGTCTGGGTTTACTATACAATCCAAGCTAGCTGAGCCGACTTTAGTGGTTCCAGTCGAAATTTTGTTTGTGCGCAACGAACCTAAAAGAGGAGTATAATATGAATATATATGTACTGATACAGAGTTTAGGCTTTCATAACAACAGCTGCTTTAGAACTCTGTCTCATTAATATACATGTATACCACTTCAGTAGATATATTGTAAACAGAGCTGAAGAAATACAAAAAATAGTACGGTCTCACAACACAACAAACAGCAGTCAGCTACAAAGTGACTAGAGATGACACAGTAGAAAGGTCAGTTCATGTGTAAGGAGCATAGAGAAGTTTTTATTTCTTCCAATACTGCACTACTTAATAATTCTTGAGAAAAGTGGCAATACTGAGTATACAAGCGTAATTAAGACGCAGTAGCTTCTTTCAATCACAGTTGAAAAAAAATAACCAATAAATGGATGTTAATTCCAAAAAAATTCTTCTTTTAGTTCCAGTAAAAATACGAGTCTGAACATTGATGTATACGGACAAATCAGGGGAAAGAATAGGTGATTTTCTGGAAACCAGAAGCATCCCTCCAAGTTACTCTCCCATTGCCTTAAAAATTTCAGATTTAACATTATCACCCCTTTTAGTGATTGAATATAATCCATACATTTTAAAAAGGGATATAAGAAAGATTATTTTAGTTGAATAAAGTATTTCAGCCATAGAGAAAATGGATAATACATTTCTGAAAACTTACATTTATCATCTGACAAAGATTACTGCTTCTCTGGACGCTGCTAAACTCTAGCAGCAGTAAATCTTTTACATATTGGACTATAACATCTTCAAAAGAGAGCAGACTAAATTTAGCTGCCTGTGACAAAAAAAAACTATGCTTGTTATTTCATGCTACTGTGCAAATAATAGTTTAAAACTAACCCTGCAAACTGGTAACGCACAGATCCAGTTTTACTGCAACGTTAAAACAGAGAAGCATAATGACAGCACAATAGCTGGTACAAGAAAATACCTTTCATCAAACCCATCTTTTTCTTCTGAAATAGAGAAAGCAATGCATGGTGGTCCTGGAATAGTTTGAAGCAATTAGAAATTAAATGTTTATATAGATGAGGCACAGAGATGTATAAAGCAGCTATCTGCGCTTACATAACTGGTAAAAAGTGCTAAACACAGGGCTACTTATACCACAGAAACAAAATATGTCCTTGAAAAAGTTATACCTTGTCTACTTTAAAAAAAAAAAAACAACAAACAAACAAAACCAAATCAGAGCTCTTTAGTCCATTACTAAGTTACAGTTGATTTCCTTTCCTCTTTTCTCGAGAATTACAAAAGTCCCAAGAATGTTTATGAAGAAAAAAATCCCATTTTGTTTCGAAAGAGGCCTGTATGAGAGCCAATCAAAACAAAACTTAACAAATTTTCAGAAATTTACTACAAAATGTATCTAGTTGTAAGGGACATACCTTCTGCAGGTTTTTTTTTTTTTTTTTTTTTTTTTAATATTATCAGCTTTGACTTTCCCATGAAGGATAATGAAAAAAAGTAAAAATGAAAGTGTAAGACATGATATACTGAAATATTTCTAAGACATGCTAAAAATAATCCAACTAATGTATGACAATATTTGGTAAAGGGATACATTTGAAAGTATTATATATTTTTAATATTGAGATGTTTAAAAATGTTTAGCTTCCTGAGGGAGCCACCAGGTAAACATACTAACAAAGAAGGCTATCTCCGTAGCACTCAGCCTTAGTACGCAAGAAAAAGATAGCTTTATGGGTGCAGGACAAAAACTGCGATAACAAACTGACCTTCCAGGAAAACAGGAATTGGCAACAACTATACGTGGAACTGACGCCCTATGCCCACTTACATATCTACACCAAAAAGGTATAAAAACCCACCCAAAATGAGTCTCTCTGCAAGAGCTTCCCTGCATGCCATCTCCCAGGCAGTATGGACCATCACTGGGGACCCTTGGCTGACTCTGGACTTGGTGATGTGGATCACCTTTGAACTGAGACTTGGTTTTTCTTTGTTGATTAGCCCCACTTCTGGGAGCAGTTTGGTAACTGTAATAACGGTAATATCAGTAACACCTCACATAATACATTTATAGACAGGTGCACAGGTAAAGGTTTGCAAGAAAGACATGGACCTGCTAAAGTGTGGCCCCATGAAAATGATCAGAGAGCTAGAATAATTCTCCCATGAAGAAAATATTTACGATGAGGGTGGTGAGACCCTGCAACAGGTTGCCCAGGAAAGTTGTGCATGCCTCATCATTGGAAGTGTTCAAGGTCAAGTCAGACAGAGCTTTGAGCGCTCTGATCTAGTGCAAGATGTCCCTGCCCATGGCGGGGGGGCGGACTAGGTGATCTTTTAAGGTCCCTTCCAACCCAAACCACTCTGTGATTCTACATAATTGCTTCACTAGCTAAAATCCTGTACTAACTTGTAACATACATAGATTTGCTTTATTCTTGCAATATAAATATATATTTGCTTTCCTAGTGGTAAATTTGTAGGGACTTACAATGCATGTGTTTGTGTATTTGTTTTTATGACTAATAGTTTTGTAGTAATTTGAAATAAATAAATTCTCAGAATCTCAGACTTCTGTGTACTGTGTATTGTGGCATCCTGAGAACCCCATGGTCACGATCTTTACATACCCATGGGTTGTGACCATGACAGCTACACTTCCTTAAGTGAATTTAGAGTTCTGTGGGAAGAGTTGTCACCTTGCTCTGCAAGCTGTCTGTTTTCCATCAGAGGAAGAGAGGACACCATCTGCTCATCAAGACTCTCCATTTCTTTCCTCATTTGTGCAATAGCAGCACGAAGGTTGGCATTCTGCTCCTGCAGCTTTTTTATTTCCAAGGTAGGAATATCTTTGCTCAGGGAATATTTATCACCATACTGAAATATCTGTAAAATAAAAGTACAACATAATAACAACCCTTCATTAATGAGCAACACCTATTCTCTCCACAGCACCACACACAGAGATCCTAGTACTTTCAATCCACTACTAACAGAGTTGGGAGAAAAGAACCATAGGAAGAAAAGAAAGAGATCTGGTTATTCTGGGGATTTGCCAGGGAAAAAAAAGTGCTATGATGAGAACCTGAGATGGGGGAGGAGGCACAGATGGGGAGGCGAATGGCCACATAGGTGGATCACTGTTTTTCTTTGAAGTGTGCTACCTCTATCTCTTCTATGCATGGGCAATTCATTTCCTTAAAGAACTTACTGACTCAACAGCAGTCCCCTTTCTGACTTGACAAAGTCTTTAAAGTGCCATTGGAGATAATTTGTTCACAAGAACAGGAAGAGGCTGGGCAGTCTTTGCTAAACTGGAAAAGGGGAAGGGAAAATGGGTACTGCTTATCCTACAGGCTAAAAACTGCAAAACAGAGACAGTATATTAACAACAGAAAGAAAAGCATGACAATGAAAACAAAGTCTTTCCAACAACAACAACAGTCAGTTAACAGTGGAAGACAACAGTAAATGTGAACAGTAAAAGAAGAATCCCTCCTCAACAATGATTCTCGTGGTATTTGAATGATCAATTTGCAAATCAGTCCAATTTTAAACGAAACTGGAAAAACAACTTGCTCCATAGCAAGTTTTTGCTAGCTGTCTACTATTGTCTAATTTATTATAAAAACTGTTTTCAGAAAGTATCTTTCTGATAACACTTTCTGCATTCAGAAACTGCTGGGGTTGCTTAACACTGCTTTTCTTACCGGCGAGCTCTGCTAACACACCCAGCCGCTCACCGCTGAGCACCCGCAGCTGCCCAGCAGGGGGCGCTGCAGCGCGCGCTTTGCGGTCAGTCTCACGGATGACGATTCCCACCCTCACGGCTCATCCTCATCCTCATCCTCATCCTCATCCTCCTGCACGGCTCTGGCCGCGTTACGTCCGCCATTGTGAATGGCTTTGTTTAAAATGCACGTATTTTAATAAGGAGTGATGAAGGGAAAACTTGTTATACTAAAATAAAAGACATTATTCTACACAGCTGGCAAATTAATATTTTGGACCATTGCCTTAAAATTGTAACTTTACAACTTTAAAATCTACCCTGAATTGCAACCAACAGAGCCTCAGGAATATTCCAGAAATCAATTCTTCCCATTCTGATGCTTCATGATGGTACAGCACATTGTCCTGTTCTGGAGCAACTGTCTACATCCAGCTTGCTCCTTTTGCCAGTGAATAATGGATCAGAGCTACAGTGACGCCTGTTGACATCGAATCTATGTGTATTCCAGGCTAGATATGTCTATATTTTGAATTAAACATATGAAACAGATGAACTGCTTACAAGACCACCAGTGGAAAGAAGCCCTATAAAGTTGTCATCTCAGAATGAATTCATTTAAGTCAAGACATTGTGTTATCTAACCTGTTTCTCCTCTTCACATAAACTGCTGTGATTAAACGTTGCTTGTATTTTCTGTTCTCGCTCAACAGTCAAAGCAGAAATAAGAGTCTTCACTTCACGCAACCTGTAGTCTGTTTTCTTTATATCATGCAAACCTCATGAAGTTCAACTAGGCCAAGTGCAAGGTCCTGCACATGGGTCAGGACAATCTCAAGCACAAATACAGGCTGGGCAGAGAATGGATCGAGAGCAGCCCTGAGGAGAAAGACTTGGGAGTGATGGTGGACGAGAAGCTCAACATGAGCCAGCAACATGCACTTGCAGCCCAGAAAGCCAAGCACATCCCGGGTCACATCAAAAGAAGCGTGGCCAGCAGGTCGAGGGAGATGACTCTGTCCCTCTACTCCACTCTTGTAAGACCTCACCTGCAGTACTCCATCCAGCTCTGGAGCCCTCAACATCAGAAGGACATGGACCTGTTGGAGAAGGTCCAGAGGAGGGCCACACAGATGATCAGAGGGCTGAAGCACCTCTCCTTTTGTGGCCTGCCAGTACCTACAGTGGGCATAGGAAAAAACCAGGGAAGAACTTTTCACAAGGGTATGTAGTCACAGGATAAGGGGTAATGGTTTCAACCTGGAAGAGAATAGACTTAGGTTAGATATACTAACAAGACTCCTGGATGAAGATGGGTTATTTTAGCAGGACTGCTATACTAGGGGCAGTGATACTTGGACCGGCAGGTGTTGGGTGCAAGATGCAATTGCCTAATAATCTTTTTACCACTTCCGTTTATATTATATATTGGTTTGGTTGACAGGCCAAAGTTCAACAATTCTAATCATTAAATGCATTTATATGTAAATAATTAAAAGTAATTTTAATCATAGAATGGTTTGGGTTGGAAGGGACCTTCAAAGGTCATCTAGTCCAACCTCCCTGCAAGAAGCAGGAACATCTCCAACCAGATCAGGTTCCTCAGAGCCTCACCCAGCCTGGCCTGGAACGTTTCCAGGGATGGGGCATCCACCACTTCTCTGGGCAACCTGGGACAGTGTTCTACCACCCTCATTGTAGAAATTTTTTTCCCAATATCCAATATAAATCTACTTCCCTCTATTTTAAAACCATTACCCCTCGTCCTATCACAACAGGCCCTACTGAACAGCCTCTCCCCATCTTTCTTGTAGGACCCCTTGAGGTACTGGAAGGCCGCTATCAGGTCTCCCCGGAGCCTCCTCTTCTCCAGGCTGAACAGCCCCACCTCTCTCAGCCTGGCCTCACAGGAAAGGTGCTCCAGCCCTCTGATCATCTGCGTGGCCTCCTCTGGACCCTCTCCAACTGGTCCATGTCCTTCTGATGTTGGGGGGTCCAGAACTGTGCTCTCACCAGGGCAGAGCAGAGGGGCAGAATCCCCTCCCTCGACCTGCTGGCCACGCTCCTCTTGATGCAGCCCAGGCTGCGGTTGGCTTTCTGGACCACAAGAGCACATTGCCAGCTCATGTTGATCTTCTTGTCCACCAGCACTCCCAAGTCCTTCTCCTCAGGGCTGCTCTCTATCCATTCTTTACCCAGCCTGGATTTGTGCCTGGGATTGTCACAACCCAGATGCAGGACCTGGGTCCATCTTTATACAAAAACAAAGAAGGAAAGTTCTGATGTTCTTTAAAGGTTGTACTATACGTAGAGATGGTATAATGCCCTTCTAAGGTATCACAGTTGAAGGTCAGATTTCACTGTTAGAAAGATCATCCTTTTACGATTAAAGGATAACAATATAAGAATCAGAAGGGGAAAAATAAAAGTATTGTAATTAGGAGTATGATAAACAATGTACATGAACCCATCTTGCCTAAAGCTGCCTCTGTTTTCTAGATGCTGACCTTTCCCACAGTTTCAAGGTTAACAAATTTAGCAGCATGCTGTCTACATAAAATCATCTTACACAATCTCAGATTACTAAACATATTCTTAACAGTTCCTTACAAGGGGCAGCTGCCAGGCAAGCAAAGCAACAGCTACTACACAAGTAATGCATACTTTTCTAAACTGTCATTGCAAATCTCATCAATTTAAGGAAAAAAAAAAGCTTATACAGCTACACCAATGTTAAACCAGAACATTCTCATTAAAAAAAAAAAAAAAAATGAAGAAAGGATTGCTAGATGGCATTGCAGCAACACACCATTGTTTCTCTATACCCTTATACCTGATTTTCACAAGCAAGCTCTTCTTCCAGTTCTTGGATTTTTCTCTCCATCTGATGTTTCAGGTTCACATACTCCTCATGCTGATGATCTATGTGACTGTTCCTAGAGCTGTAAAGAAAAATAAAACAAATCTACATTAAAGAGCATCTCTGGTGACCTAATGAGGCATACATATGCAAAATTTTTTGAACAATAGCACATAACTATAGATACAAGATGTTATAATTTCCTAAGGAAACACCCACCATAAGTTTTTTTTCTCATAAGTCAGTTGAAACCAATCATAACAGTATATGCCATTTCTCAAAACTACACCTCAAAAGTTAATTGCATATGAAATATCAAGGACCTGATGAAAAGTAGTGCAAGACTTTCACATAAGTATGAGTTCCTCTTCCACTCAAGAATTTCAGTTACATAAAAAGAAATTGCAGAACAAGAGCTGCCCAGTAGAAATCTAAGCTTTTATATCCGTTTAAAAATAGAAACAGCTCCATATCTTTTCCTCTCCTCCTCCCAGTATTTTTACTTGCTATCAACAAAAAAAGTTTCTCTGACATACAGTGGAAGAATACCAGTAAGGCCAGCATTTTAAACAAATTGAAAAAGCTGATATTGCTACTGTGACCAGTAAGTTCTCTAATGATACACCGAACCTTTTCAAGCTTTGGATTAATCCCTGCAAGACTCAACAGGCCTGATGCTGTCTGTTACATGGCCAAACAGCTGTGGATTGGTATTGTGTGGTTCTGCAATTCGTTTTACCTGAATTTGTCTGAATCCTATAGCCAACACTTACGCATATAAATAAAGTCTAACAGAAGTGTCATCTCAGTGTAGTCTAAACACACACTTTTATACCTCCCTTGTTCATTCCACAGCTCTCCAGCACAAGGCAGGTCAGAAGAATAATGGCTGTACTGTTCAGTGACCAGTATCCAGCTCATCCTGGCAAAGAGGCAATGCTGGGTATAAAAGACTCAAAATTCTCCTTCCATTCCCAAAGGATATGCTCCATTTAAAATTCCTGAACCGGCTTTAAATTAACGTGCGTATGCTCTAGAACCACTGTAACATCAATCAGTTGTGACCTTTGAGGAATTACAGATCCATGTCCAGACCACTTTCAACAACTAAAAAAAATAAAATTATTTAAGAGTTGTCCAGCCATCTCCAGATTATAAATGCAGTCCGACTCACAATACTTCACATGAGTTATGATTTTAAACAGAGAATAATCCCAAAAATACTCTTGTATCTGAAAACAGCAGTTATATTAAACGAGAACAATGTGCAGACAGATATCAAGAAATAAGCATTTATCTCCCCAGCCCCCAAGGTTTAGAAGTCTATACAGAATAATAAAAATCAGTGAAAATGGCCAAACTAAACAAGTGCATCGCTTTAGCTATCTTCATCTTTTAATTAGTTGTATCAGTCATAAATCTTGGCCCTTGACTGGAGATGCCCCAACAGACTTCTTTCTTTCACACAGGCCTATCAGAGAAGGTGGGCTAAAATGTATTTAAGAGTGCACAAACCCAACTCCTATTATAAGATTAGCTTGCAATGGCTTAAAATAGTTGAAAAGCTGAATCGTTTGTGTTGAATCCACAGCACAATATAGCAACTAATGTCTAGTAACCTTAGACAATATTAGTGACAATGGTTGATACCATTATCATTTGTCTCCACGTGTACACAGAAGACAAAAGCATATTGATGTAACAGATAAGAGACATATCATAATACTTTCAGATGCATCTCATTTCCTGGAGGTGTTTCAGCGCCCGAGGAAAAAGCATTTCCTTTTCTGCTCCCCACGCTACGTTTCCCTTACAATCACACCATCCTCACCCAGTCATACTGTCTCCTCAACATACACCTATGTAAATTATGTAGGGACACGCTGTACATTTAGGAGCATCCTCACTTTCACTTAATGCTATCCTTTCTCTAGCATGCTGCCAGAAATCAGACAAGTCACTGTGGAAACCAAGATATAGGAGGTGTAAAGATAGCCCAGGTCACTTCTGCTAGCCTTGACTCTGGTCACATTCTAGGTGTTTCTCTGTCGGAACAGGGAATCGTATCTCCATGAGCAAAGTGCTCTCCACGGTGTAAGTGATGCTACTGCTTTATCCCAATCCAAATACGATATGTCTTAGAGAAGCTAAATTTATCTTTTTCTGCATACTATTCGAAGAAAGTCACATCTCACCTGCAAAACCTTTCCAGCTCCAATTTATGTTCCTTGATGTGTTGTCGATAATGATAATGAAGTTTGTGTCTTTTTCTTCTTTCCTTGACAAGCATTTGCTCTGCTTTACCCAGTTGTACTCTAAGATCACTAATCTCTGCCTGTTTAGCGTTTTCAGATGTTTTCAGATGAGTCTCTGTGACATCATAGTGTTCCAACCCTTTATCTCTCTCTTCTAAAATTCTTAGGTTATAGACAAAATCTTCTTTCAATTTGTTAAATTTTTCATGCATATCTTGTAGTTGCTTTTTGACATCTTGCAGCATTTTCTTTTGACATTGGAACTGGCAAGCATGTAGATCTTTTCCTTCTTTTTCTTTCCACTGGAGGAGATAATTCGGTTCTTTCTCCATTTGTAACACTGCTATAAATCTGAAACAGGAGCGGACAGAAGACAGTTAAGACTGATAACTAATACAAATCAAATATCTCATCACTTCCAATCTACTGCATAGCTGACAATTAACAATAAATTTTAAATTTAAATTGTAACGTTTCCTGGACCATTAGGCACTGGCCACTTCTAGAAACAGAATTTACTTTTGAGTCCTGCATTTGTCCAGAGATAAGACTTTCCGAATTAGTTATGAAATGCCACTAAATTTTGCGGTGGGAAAACATAATTTTCTCCTTTCTTTATACAGATTGAAAATAAGAGACATAAAAAGATTTAGTCACCGTAAACTGCACACACATTTCTCTTTTCTTGAAGACATTTATGGCAAGTCAAGACACAGTCCAGCCTTCTCTTATATCAACAATATTAACTGTTGTGTCACATTTGTCTTCTCCTCTCACAATTACTCATGAGACTACAAAGCTACTGTTCTGTTCACAGTTAAATCCACCCTGAAGTTACTTTTCATAAAGGCCAACAAGTATGAGGAAATAGCTGTATTTCAGTAACATAATAACTGTATCTTTAAAACTAAAAAGAAAATAAACAATAGAGTTTGTGCTTTTACTGGTAAAACCCTTTACCTGCTCCACTTCCATCTCTTCCTATTGTTTATTCTCCATATTTTCCTTATATCTAATTACAAACTCTGTAGAAGAAAAACATTATTTCTAAGCACCATGGTTGCTTAAAAAAAACAAACAAACAAACAAACAAACAAAATAAATAAAAAAAAAAAGGTAATTTCTGCTCAGATCTCTCCAGAGATTTTTTTTTTCCCCAAACGTCTGCAGTCAATACAGTCACTGTACAGTATCATTCTGTGTCGGTGGTTACAGATAATCCCATCTGGGTAAGCACAGGGATGCAGAGAACAAATCAGAGAAGCATGCCTTTCAAATAGTGGCTCTTTAATCTCTTAAAATGAAAGAGAGATTGCCAGATCAGCAAACATGATGCAATATCTCCATGCTAAAGGATGCCACAATTTAAATAATATTTTTCTTCACAAACAAGCTAGACAACTCTAATTCTCTGCGATCAAAAAATGAGTCACTCATCATTGCATGCAACAAGTATAAAGAAATACAAGCTTGCTCTTCCCAGTAACAAACACTGCCAGAGGACACAACGATCCCGTGGTCTTCCAATTCTGCTGGCCTAGATTCCACATTTATCCCTAAGGCAATTAAAATAAAATAATTTTTTCTCTTCGTATTCAGCTTCATGTTGGTAATCTTCAAATCGTGCTACCACGTAGAAAATAGTAAAGGTAGTATCTTCTTCATTTGGGTAAGCAGAAACAGATGTTTTTTGTAAAAGTCACTGTCATGGATATTCACAGTACTGCCTCCCTGCCTACAACATGCAACACTAAAAGATTTGTTCTTTCTACATCTTCCTTTCACATACTGTTGCTCCAAATGCATCTGATGGCTACCATAGTTAAAAAGATTAACTAAATCTGACTTCCTTCCCCCCTGCTCCCCTATCATAAATACATTAAAGATAAAAAATGCCTATCAGATGTTTTCTGGATTCAAAGCACTGAAAGAAAACTATGCTCAGTCTATACCCATTAAGGTACCAAAATACTTTTGTAAGTGCCTTTTAAAAACCCAATGTACGCTTCATTAGCTAAAATTAGCAATATATTTTATTAGACAAGACCTTTGTGTAAGGAATCAAAACCAAGACCACAGCTCCAGCCTATTACTGCCGTGAAATCATCAAACTGAAGTAATAATTTTTCTTGGAAAGAAGTGGTTAAGAAAAATTATACTTCTTTTATAATCTCTCTCTACAATTATCTTAAAATTAAAAGGCACCACACAGTTTCTCATAAAAACAACCTTCCTCCCTATCTCCATACATCTCACTTAATTTAACAGCACTAGTAAACTGGAAAGTGTCCTTAGGTGAATTTTGGCTACATATAACATAAGAATCATTCATTTAATATAAAAATATGAATGAATGAGTCTTCCTGTAATTTTAAAATATTGCTTTCCATCACAAAGAGCTGTATTTCTTAAAAATGCTATTTAATAGAGGAGAAGGGAGCATTTTGCCTTTGACAGCAGCAGTATTTATAATTGCAAGTTAGTTTCAATAAGGACCATGACGGAGATAACAGTGTAATTTTAAATATAAATTGCACCAACTGCTTGAGTGTCTTACAGTCAAAAGAAGACTAGTAAACCTATATATAACAACATTAAAAGATTACTTAGGAAACAGCATACATATAGTAAGAGACATCTTACAACAAGTACAGCTTGTCCATAGAATCAGAAAAGCAAAGGTAGCTATTACAGCTACTTATTTCAAGCATATCCAGAAAGATGCGATTAATAGTTACTCCTGTTCACCCACATAAGCGCCTAATGGGACTCATATCAGCCTCTTTACCAAAGGGTAATGATGGCTTGGCTGTAAATCACACACAATTGAATGTGGTTGGTGAAGATTTTGCAACTGTTACTACTAAAATGCTACTTCAACAACAAGAAGTTAGATGCCATGTTTGAAGTCACTTTTCAACCAAATAAGGAGAACAAAGTGATGTTGAAGAACATCTCAGAGTAATACTTGAGAACCTTTAGACCTCCATACAACCCCTACTTGTCAAAGAGGTGTAAAGCTTTAAAATCTTGTTCAAAGTATAAAGAAGCTGCACTTGCTTCTTTCTTCCTTTTTATCCTTATAACATATCCTTATTGCACCAAGAATAACATGTGCATAACAGACCAGCAGAGCCAATAAACTGGGATTACTTCTCTGCCACAGTCAGTATCAGTTAAGTATCCCTAGCCACAACTGTCTTAATTGATGAAGCAGTAACAGACAGAATCAAGACCACCTGATTACTAGCACAGCTGTTTTGCTATGTGCTGCAAGTCACAATGTGACAAGCAATCAGCATAGGCTGTTGTGCCACACCATTGTTGAAAAAAAAAAAAAAAAAAGATACCATGACTAATATGGTTAGACACACAAAACAGCAGATACATATTGTGCATTATACAATCTCATCAGAACAGATAAAATATAGCAGAAGCTGGGGGATAGGATAAGGACCATTAACATCCAAGAGAAAACAGGGATATTAGGTACTGAGCAGAGACACATCTCTGGCAAAGTATGGAGTGGGCTATGCTGCAGGGTACTTGATAGCCTGATGTCCGGCTCTCCCACTATGAAGGACAGACAGAAGAGTACGTGGCATAAGAGACTGCGTAAGTAAAAGACAAGGTACAGTGGGAAGAAAAAACTGCCCCTGGGACTGAGAAATAGGTACATATTCTAGAGAACGTCCAGGAATGTAAATAGGGGGCAATAAACCATGAGGAACACTGACACTGAGTCCCTAGAGCAAATATCCTCAGGGATAGTAGGAAGAGACAGCCACGTGGACGGAAGAAGGGAATGCTATTGGCAAGCCAGAGATCAAGTATCCCGCAGGACTAGAGGTTTGTACAACTCGAGTGCAAAGAGGTAGAGAAAGACATAATCAAGCTGGAGTGAAAGAAAACACCGTCAGTGGAACAACCAGCAGGCAGGAAGCAGATCCCAGGAGGAGGGGTGAGAAGTCCCGTGGGGGGCCCAGAGGGCCAGATGCTTCGAGGCAGAAGAGCAGGCAGACTGCTGAGGCCAAGTCTCTTAGAAGAAGGCAGCAGAGAGAAGCACATAACGCTTGGGACTCAGACGCAGCACACAGAGGACACTTAGCGGCAGGAAGAGTGCAGAAAGACAGCCGGTCCCCAGCGAGAGAGAAAAGGGCGCAAGATGCGCGGGTGCTGCGTCTGGAGCTCTGAAGGACAAGCTGCGGCAAAACGGGATGCTGTGCGGCCGCTCTGCCTTCTGATGGCGCCCGCGCAGTTGTCCGGCCGCAGCTCAGGCTCCTCCCGGCACGAACCTGCCCGTCCCTCCGCCCAGCGCTGTAGGCCGCGTCTCCCAGGAACCGCGGCGCGCAACGCTCCGCCGGCAGGCGGGCCCGTCTCCATGGGAACCGCGGCTCCTTCCGCCCGCCCCCCCGTTCGCCCAGGCGGGCACCGCTTGTGCCCAATCAGCGCTCTGCCGCCAGCGCCCCGCCCCCAGGCGCGTGCCCACCCCCGCCGGGGCTCTGGGCTGCCGGCAGCGCCGCGGGCCCGGCGCTGAGCGCGGCCGCCACTTCCCCTCGCTGCCTCTCTCCTTGCTCAGCAGAGCAGCGCTTCTCGGTTCCTCTCGCCGTACTCACTTCCAGGCATCTGGTATCATATTCTTCTCGTTTCTTCCCCATTTCATCCTTGCCGTTACGTACAGCAGCCCCTCCTTTGCGTTGTGCAAGCATGTGCGCCCTCCTTTGCAGCCCCGATCTCTTTTAATAACACTCCCTTCTTCCAAAACACAACTAACATTTATTTAATACTCTCAAATCTCATTTTCTTGTTCTCCTGTCTTGCTATACATTTTGTTTACCAGACTGCTTAGTAGTAAACAATTTCTCCCTAGTGCAGATCAGGAAGCAGACTCTCAGTCCCAACTGTTAGGAATGGGAGCAAACAGGGAACAAACCTCCTATTCTCTCCTAACTCCCACTGCACCATGTGAAAAATTTTTAAAAAGCCTGTAAAACAAACTTAGGCTAACTGCAACCCGAGGTCATGCAGCACAGATAAATAAGCTCTGCTAGCAAGGCATTTAATTATTTTAAAATGTATCTGTTAACTAAACCACAGTACACAGTCTAAGTGAGAGGGAGGAAGATGTAACACATGAACTGGACGTAAAGCATGATTTTCCCTTAGTCACTCCGGATGACTTGCTTGTCTGGAAGTCATGAGACAAACTTCCTGTAATGCTCTCTCACTTTTTCATGTTTCTGGATTATATAAAGGGCTCTACCAGATGAGAGACCTTTCAAAAACCCAAATGTTGCATTAATTATACCTGAAGTAGACTAATTTAATGAAAATAGAATATTATCCGTAGTTCTTATATATCTTTCCTTAGGTCATCAGAAGAGAACGGTATTTCCTAACCCCAAGTGATCTAAAGAAAGGAGAGGCTTACTTCCATCAGTAACCATTACTGAAAATCAGAAGCAGAACTAATAATTTGACTTTTGAAATAAATCAAGTTTCATTTAGCTACATGAAGCATATCTACATATAATTTCAGAATACTACAATTACTAAAGTTCACTTGTTTATATTAATTTCCTCTGGTTTAAAATAAAACAGTGAAATCTGGCCTCAAATGATTTTCCAGATCTGAGCACACAAAAATTATAGTGCAATCCCAGCATAATTTACTCTCCAGTGGGCCTCTCAAAAGCACTCATCAGAATCAATACATCGTAGGTGAATATCTAAATACATATACCACGATGACCAGTGACACATTCCTTTTCCTTACGTCTCACCTCAGAGTTGCCTAACCTATCAACCTCGTTATCTTCTGCAACCCTTCCTCGCCCTGCCCCCTGTCATCTTCTTCTCCAAGGCACCTTCAAACAGGCCCTAGTCATATAGTCAAATGCATGTCAGTTCCCCAAATGACTAATTGAAGGCTTCTAGCAATTTAATAGTGCCCAAAATGGGTAAATTTTAATCTTAACAATGAGTCAAAAAGATTACAGTCTACATAACATGGATTTGGGGATCAATGGAGAAACCTGTATACACCTAAAATAAATGCAGAAAATGTCCTAGTTTCATAGATGGAAATGAAAGGAAACATTTTTCCCTTTTAGCAAAAATGAGCAGGAATTTAGAAGAGAGAAAAAGATTATCTTCTTATCAAACACTAGTGAGTTCAGTAAGATTTAGGCTAAAGGTAGATTTCAGCCACCTTTAGAACCACCTTCAGAGTCACAACTTCTGAATGCAAGTCTTTGTCACCATCAGTGTACTGTGAAATAGCAACACTTACACCTAGCTTCACAAAGAAAGAAAACCCACCACCCTCTGAAAATGCTGCATTTTAGAGAGGAAAAGCAGAGTATATGCTAGCTACAAATAGACTACTAGGCTCAAAAGCACTGTTCTCAGTCCAAAGGCTGTGTCTAATTCATCACGGCCCAACTCCATAACAAGACAAGACCCAGGATCACACAAACTATCCTGCCACCATCATTCTTATTTCTATGGAAAAGTAGTTTCAAGACACAAGCCACACAAGAGCCATGGCACACACCAAAGATGCTTGCCTGGACAATCAGAGGAACAGATTTATGAGAAATACCATGCAGGGACCCAGTAAGTGAATATGGACGTAGTCTACCTTGATGAAACATAAAAATTAAAATGTGATTCAGAAAGTCTTTCTTTCAGATGCAGCTTTTCTTCAGATGAATAAACTTATTTCCACAGAACCCTGAGGTTCTACCCTGTATATTTGGTACACAGTATACAAACAATAAATATAAAAAATTCAGAACTAACATTTCAAAGATGATCTTCTAAATAAAAGGGGCCTACTTTACAGCTTGAAAAGGACTCCAGAGGAATTTTTTATCTCCTCTGAAATCTGGGTGCTGATTTGAATTCCAGTTTCATCCAGGCTAGAATAATTTGATTTCCATGTCTATCTGTTCAACAACTGTAGGTTCCTGTTTTTGAAGACTATATACATCTTTGTAGGTACAGTTCATGTTCCGTAATTGCATCTTGAGAGTTATATAAAAACCCCTTATTTTCATACTTGCTTTAGAAACAAACTAAAACTTACTGAAACCTCAAATCTGAATATTACTGGCCTTTCTGCAATAAAGATCTTACAAGGGCTCTTTGTACAACACGATCTGCTACATTTACCTTTTGAATCAAAGGCAGAGGTGTATGCATTGAAGGGTGTACAGTTAAAACCATTTGCAATGTTCAATGTTACTGTTAATGCTCTTAAAAAGACTGCAATGAAAATCTATAACTAATACAACAGACTCCATTCAAATTCAAATAAGAAAATCTAGCCTTAAAACCCCAAATATCTGTAAAAGCTTAATAAGAATGAATGTTTTCAGGCACTTTTAAGATAATATTTCAGACTCACCTACAAACTGCAGGAACAGCTGGAATTTGTAACAGGAAGCAGCAACCACGCAAAACTGTTACTATACTCAGAAGCATTTCTACAGTTCAGGAGGTACTACGCAAGACATTTGCCATCAGAAACCCTAAGTTCCACCGCAATTAAGCTTTGTCCTAACGTCAGCTACCCTCTTCCTATTTATACTCCGTAACAACAATATTCCAGTCACTTCAGCCTTTTTGGAAGCCTGATCAGGTATAAATTTCCAGCATTGTCTGACTGTCTTTACTGATGCGAATGGCAAACAGTTATTGGATTCACTAAATCACTCTGGTTTTAATGGAAACAATCTAGAATCTCATGAAGCTCCAGACAGAAAAATGTCAAGTCCTGCAGCTGGTGAGGAATAACCCCATGCACCTCTACAGCCTGGAGGCCAGCCAGTTGAACAGCTGAGGGTTCTGCTGGACAATGAATTGACCATGAGCCAGCAATGATAGAACCATAGAATAGTTGGGGTTGGAAGGGACCTTTAAAGGTCAATGAGTCCAATCCCCCTGCAATGAACATCTCCAACCGGATCAGGTTGCTCAGAGCCTCATCCAACCTGGCCCTGAACATTTATAGGGATGGGGCATCTGCCACCTCTCCGGGCAACCTGGTCCAGTGTGTTTCACCACCCTCATTGTAAAAAATTTCTTCCTTCTATCTAGTCTAAAAACCATTACCCCTTGTCCTGTTACAACAGGTCCTTCTAAGAAGTTTCTCCCCATCTTTCCTAAAAGCCCCCTCAGGTACTGAAAGGCCCTTCTGCTTTAAGTATTGTGCCCTTCTATTCAGTACTCAGACTATCATTAGCCTTCCTTGCTGCAAAGGCATGAAATAAAAAATAACAGACAGAGTCAAATGAAATATGTAAATAAAGAACAGACCAGGATCCTTATTTGTTTGAAAACTAGTGAGGAATTATGAAATGAAGGACTTTTTAGTGGAAGGTTGGTGGAATCTAGCATCTATTAAGTATAACTCAATGATGTTATAGTTTCCTATTAAGAATCCCTTTTAGCAAGAAACTAAACTGAGACTTTGACAGTCTACTCTGGACAAAGAATTTGTCTATTTAATGATTCCTCATGAGTTCAACAACTCTTTGAGAATATCTGTAATAAGTGGCATACTTCTAGATCAACAATACTAAGATGCAGAATTTAAAAAAAATGTATTTAGAACAGTAAATAAGAATTTTTCAAAGCTCTTTTCATAGTTAGACACCTTAAGTCACTGTGTTTTGAGTTATCTTTGCTGCACTTTAATATTCCCTCTACTCATAAGTATACCGCAGTGTATCTAATGCTTAAACACATGCAACATAACTCCACCCAACAGATAGGGGTTTTGTGCCTTCATCTCAGTTCCAAGTGTTTATGAGGTTATCCAGACTCTGTGCAGGCTTCCGCAAGCAAAGCAACCCTGTGTTCTGCTCACTTACACTACTGCCTTGTTGAATACTGAATCAGATTCAATGATCTGGGTGCTGATGTTGGGAGGGTGTCGTTTACCCTGGCACGTCATCCTCTACAAACACATCTCTTTCAGAAAATGCATTCTTCAAAAACAATAGGAGCTGTCAGCTACAAAAGTGAGACCACAGACCACTGGCCAGTTTTCTCAGTAGCTAGTGTATGCCTACGGCTGTTCCCTTCTGAAAAACAGACCGACTGCAGTGACACTCTTCTGCCTCTAGAAAAAAAAAAATACTGGCTGTATGCTATCTACCTAAAACAACCACCTGGCCTTGCTCATCTTTGCACATTATTGCAATGAATCCCTAAGTGGGTATAAATGGGTACTACAGCAGAACTGAATCAAAACACAAAGCAAACATAATATGCAGGGAAAAGAAAAACTACGGTGTCAAGTGTTTCAGATTCTCCCTCTGTATTACCTGATTTCAGCGAGGAGCTTCTAAAATATTGGAAGTTACTTATCTGTGCAACACCATAGCTCTTACAAGACAATACTGTATCCTACCTATCCTCTTCAAGTTAGAACCCTACTCCTGTGTATCTCCATACAGGCAGAAGGAATCATAGAATCGTTTAGGTTGGAAAAGACCTTTAAGATCGAGTCCAACCATAAACCTAACACTGCCAAGCCCACCACTAAACCATATCTGTAAGTGCCACATCTACACCTCTTTTAAATATC
This sequence comes from Tetrax tetrax, assembly GCA_009806455.1. NCBI lineage: Eukaryota > Metazoa > Chordata > Aves > Otidiformes > Otididae > Tetrax > Tetrax tetrax. The sequence continues at coordinate 231,898 of WHYT01015796.1, forward strand.
TCCAGGGATGTTAACTTCGCCACCTCACTAGGCAGCCTGTTCCAATGCTTGACAGCCCTTTCAGGGAAAATTTTTTTCCTAATATCCAATCTAAACTTCCCATGACACAATATGAGACGATTTCCTCTCACCCTATCCCTTGCTACTTGGGAGAAGAGACCTACACCCACCTCACTACAATCTCCTTTTTGGGAACTGTAGGATGTGATATGGTCTCCCCTCAGCCTCCTTTGCTCCAGACTAAATGACTCCAGTTCCCTCAGCTGCTCCTCAGAAGTCTTGTGCTCTAGACCCTTCACCAACTTTGCTGCTCTTCTTTGAATGCACACCAGCACCTGAATGTCTTTCTTGTAGTGAGAGACCCAAAACTGAACACAGTATTTGAGGTGTGGCCTTCACACCTCAAGCACAGCCGCACGGTCACTCCCCTACACACTGGACTGTGTGCTGTAAGCACACAAGGGAGTGGAGCACCTACTCCTGAATTTCCTAAGCCCCGAGTAGCATAACAAGTGCTACTTTACGTACTGCACTTTAGAAGCCCATCACAACTTGCATGGATGCTAAATGCAATATCAACATATTTGTCCCTGCTCCTTGCAGGGGGGGTTGGACTAGATGACCTTTGAAGGTCCCTTCCAACTCTAGCCATTCTATGATTCTATGATATACTCAGTTTTATAATTCAACATTTGTATGAACAGCAGCAGAGCCACAGCAGAAAGATCACTGGCTGGCTGCAAGACGAAAGACATCTCAAGCAGGCGTATTTGCAGGCAGCGCTGCCTTGGTAAAGCATGAGGAGGGAAGCCTGTAAGTTACCTGCAGAATGTACAATATCACAATCAAAACGACTAGGAAGAAGGAAGAAAAAAGCAAGGAAGCTCATAAAAGTCTTTCTTAGGTAAGGAGACAACGTGTGATCACTCCCTGGAAAACAGAAACGGCAGCACAGAACAAACCTCAACTACAGCAGCCAGTTTCCCAGGTCCTGCTCCCGTCTGCAGCCGGTGCGACATTCCAGCGGGCAGGATCCAGCGTGGCCCTGTACGGAAGCAACGGCAAGCTCGCGTTGGCGCCTTGTGCGCCAGCCCGCGCGGCCCAGGGCGCCCACGGGGCTCCGCTTCGGGCGGGCCGCGGGCCGCCGCCCCTCCCGTGCCGGGGGCGCCAGACTGCACGCGGCCGGGGTGGCACTGCGCGGGCGAGCCTGTAGCGGCGGGAAGGAGTCACGTGGCGGCGCTAGGACCCGGGTGGCCGCGCGCTGGCGTGGGAGGGGCGAGCAGCCGCCGACCTGCCGCTCCGAAGCGCTCCGCAGCCGGCGGGACGCGGGCGGGCTGGGGCGGGTCTGTCCGGGCGCACGGAGACAGCGCGCAGCGGTCCGGCTCGAGCACGGGCATCCTCACGCTGAGGCGCGGGACGTGACTCAGGTACTGAGGCGGAGCCGTCGTGCGTGATGCTGCGGAGAGCTTGGTTGGCGCCCTGGGGCGAACGCTTCGGGGAGCGCGGAGGGGTCCGGAGCCGAGGAGCCGACTCCGGGGTCCAGGCAGGCCGAGGGCGCATCTGCTGCGTGGGGCTGCCCGGGCTGGCGGAAGCGCCCGAGCGCAACCGAAGCTTTGTGCGAGCGCGGCGCGGGCGTCGCGGCTTCAGCCCTCGCCCGGAGGCTCTGCCGGGCGTCGGTGGGGCGGTGGGCACGTCGCGGACTGCCCTCACTCCCCTGGGCGCCGCCTTACGTGGGACGGCGGGATGCCCCCCCCGCCGGCGGCCTTTCCCCCCGCGCACGGGGCCGAGCAGGCACATTTCTTCCTCGGGAAGCCCACGCTGCGTTACGAGTCGGCCAGCGCCCCCGCCGCTGTCGGCCTGACAGCGCTGTCCGGGCTCTGAGCGGTGCTGGCGACCGAGCCCCGCTCCGGCTGCTGCGACAGCGCACCGCCCGCAGCTTCCCCCTTTGCGGCCGGGTCACGCCTAGGCGCGCGGGGCTGCCGGCCCCAGCGCACGTACAGTGCGGCACCGGTGGCTCGTGAGGCTCCCGCGAGCTCGGGCTTTGTTCCCGCCGTCGCTGGTTTCAGACCGGTACCGGGCGACGAGGGTCTCCGCGTCCAGCCCCGCCTCCGCGATCCCTTCGCCGCTGCTCACCTTTCTTTTCAGTGCCGAGCCCCGGGGGGATAAATTCCGGAGTTCCCTTTGTCGCCGCGGTGGCAGTTCAGATCCACCAAAGCGAGCGACGCGCGGTCTGAGGGAGTGTCCCCTCATTAGGGCATCGCCGCCGCCCCGGGCGTGAGCGCCGTTACTCGGTGCTGCGAGCGCTCTGAGAGCGGCCGGGCGCCCGGGCGCGGAGTCGCGCAGCCGCCTCTCTAGGCTGCGTGAGCGTCTGCGCCGGCGGCGGCGACCCGAGCGCACCGCGGAAGCCGTCTCGGCTCCGGGCGGTGCGGGCTCCGTTCCCGCCCGGAGCGCCGCGCGGGCAGCCGTGGCCGTTCGCGTTGGCGGCGCCGCGACCGCCACCATTGTTCTCCCGACCCCGCTCCTCCCCCGCGCGGCGGGCCCCGCAGCCCCTCTGCATCTGCTGGGAAGGAGCCCTTTGGTGCCGCTGCTCGTAATCCCTTCGAATAGGTCTCCGGCTTGCCTTATTCTAAACGGTTCTGTGGAGAAAGGAAAAGGCGCGCAAAGGTGAGGTTGACTTGTGGCAATACTACTTCTTCACTCTGCAGACCGTTGGCACCAGCTGTGGAAATGCACTGTTGGTCAGGGGGTTTGCATACTTTTTGGGTACAGCCGCTGGAAACCCATTTAGTTTAGGGTGTCAGAGTGAAGTAATGTATGGTTTTGCAATGCTTATTTCAGAGGGAGCAGTAGTTTGTTAAGGCATGGCAGTCAGCAGTTTAAAAATCCAGAATCCAGAATCCATTAGTACAGTACACCTGTTGTGGTTCAGTTGGAAGAATAACTCAGTGTAAATAGTAAAAATACTTAAGATGAAATTTTAAATTGTGACTGAAGTGGGAATTTACGCATCTCAAGCCATGACACCATGTTATGCAGCTGCACGCTGATCAAAGTGATTGTGTAAAATTACATCTTTTAGCCAGATTATCTTTTCCCACTATATTCAGTTATGTGTGCTAACCTAGCTCGAGATACAGTGCACATGCGTGCAAGCACTTTATGTATCAGGATAGTTCCATGGTATTCTGCAAAAATAAGCAGTATGTCCAGCTGGTGACAGGACTGGACCCTTAGTTAGTATTTCTCTAGCATTGTCACTTTTGGTTTTATACTAGACAAATAAGGACATTTCTCTACTATAAACAATTGGCAAGAATTTCTGTTTTTCTAAAGTTCCACAACTTGCAAAGCCACCATAGCTGCAGGGATGAAATTAATTTTCATGATACATGAAGAATGAATTGTAAGTATTCAAGTAAAGTTGGGATTCTGCAACTTCTGTTTTTGAAAGCATACGGAAAGTAGCCAGATAATTAAAGTCCAACTGAAGGCATGTTTGTCATTTTTTCTGTGCACACAGAATGGGCATATACTGTCTGGTCTTATGATGCCACTGTGATGCTGACATTAATGCACTTATGGTAATGGATGTGGTGTAAAAAAAACCCATAGTCTTTAGAAAAATAAGTTCACTTCTCCCAAAACTGAGCATTTGATACAGAGACAATAACTGGTGAGGTTAGCAAGGCTATTGTTATAGAGGTAGTAGATTTTTTTCAAAGGTAGTATCTGAGAAGATTGAACTGTTAGTTCCTGTTGTATTTGTAATTAAAATATTAAGAAAAAAAAGCCACATTAATGCTTCTTCTTTAAATATGGAGTTAGTATGCAGAACTGTGCCTTATTCTTTTGCTTATATCCCAGTGTAAGTTAGGGGTACTTGTTGGTAACATGCTTATTAAGGAAAAAACCAAAATCAAAACCCAAAATGATAATATAATCAGATTTTCCCAGATAATGTAAAGAACAGGGTTCTAACATTTTCATTATATATATAATTTTTTTTTTAAAACAAAGCACAACTTTCCCTGTAGAGCACTCTACTCAGACAATAGAATCTACACAAGTTAGTAGTATTTGCTACACGTAAAATTGCAGTGTGAATTTACTGTGTCATTGCAGTCTGCTAGTGACTTGTGATGTACGTTACTTACTGTCCTGTAGCAGTGAACACTAAAATGGTTTGAGGCTAAGTGGGGACTGGAGATTCATTAATAGTAAGTGTTGGTATGGAACATCAGATACAGGTACTGACAGCACAGAATTACTCTATGGTTTATGCTAGGAGTTTTGAGAGAGAGATGAGAAAATGGTGAAAGCTGACAAACCCTTAAGAAAGGCAGATGCAGCTGTGAAACTGTCTCTGATAAAACAGAGGAGGCCAAAATGGGAGAGTGGAAGGCACTGTGGGGCCTTGCGGGGAGGACAGGAGGTCATGTCAGGCAGCAGTAAATAGAGTAATGATTTTGTAGGGAACAGAAGCTTGCATCAGTCTTTGGAAATGATTGTATGATTTAATTGTCTGATATTTAAGCAGGTAAGCCACAAGAAATGCACTACTGCGTCATGCCAGAGGCCCATCAAAATGGCTCATATGATGTACCTAAGAATGAGTTGTAATAAATAAAATTCAAATTGAAGATACATGCATTAGCGCTTTAGAGCATCAGGTGAGAGTCAAAGTCATGCTGCATAGGCAGATGTCAGTGATGTCAATGCAAAGGGTAGTTGTGTTATATGTAGAGGGCTATTACCAGAGTTTGGAGGATATTAAAATTATTTTTGCAGGTGTCATTTCCTGCAAAATTTCAGTACAGTTGGTTAGTCTTAGGATTCTTCACTCAAAGCCAAGGATAACATAAATATTTTGTTTTGTCTGCTTAGCTAGGTCAGCCTACATACTCACAGATGGCCTTCCTGCCCATACCTGCTAGCCATAATGTACTGCTACGTGGCCAGTAAGGGTGTTGGCTAAACACCAATATTAGATTCTTGCCATTTCTAGCTGCTCCTTTTTGTAGTACAAATGTTCTCCTTTTTATATACACTGCATCAACACACCAAACATACCACCCACAATCACCTAATATTTCCTCTTAACTGATCCTGTATTCGTTTCCATGGCAACAGGAAGATAATCTCAAGAGCATGAAACCCTACAGATTTAACTACATTTGCTCCCTTTGCTCTACACATTACCAGAGCAACACCCCATTTCTGATAGAAGGAATCTAGAATAAATACAGACAACACTGTCACGTCTGTTGTGGAGATACTGAAACTGAGCTGCAGGCAGTTAAATGTAATCCTTTGCCTCTAAACAGGGCTGAGCTGGCAAAAGCAGAAGGCAAAGCAAACTGTTGCAATAGTTATGCAGTAGTCTCCTGTCTTAGCGGGCTTTGCCAGTACCGAAGTACTGAAGGAAAATTAAAAGTAACAATTTTGCCTGTGCAAATGAACCATGAGCCCACCTCTTCCCACGCTAATCCTGCTTTGCACGTTTCACACGGGAACCTCCCCGCTGCTTCCTTATTAGGTCTTGAGGAGGTGAATAGAATCTGGCCTAGTAGGGCACACCGCAACAGGAAGAAGGAAACAAGATGAAATGCATCTTTTGCTGTTTTTACAGAGCCAGGCTTCGCCTAGTTCTGGTTAACATTTTTTTAATTTTTATGTGTTAGAGTGAACTAGTGATGGACTAAACCAGACGAACAAGATTGATGGATGCATGTGCATATGTAGACCAGTCTTAAAAGGATGGCATTTGAAGGTCTGGTATGTTGGTTTATGATGATTTTTAGCCAAATGTGGTAATAGACATGACATAAAGAAAAGTAAATGGATGTAATTGTTTCCCCATAGGCTTATTTTATGAAATGCTGGGATTAGGCCAGGTTCCCCCCCATCTGCAAGTCTAGCTCTTTCTGCATCGCAGAACATAAAACCATTTTAGAGACCGTTGCTCTTGGGGCATACAAAGCTGGTAAATCCCGTAGGCCCGGTGGGACCAAACACGTCTCTTGCAGGTTGACCTGCTGTCCTGGGCGAGGAAGAGCGCACGAGAGGGCAAGGAGGAGGGTGCTTCCCCCTCTTCTGGGCGAACCGGGCTCCGCAAAGTGCGTGCCGCAGCTGCGAGCGCTGCGCGGGAGCGCGGCCTTCGTCCCGCCCGCGCCGGGCGGAGAAGCCGAGCTGCGCGGGGCGGGCGCGCCGCTTGCGGGCAGCGCGGCCCCTGCTGCAGTGACGGCGCGCGCCCCGCCCGCCCGCCCGCGCAGTCACGTCCTGCACGTCGCGGTGCGGCGGCCGCCGGCGCGCGCGCTCTGCTGAGGTGGCCCGCGCCGCAGCACGTCACGGTGGCGGGGTCACGGCGGGCCGCGGCGAGCGGGCCCTGCCCCGGGCCATGGCCGGCGGGCCGCGGCCCGCGGAGCGCGGCGGTCTGGCGTGGCTCGTGGGGCGGCAGCGGCTCCGTGCAGCCGCTGACCGGAGGCTCGCAGCTCAGCGGCGGGCGGCGTGGCGTTTGCAGCGGGCTCGGGGCGCCGGCTGCCGAGTTAACTTCCTGCCTTCCCTGGAGAAACTCGGTGAAGCGTGGACAGTTCTTTTCTGGAAGGAACGAGCGTGCTGCCATGTAGCTTTTAACGGCGATTCGTCTCAGAAGCCACCTGCCACCCGAGATGGCTTGGATGTAGCTCACTGCCCGGGTCCAGCACCGTGGGTCTGCAGAGGGCCCTTACCTCTGTGCTCTGGACTGGGTGAGAGTGCCCTGCCCGCGCAGCAGCGCAGAGGGGAGTGCCGTGAGCCGCGTCTTCCCAGGGCTGAGCACTTGCACCCAACACCGTGTAAGCAGTCTGGAGAAACTGCCAGTTGGTATTCTGCAACAAAACATGCTCACGTATTATTACTGACTTTGTGTTGCCACTGGACGGTTAATACAAAAGAACACACAACCCCTCCCTCAACATTTTTACCATGCACTCCAAATGAAATGTTCTGTCTGACAATTTGGAAGTAGTGGGAGTGACAATTACTCCTGCTCCCTGGATTCCTTCAGTTTTACGTGTTTTTCCTGTTCTTTATACACTTGAGCTGAGATACTTGAATCAGCATTTTCCCTGTGACTAACATTACAGAGCTACCAGTGCCATGAAGAATTACACTTTGTGCATCTACTCTATGCTGTCTGGTTATTGCTTTACAAAAATTAACAATTCTTTTTTGAAGAATTGCTTTATACCTTGTACCTTACAGAAGTTACTCTGTAAAACAGTTTTGAAGGGTGGGCAGATCCCAGTGGTGGGAGAGTTGGCAGAGATGCATCTTAAGACTTTAATTTAGTGACCCAAAGCCTGGTGCAGAAATTGCCCCGTCTAACAAGCTATACATTTTTACATACCCTTATAGCAATCAGCGATCTGTAGTAGCAGGCACCTAGATGCCTAGTTTCACCGAGGTATTCTGTTTCACTTCTTGTTTAACCATTTTAGGTTCTAGTTGTATGGTCATAAGACAAATTGTTTTCTATTTATATTTGATTTCCAGAAAACAAGAGGTGAAGCCAGTAGTATGAGCCTTACTGTCATTGCACAGCCCAGGGTAATAAAACACCTATAGTCATGGCCAAGTTTATTTCTGCATCGTGTATATAAAGTTGTTTCAAGTGGGACTGCTGATCTAAATGCCATAGTAAGTACGTTCATGCAGGCCCTATTAACAATCGTGCATTTGGTGCTCAGTTGTCTAGACAGGTCTGCAACGATTAGATTGTTGTGCCATATATAGTCTGTTTCTGAAATGGAGCTGTAAGAACTACATAATTCCCAATGCACAACAATCACTATGCAGACCTACAGTTCTGAAAGCAGCAGCATTCTTTAGTGATTAACATCATCTCTGATGTGCTTGTACTCTTTTAGAGTTCTCTACTATTGTAGAGAAACATTGACCCAATAGGAGTAATCAATTGCATTTTAAATAAATGGTCATTTTTTGTACATGTAAGATTTAATGTATAACTTGTTTGAAGCTCACTTCAACATTTTCAAGACTTCTGCAATACACAAACCATGCAAAAACCTAATTGCTGTGATGCAATACCTCCCTACACTCTTCACATACAGGGACACTTCATCTGCCTTTTTAGTGTCTTTTTTTCCCCTTGCATCTCTCTCTCTATTTGCAGCATTACTGTCTACATAACATTCTCATGAGAAAAGATTTTTTTAGATGCAAAGGCGCTTGTGGCTGCATATGGAAGATGTGAAAGAGTAATCAAATAAAATATTTAAAAAATTACCGATACTGTAATAACAACAGTACAATGGAATGTGTTTGCTTCAGGCAGACAGTGATACTGAGCACTGCTGCAGTTACTAACTCCCATCATCCACAAAAGCTGCCTGTGCAGGTTTTCACTGCAGTTCAGCTTAGGTTCTTGATGCATGAAAACTGATAGCTCATCAGAAGCTCAAAGGGATCTGTCTTTTCAAGATATGGGTGCATCAGGGCTGTACTGCTGTCCTCAGTAGGGAACAAAAAGCCTGGGTGATTTGTCCACAGTTGTACAGAATACTTCTGATGCACCAGGATTTTGCACACAGATCTCCTAAGTGAATAGTCCAAGAACATCATATAACAAGGTCTTGTAATAAAAATCCCAGAGACTTTAATGCAGTAGTTATTATGTATTTCTGAAAGTCAAATACACTCTTGAACTGCTGTAGAGGCTTCAGTTTTTCTGTGAAACAGTGATTTGGTTGGAGTCCGGTTTTGACTTTGAGAGAGGTCTGAGAAGATGTTCATTTAAAATTCAATTGTGTGCATCTCATTTTTATGTATTTTTTGCAAGCTTTGTTAAGGACTAAACCCAAACAATAAATAGTTAAAATTGCACTGCATCTTCAAGATTTGTATTTAAAACAGTCCCATATCTTACTTGTAACTTTAAATGTAGTGCAATATCTGCCTATTTTGGTTAAGATTATTTTGGTTAGATAATTGCTCCAATGTCTATAGACTGTAATTGCTTTTTTTTTTTTTTTTTAGGGAACACTCTTGAACTCATCATGGGAGCTGTAGTAGCTGATGATGGTCCATCTGGTGTTAAAGCCCCTGATGGAGGCTGGGGCTGGGCCGTCCTCTTTGGCTGTTTTATCATCACAGGATTCTCCTATGCCTTTCCTAAGGCAGTTAGTGTCTTCTTTAAAGAACTTATCCGGGAATTTGGCGTTGGATATAGTGACACTGCATGGATTTCCTCCATTCTGTTGGCCATGCTTTATGGAACAGGTAGGTAGTTCTCCTTTTTGAAACAGTATTGCACCATACAATGATGTCTGTAAATCATACAGCCATTTACAGCATGAATCACGATTGCATATCATTACTTGTGTGCAAGTAAGGCAGTCCAAAGAAGAATATATTAATCACATAAATCCAGAAGTTATATAAGCACATTCAGCTTGCATATAAAATTAAACCTCTGCAACTCAGTAGCTACTAAAGACAATTTTAAAAAATTGCATGGCACTCTGAAGACCAAAAAACCTAAATATTTGACTATAGAGGGAAGAACACTCTTCCAGATTGGCATGACATTATGAACAAAGTACAGAAAGAATAATTTAGTTTGGAAAAGACCTTCAAGATCATTGACTCCAATCGTAAAGCTAACATTGCCAAGTTCACCAAAGAAGAAATGCAAACTGAAATAAAATCAATTGCAAAAAGTGGTTTGTTTTAGCAACTGTAACTTGCTCTTCTTGCCTAGGTCCACTCTGTAGTGTATGTGTCAATCGCTTTGGCTGTCGCCCCGTCATGCTGGTGGGTGGCCTTTTTGCCTCACTGGGGATGGTCATAGCCTCCTTCTGCACAAGCATCGTTCAGATCTATCTAACTGCGGGTGTGATTACTGGTAAGCAGTGTGCATAATTGAAAATTATTTACCTAATGTCTTAACTTATTCTTTTGCCCATTTGAAATAAAACTATTTTCTCTTAAGTCATGAATGAGAAAAACTGCAATTAGAAATTTTTAATAGTGATATCGTAGGCCACTATTAATTTTTACGTACCCTCTGTTGCAGGTTTGGGTCTGGCACTAAACTTTCAGCCTTCACTCATCATGTTAAATCGTTACTTTGACAAACGCCGACCCTTAGCCAATGGCCTGTCTGCTGCTGGGAGTCCAGTGTTTCTTTGTGCTCTCTCACCATTGGGGCAGATACTACAACATGAGTATGGTTGGAGAGGAGGATTCCTTATACTCGGTGGGATGCTGCTCAACTGCTGTGTGTGCGGAGCACTGATGAGACCTTTGGAGCCACCCAAAAAGTCTGAAGCTACCAAAGAACCAGCTGAGAAGAAAGTGAAGAAAAAACTTCTGGATTTCAGCGTGTTTAAAGATGGTGGTTTTGTAATCTACACGCTAGCAGCATCTATCATGGTGCTTGGCCTCTTTGTTCCCCCAGTTTTCGTTGTGAGTTATGCCAAGGATTTAGGGTATCAAGACACCAAAGCAGCTTTTCTTCTGACTATTCTGGGATTTATTGATATCTTTGCTCGGCCTATTTGTGGAATGGTAGCTGGTCTTAAATGGGTTCGACCACGCTGTGTCTACCTCTTCAGCTTTGCTATGATTTTCAATGGCTTTACAGATCTCATGGGCTCTATGTCTGTTGATTATGGTGGCCTGGTGGTCTTTTGCATTTTCTTTGGCATTTCTTATGGAATGGTAGGTGCTCTTCAGTTTGAAGTTCTCATGGCTATTGTTGGAACTCAGAAGTTTTCCAGTGCTATCGGTTTAGTGCTCCTGGCAGAAGCTATGGCTGTTCTAATTGGTCCACCATCAGCGGGTAGGTATTCCATTTAGTTCAGAATTAAAAATAATTTGCATTGTATTCATTTATACAAATTGTATGACAAGGGACCAGAGAAAAAGACAACACGAGTCACTCGAGAAGTGCATATTGTGCTAGTGTTGCACGTGCTTCGATGACTTTCTGCAGTTACAATCTGAGGTAGTCCAAGACAAGGTGGGATGAATCTTTTCCTTCTTGGATCTATTTTAGGATTGGTTGAATTATGATCTGGAGATGCTGCTCTATCTCCACTGAAAGTCTACACTGGACCTCTTATTAGTAGATGGCTAATATTGTATGGGATAAGTTTTACACACAAAGTGAATAACTTTTGTGAAGTTCAGCCCTCTTTGGAGTTGGGACTCAGAATATGAAACCTGCCAATTTTCTCTGGAAAGTACTAGGATAGATGCTCTATACCCATGGCAGATTTGGAGGAGGAAAGAAAACATCAGAAGGAGGAGGAAAAAAAAAATCTTACAAGGAGGACTACAAAACTGGACTGTTCTACTGGAAGGTAGACTGCTTCTGTTGCACGTCTCACAACCCAAGAATAAGGGGACATTACAAAATATTCAAATTCATTAATTTGCATTCAGAATTGTAAATGAAATAGTAATCAAAGAATTTTACAGATCCTGAACTGAAAAAAAAACCCACCCAAACCCCACCACTTCACTGCCATAAAATGTTTACTGCTTATACCAGACACCTAAAAGTTGTGACTACAGAACTTCCTCTAATCTTCAGGTTTGGAGAGACACATCCTCCGTCCTGTTCTTCCACCTCCACAAGTCCTGTGAAAATTTAACTCGACTAAATCAGTCAGTTACTCCAGACTGACTATTAAAGCAGATTTGCATTTTAAGCAGACAATGCACTGCCTGTGTAGGAAAGGAAATCAGATTGAGAGCGAGAGGAAGTTACAGATCTCGGCCATGGATACACACATGCTGTGATCTGAAACACGTGGCACTTGTCTCTTACATATGAAGGCTAGGCTGGTTGTATTCCAGTTGAATTGCATGATTGTGTGCGTGCAGGAGAGTATGTTTCGGGATGTGATGTAATGTCAGTGAATGTTGAAGTGAATAGAAATAATTTAAAAATATTTTGTTATAAGCTTGTTAAAATGCTATTTCAAAAAACTTGCTTAGATAGTCGCGGTACTTCTAGATAGGAATAATTTAAATGTTTTTAAAAAGCATTAAAAAAAATTATTGCAAGATAATAACTTTTCTTCATTACCTGGAATGTTGTCTTTTTCAGGAAAACTCTTGGATGCAACAGGGAGGTACATGTTTGTTTTTATTATTGCTGGGATTGAAGTTACCACCTCAGCACTCGTATTGGCCCTGGGAAATTTCTTCTGCATTAAGAAAAATTCAGAAGAACCACATACAAAAGAAGAAGCAGCAGAAAGAGAGGAATTAAACAAATCTGAAGACAAAACTCCTGAAGATGCCAAGGTGGACTCTATTGAAGTGGAGCAGTTTCTGAAAGATGAGCCTGAAAAAAATGGCGAAGTTGTAACTAACCCAGAAACGTGTGTGTGAGCATGACAGGAAACCGACAAAGCGTTTAGAAAAGCAAGATTTTCAACACTATTTATTTTAGAAATAGAACTAGTTTAGGGCTGGGCCATCTGCATTATTAACTGGAGGCCAGTCAGCTCATCCGGTGTCTCTGGAAGCTGATTAGCTAGACAACCATTTATTGGAAAATTAGCTTTATCAGTAAAAGGTGAAGCATTGTGGTTATACTTTTTATGTAAACTAAAAAGCTTTTATAAACACAAGTAGAATCTTGCTATGCATCACCAGAAACTGCTCACTTGCAAGAGATATAGGAAGAATATATTTTAAGAAAAGTGGAATTATATGTATGTTTTCAGACAATATTGGTGAAATCGCTGTGTTGTGTGGCTAAATATAATTTCCCTTTCTGTGTTCTTTGTGAAGGGGAAAGAGTTTTAGATGGAGAAAAATCTCAGGAACTTAAAGGTCTCCATTCAGTTTTTGAATTTCTTACTTTTTTAGATTTTTAAATTGGCTCAGCCCTAATTTAATTTTGATAGTAGCTGTTACTTTGACTTATGTAAATGTATTTCTGAGTTTTGTCTAAACTTGTAATCTTTGTAATTATACTCCGGAAATACTGTACATGGAAAGGCACATTACAGATACTGTCCTCAGCAGGTCACACAAGTGGTATGCCGAGGTAGTACTAAAAGAAAATAAAATGAGCAGAATCAATCCTGACAGACTGTAAACAAACAAAGTTAGCCTACGTTTACATACATGGTTTTCAATAGTTTCCCTGCAGCACTGAAAAATATTACCAGTAACATGGAGAAGACAGATAACTAGGTTTAGTATAATCTTCTGAAAGAGCATCCATTTTGTATATAGAAGAAACAGTGTAAGTTTCCAGGTGACCTGTAAATTAGAATGGGAAGAGACTGGACTATATTGAAAAATGTTAGCCATCTTTAAAATGCAATGTTAGCAGCATACGAAGGTCTTAACTTTGTGGTTTGGGGTTTTTTTTTTGTTTTTTTTTTTTATTTATCCCACTTCCCTATGCTTTTTCTTAATCTATGGAAGTTCAAGGTGCCATCCTTGCAGGTTGAGGAAACATGATGGAACCACTGATCATATTTATGACAGCAGTGCATAAGGACCAATCAAGAATGGAGTTGGCTCTGCTGCTCATTGCACCAACAGAGCAGGGAGTCTCTCGTCAGTCTTCAGGACTTCTCCGACATTGGTATGAGGGAAGGAGAAGAAACAGAAACAGATCAGACAAGGCAGTGACAGCACGTTGGAAGAAACACAGAAAGGGAAAAGATTCATTGTGAGGATGCTGAATAGAACAGGAAGGTAAAAGGAAGGCATTCTAGATGCATTTTTTTTTCACCTAATCACATTCAAGAAGTGTAATCTTTTATACAAAATCATGGTACTGCAACTCACCTTTCAGACATGTTTATAAAAAGCTCTCGAGGCTTTGTGACTGCAGTAACAATCTTCAAAATGGACTCATTGTAACAGATGCAGTTTTCTTGTTGGAATACTGGCTTTCAGGTGCCAAAATTGTTCCACTTAATAACTGAAAACTAACTAAAAGACCCCAATCCCTTAAAATTCTGTATCCCTTTTAAAAATAACATATCAGTTGTTCCATACTCAACCATTTTAACAGACACATACAGTAAATCCAAGAAAGTGACAAAGCCATGAACCATTCCCTAATGGAACTATTTCAGATACCAGCTTCCATTCTGGTAATTTTTTTCAAATGGTTTTTGCATTGTTAGGACAACCTTGCTCAGAAATTGAAAAGTTAGCACCAGACGGGTCTTTTTTTAAGTGATTTTAAAAAGAAATGGATGCTGCACAGAATAAACTGTTTATTTTTGCATACAGTGCGTTACTTTAAAACCTTTTACTAATTTAGTGGAAGGAATTGGATTTGCACGTCCTAGTTGCAAGAACTTAGTCACCAAACTTAGCTCCAGTTTGCTAAAGACTAAATCAGTACTAGGAACACAACACTGCTAGCTGCAGAAGGCCACCATATGAAAGAGCAAGAGGAAAATGGAACCCACAGATCAGTTTATGATAACCCTGGAGGCTGCTTCAGATGATGTGTGAAGGCCTGATACAGCTTTCAGATCGGAGTTACCTGTTCTGCTTCAAAAAGCAAAAACTAGAAACCTTCCCAAAGGTGAATTCGGATTCTCAAATAGCCATTTTTGTCTTAGTGTGGGTTTTGATCACCAGATTTCTTTGCTAGATAATGCTACACTGTTACCAAGGAACTAAATGGTTATGCTTTGACCTCAGGTTTTGGCACAATTTTAAGTTTCTGTACCTTCTGCAAATTGTCTAGACTGTAACATCTCAAAAATGTGGACTTATTGTACTGGCTTTCCAGACGATACTTCATTGTGCATACATAACACCTTTATGGTTAAGCTGGAAACAAGAAGTGTTACATTACAATTTTATGCGATTGCAGCAGAAGAGGAAGTTAAGAGAAACACATTTTAACAAGACACCATAAATGTCTAAAGTAAATCTAGTGTTCACAGAAAGTGCCTCATTGGCCTATACAAGTTCTTTTCCTCAACTCAAAGATTAATTACTCTGAGTAGGACTCCCAGTGCTCTTGTGCTATTTTCAGCACAGACCTACCACTGGATTGCAGTAGTCGTGAGAGCAGGAGCTGCTTATTGTATGAGAGAGGTCTTTTTATTGACTGTGAGAAGTGAGGGTTGGAATTTAATTTGCTAAACAGTTTCACAGAGACTATAAAATCTTTTCCCATTTTCATTATTTAGAAGAAGCATCAACACAGAGATGAGAAACTCCTAATGCAGATCTCTCAGCAACATCAAAACTGGCAGGCTTGAGAGTACTTGTGAGTTCTGGAGCCAGTTAAGCTCCCTGCTTCCATTCAGGGGTGACATTCCTTCCAGGTGTGCGCCAGCCCTCCAGTCCTCTTTCCGTTCAGCTGCCTTTATTTCCTTGGAAAGAGACTGGCTATACTAATGGGAAGGAAACCTCCATGCGTGCCAGATCCGTAGCATGGAGAACTGTGGGCTAGTAGGGTAGGCTGTGCTGAGGCATGTACCCAACTACTCCTATGGACATGGCCTCAAAGGCCTTTACATTGAGCTCCTGTTTTATAGACCTCCCTCCTTCCCACCCCAAGATGTTAAATAAAAAAGCAAGCAGCGAGTCCTTAGGTTCCCAGTGCTGTCCTAGAACACCAGCTAGGAACTGTTACATATAGAAGGAGAAGATTGTATTGTACCCCCTTCTCTTGGCAGGACTAGGCTGGCTCCCTGATAATTTAACTCTGCTTATTGTAAATTCGTAAGGAATTGCTTTTAAACCCCTCCAGGTATTTTGGTACAGTATTTCTATAATCTCAATACCACTGGATCTCCATAAGAGCAGTCGGTGAGATGTGGTCTTTCATATATTTTGAGGATGCGCGTGGTTGGAGTCCTAAAGCATTGCTAAAGAGACACCAGCTGCCCAGGGACACAAGCAGAACAGCTCCCTGCAACATCTACCTGGATGAACTTTTGTTCAACCTTCACCTGGTTAGAATCTTGTGATTTGAAAAAAGAAAAGGAAAGAAAAGGGGAAAGGCAAGGGAAGGCAAGTAATTATACAACTGAATTGCCAAGCATCCCAAAGACAACATTATAATTTGCTCTTGCATCATATGCTATTGGAACAAATGTAATTTCTTTAGACACATAGTTCATTAATCTATTTAAGAAGTCTGTGAGGGAAACAATTGAAAAATGCAAGTGCAAAAAATCCAAGTATAATACAATAAAACAATTGAAAGATAGCTTTCATAGAATATTTCTCTGAAACTAATGAACGGTCTTTTAGTGTATAGGCTAGCATAATTTTAAAAGGTTTTTAGATATTTGTACATTCTATAAACTGGGTACTTTAAGACTTATGGTTAAAATATTGTTTGTTTGATCATGTAATGAATCTTAGGCCCTTAATTTCCTAATGCAAGGAGAGGGTGTGTGTATAAATGCCTGTAACATACAGAGAATATATAGAGAGGTGTGCATATATATACATTTATATATGTATGTATCGATCTATATCTATCAAACATGCAAAATTCCCAGTAGAGCAGAACAGAGACGGTTTGCCTGTTCACTAGACAATGAGCAATGCAGAGTTAAAACTATTTTATTTTTTCCTCTACACAAAGATAAGCTTGCTTTTTTAAAATTTCTAAATAAAGCATCTTGTGGTTACTTGGAGCCCAGAAGATCTCAGTGCACCAAAATCTTAAAGTGATGCAGCTAACTGTTTAAAATCACATCTCAAGACTTTATTTTTCTCCAGTCCTTAAATACATTAGAGCAAGTCTTCAGCAGTACATGCTGCTAAAGCAGCTAGTTCCCTGAAGTTGAGATGGTGTGAAGGCATGATATGAAGGACTGGAGAGATCTTGTGCTTGATAGTATTAAATCCCATCCAAACAAACATGTTAGACAACATAACATCATTCTCTAAAACGAAATGAAAACATTCCTCTAACCAAGCAATCAAACTTAGAATCATAGAATGGTTAGGGCTGGAAGGGACCTTGAAGGTCATCTAGTCCAACTCCCTGCCAGGAGCAGGGATGCCTCCAACCGGATCAGGTTGCTCAGAGCCCCGGCCAACCCGGTCTTGAACATTTCCAGGGATGGGGCATCAAACACCTCTCTGGGCAACCTGGGACAGTGTTCCACCACCCTCATTGTAAAAAACTTTTTCCTAATAACTAATCTGAATCTATCTGCCTCTATTTTGAAACCATTACCCCTTCTCCTGTCACACCAGGCCCTGCTGAAGAGTCTCTCCCCACTTTTCCTATCAGCCCCCTTTGGGCACTGGAAGGCCGCTCTCAGCTCTCCCCGGAGCCTCCTCTTCTCCAGGCTGAACAGCCCCAGCTCTCTCAGCCTGGCCTCACAGCAGAGATGCTCCAGCCCTCTGATCATCAACCTCAAAATGAGAATCAAAAATACAGTCTCGTATGCACCTTTGTTATGTCCCAAAGAAAAGCTTCATTTTGGTAGGCAATCATAAACAGAGGGCTTTCAGGAGAACGCAAACTCTTACAAATTACAGTGGTAAGTACTGAGTTACGGATGTGCGTCTGTCTCTCTGCCAAACTTGTCTTTAGGGTTATGGGAGTACACTTCAGTTTTGTGCAAGTGAAATGACTTTACCTTTCTTGTTAATGCACTTTAATGTAATGTGTACATTTATACTTAGAATTTTTTTTTTAATGTTTTTCTAGTAAACTGTTGCAAATGTAGTGAATAAATATTTATTTGGTTGTCAAAAACTGTGGGTGTGAGAAAATAAGCTTTGAAAAAAGAGCACCCAGATTTGGCAACTGGGCTTCATTTGCACATGCTCAAATAGCCATACAGAAGCAGAGTGCATATAGAGACAAAAATAAGGGGTGACAGGTGTTCTTGTCCTCTGAAGAGTGCTCCAGATTTTGTTTGCAGGTGAAGTGAGCTGCTATGACTTAGAAAGCCCTAAATATTTTGAGTATTGACCTTCCAGGAAGCTATCTTTATTGTCAAGTGATGCTCTTTAAAACTTGAAAGCTCCTACAAAAACATAGTTTAACAGTACATTTATGGTGGGGTTTTTCTGGATCCTATGGTACCCCAGCTAAGACTGGCTCCTCAAGGTGTAATCTCAATGCTACATTCAAGTGAATCAAAATTAGCATCTCTTCAATGTAACAAGGGCTACTTTTTGCTATATAGAAGCTATCAAGAATGCTCACACCTATTTGTGCCTAATTCTAAGTATCTCTGCTGAGAATTTTTGGAGAAATCTAACATCAGCTTCAAAAGTTTCTCTGTATATTTACACTGAAAAGATCGTAGGTGTAGTTTACATAAAACTCCATGTTTGAATAAACATACAATTGCCTTTTTTAGGCTAGTTTAGTTAAATTGGTAAGACTTAAGGTGTAATCAAATGCTTTGCTACCATGCTGGCCAGATCAAGCCATATGCTGCTACAGGAATGAATGTTACTAGGTGGACTGAAATGACAGAATTTATTATTATGCAGTCAGCGCATCCTTGTGACAGAAAAATCAAATAATTTATCTTTGTCTCTGCTGCTCTTTTAATTTAAAAGACCGTTTGCTGTGGAGGAAAATGGGCCTGGCCTGAGTTGCACAGCTGTTGTTCCTTGCTGCCAGACCTGTTGAAGGAAGGTGACCCACCAAGATTTGAAGAGTAAACAACTGTGACAATAGCAGAGGCACTTCACAGGAAAAGCAATAGCTCTGGAATATATTATTTTAGCAGCCTTCTCAACACTTCTGGAATAGAGCTCATCTTTGTGCCAGGAGGAAAAAGGGGCATCTACTGCAGAAGTCGGGCTCTTGCTAGTATCTTGCTAGTCATGCCATGTGTGAGATAAGCAGTCCTGCATTTGTCTGGAAAGTATGGAAAGTTAGAGGCAGACGGAGTAAAAAGCTACTTACCTCTGGTAATACGCTGTTTGTTCCTTCACTGATCTTAGTATCTGCTTCATCATCTCAGCAACATTCCAACTGGCAGCTTTCCGCACTATCCCTAGATGAATGCTTCAGAGCAGTAAAAAATTAGGATAGCTCTTGCTCTTCTGACTCTTCATCTACTGCTCTTTCAGCAGTGTAAAGCCCTTCACTGGAAAACTCTGAATCCAATGAAGAATCATATCTATATTTTAATATTTAAAATTCTTAGATAGCAAAAGACTTCTCAGTCTTGCTGAAAAATGTGGCATAAGATCCAGTGGCTGCAATGTCAGACAAACTTAAAATACAATTTCTTAGCAGTAAGAGCAAAGAAACATTTGCTGTTTGAGGTCTTTTAAGAAAAAAAAATCCACATGTGACCTCAAAATACTGTTGAGTTGCTGGTTTATCCTTTCCTTAAGGACTATTGGGAAATATGAGCAGCTCTGCATTGCCTTTCTGCCTGTAACACTTGCAGCTCTGAACCAAGCTGAGGACTATAATTAAAACTAAATGTTTTGTCTTTATGAGATCAGGACTAGACATTTTCTTCCTAGTGCATAAAGTACCAAATGAATTCCTGTTTTGTTCCACATCCCACTCCAAGTATCCTGGATTGGTCACAGCAAAGACATGGTAGACTAGGGCTTAATGCTTTAGGATGATACACACAATTTCCTATTTTCCCACATTCCTATTTGCCCTTTACACTTATATTTCTCAGACCTAGATCTTCTATATGCATTGAATAAAAAATTTTCCCAAAACAAGATTAACAAAAAACACTACCTCTTTTTTTTTTTTGGTACACTGCATATTTTTGTAGATTGTGTATATACAGAGCTCATATATTTTTTTTGTTGTCCCTCTGCCTGCAGCATGCAATGGTTTCATCAAAAGAACTGAAGCATACTAGTCTTAATAAGATTAAGCAGGAAAAAAACTCCAATGTCTGAGAAAAAGTCATAAAGTATTCCTCCTGATAAAGTTAGTAGGATTTTGCTGTGAAACAGGTTCTTACAAAAAGTCAGGCCTCTGAGCACTCTTCTGGTACAAAACTACTGAACGCTGCAAACAGCCCACACAAGTCAGGCCCATACAATCATTTAAATCTAGACACATACATGTAATGCCAGTAACTGTCACCTGAATGAACCAGTGGGAAGTGTGCTGTTCTTAATAATGAAGCTCTGCATTCTGTAACAGAAAAACCTTTTTATTATTTACCTGTCTCATCTAGTGGATGTGACAAATCCTACTTTGCTGTAGGATTAAGTTCATGGTGGATTACACTTCCTCACAACTGGATTAAATCTAGATTTCTGACCAGATGGCTCAGCGCTAATAAACCAGCGGCCTTGTTTGTTTTTACTTCGTATTTTGCACACACGAAGTGCTGCTTTTGTAAGGCAAAAGTTCAACAACAAAATAAATACCTTTTAATTTCATTCTTTTACGAAGAGAAAATAAATATTCTTGAAACTCACACATATGCTCTAGCCAATTATCTGCTTAAAAATCTGTAAATTCATGGCAAATATTCTTGTCAGGAAATTCAATATTTTAAAGTTCTACCTTTGACAGATTTTATGGAGGAGCTGCTACTCACAGGTCTATTTTGAGTACTTTCACGAAGTTAACATGCAATATATGGACTCCTTAAATGATTTTACTTAATATCTCTCTTATTAAAGCATATTATTTATTTTCAATTGTTTTCAAAGTACTTGTACCACAAAGAATTCAGGGACTCTGTAACCATCACGATTACATAACAGAGCAGCACAGGTGGTATTTTCCACATAACAGCATATAGTCAGTTCTAAATTAAAACAGTGAGAATAAATTAAATATCCTTCCAACTTGTAAAGGCCTGCTAATCAGAAACACAGAAGATTCTTGAAGGTGCATTTGCTCTCAGATTATCAATAGACTTTTGAGAATTACATAGCAAAAGCCAGGACTTTTATTATAGAAGCCATTGTGGGTAGAGCTCCGTATTTTATCCTAGCTTTTATCCTAGCTCCCATAACTGATCAAGTCTCAGTAGCAATTCTCTTCCCATACAATGTATGAATCAATATTACTTGATAAGAGAAAGCGTTGTAAAGACTTCTGGAAAAGAAGCAATATCCAAAGAAAACCAGCTACCTTTAAAGAGACAAAAGATATGCTTTCTGTGAGCAAAGCAATGAATGCCTTCTCCTTCCTGTATAACCTAACCGCTGCATTCTGACCATGACTACAAAAATCCTTCAGTGAAAGTTCTAGTACCACAACATCTTCAAATGTTTGCAACTGACAATCCTCTTTGTAGGTAGGTAAACTCCTTATTTAAAAAAATAGAAAAAAAAAAAAAAAGAAAGAAGTTACACCAAGTGAAGAGTAAGGATTCATTGTAAGTAAGTTACACCAAAGAACAGAAGTTATTATGAATGTATTTACACAATTGTTAAAGTACACAAATACAGTGGTGGTACAAATGAAGTGCTCTGAGATACTGGTTTCCAATACACAGGTTTATATAGACAGTCTAACTATTTTCCGCATGATGGAATTTAACTATTATGAAGGACAAAAATTGCCCACAAGTGAGTACAATTCTAGAAGTCTGCAGTCAACTTTTAAGTATAGTACAGAAATCTAATGTTCCAGATACAGAGAGAATAAAGAGGCTGCCTTTGTAAGTCCCTCTAACAGTACATTATTAACCACAGATATTTACAAGGAAAGCACAGAGAAGTGCAAAACTGTTCAAATGGTAGTGCACATGCCTAAAATACTGAAGTTTATAGTAACTGAGGAAATAATTCTCTTATGCAAACTTATCTATGGATCAAACTCTTAAGCTTTTCCACTAGACTCTCCCCACACACAGGTTTCCCCAGTCAGACCCAGAGTACACACAAGTAGCTAATGTTCTGAAAACATCCAAAGGAGAGTGACGAATACTTAATACGTGGACTTTTGAGAAGGGCAAAAAACAATCTGTAAGCACTGAAACAAGAAAAATTACTCTTCCTAAAACTTTGAAGACCAATAGACCTTTAAAAAAAATTGTTTTCAAGTAGGGAAGAATTTCTCAAAATACCTAACTGTTCAAACAAAATCTGTATACATTTTCATTTCCAACATGGAACTTCCCGTTACTTCAGTCATACCAGTATAAACAGTACTTCAGATACTGTTCTAAGTACTATGAGGGCAGAATATCTACCTTTATTTTATGAGACTGTTTACTGTAACAAACAATATGAACAATCTCCCATATTCCATAACTAACAGATGCTAACAACACCTGCAATAGTTTTTCGGACAACCTAAGCATGTTGAGTCAATCATTCCTAGTTAATGTTCTGGGCATACACAGTTTGAATGCAGTTAAGAATTAAATATGGTATTCATCTGAATTGTAAAAATTCTCAGGATTTCACAGCAATAGTAGGTTGTTTTGCCTTTTTTTTTTTTAATAATTCATTTTTTTTAGTCTTGGCATAAAACAGAAGGCCTGAATCAATTTATTTATTTATTTGTATACATGTAGATGCTGAATGAAACGTGCAAATTCACTGAAAACTCAGTAGCAACGTTATTTTCCACTTGCAATACCCTTCAAGCTAACCAGCCTCAGAGTGCAGGAAACAAATTTTTACCAATAAAAACAATGTTTGAAACAATCAGTTTACCCAAACTAAGCAGAGAGACAGGACAAGCTTCCAAATTCTAAATCCCTCAAATGCCAGAGTCTTTCACTTTGTCCTTCATATTCTTAAAAAAAAAAAAATAGATCCATTACCACCATCTCTACTATACTTACTCTCCTGCAGAGTGTTTAGTTCTCCTCTTTTATGAAAAAGAACAGGTATTAAAAATTCATTCGTGTTACACAGAAAGTTAAATGTTAAGTATGAATGAAGACAGCAAACAGCAAAGTAAAATTCTAACAGTTTTAAAAATTTCATGAGAAAACAGTCTCAGTCTGAATGGGACCATACAAGTAAGTAAACAGTTTAAATAAAGTCAGATGAGTTTTGATTCATTTTACATATTCCCTGCCAGACTAATTTTTTTTTTAAACAAGAAATTTCAAGTCATTGTCTTTAGTTTAGGTTTGTTTATATTCTGCATTTTTAAATCAGACAAAAGCAAGAGTTCTTTACAGAGAATTAAGCCAATAATTTTAGCAAAATGATACAAAAAACTTTCTTAAACCAAGTAAAAGATTTATAGTTACAGTAGAATAATAAAAAGGGGGTAAAGTCTGCCGCCTGTGGAAGGAAAACTGAAATGGCCATCCGGTAACAGGCGGTCAACTCTGTAAACCATCTTTCTTTTCCAGCCCTGTTACCACAGGGTTCTCTTAAGGTCATTGGGTTTCTGGCAAAAGCGTCCTGTAATAGCAGCTGCTGAAGTCTGTTCATGTTCCCCCAAGTGCCTTTTAAGTCACATGGAGAACTCCAATTGTAATGTTTCCGCTCTAGTTTAGGGTAATTTTGCTAGTAAAGCCATTGGTAACATAGGAGATCAGCCATGCATTATCTGCCCTCCATGGCAAAATAATTTTCATCGGTGCACAGCAGACTGGAGAACACTGGTAGTTACCCGAGCAGGAATCTACCAAAGCCAAAAAACAAGACAACATCAGCACATACCCTTCCAGTTAACATACAAGTGGCTCTCAATGTAGTTTTAAATAATTAGTTGCCAAAAATAAGTGTGTGAATTTAAAATACAATGAGCCATATAACGTTTCGCACCCACCTGTAGCTACACGAGGTTCCCTGTATTTTCTTCCTTTATTAGAAGTTAACACAGAAAATTCACTTTTCCAGCCAGAGAAAAGTAAACAGGGCATAAACATGCACAGAAGAAAGAACAAACCAGATGAAAACATTACCAATGTGTAGAATAGACCCAATTAAGTTTGGGGAAAAAAAATCATCCCAATAATAGGGTAAAAAAAAAAAATTAATTCTTTTCAATGGCTTTTTGTTTTTCATGGGACATTGTGTTAAATAACACTTCAATAATTTCCATAGCTTAACCTATTTCAGTAACAGTGTAACATTATTTCAATAACACTTTCCTTGTAAGAGTGAAAAACAACTACACACCACTGCAATTCAAGAAGTGAGAAATGTCTAAGTAGCTGAATCAGTATTCAGTATTAATTTCAGCTGTAAACAGCTACAAATAGTAAGGCACAGAGTAAAGGCCAACCAATGCAGACACAACCCTGAGCATGTCTCCTGCACACAAGCTTTTCAACGCAAAGCTTTAGGTTTTCCTTTCAATTTTTTTTTTTTTTTTGGCTAAGGTCTGATAATTGGACTTGAAAGCGTTAAGCTGCCGTTTACAGCTGGATCTTTTTAATGTTACAAACTGTTTAGGAAGCAGCTTGTGCACAGTCAGCCAAGCACACAAAGCAAGAGGAGAAAACAGAAGAGGAATAGCAGAATTCTTCACCAACTAGAGATACAGGATTAGTGCAAGCTTAGGCTTTATAAAGAAAGTGAGGCAGCAGACTGAGTTATACAACAGAATTTATTAAGGAACAGAAAAGTCTCACAGCCTTTTTTTAATAAGAAGCAAAGCAAAGAAGCTCCTGAAATACTTAAGAAAGCATTCTTCAGCCATCAAGGTTCAGATTTCAACTGAAATTTGTTATTTCCCTGATGAAACCTGTTATTGCCAAAAGCAGAACAGACTAAAAAGCCAAAAGCTGCACACAGAAAGGCAGAAATTCCTACTGCACTGAACAGTGGAGAGGAGTTATAAATATCCAAATCCAAGTCTGTCTACCTCCAAGATGCTTATGTTCAAACTATTCTCCTTAGTATGTGAATATTTTTTAAACGTAGATCTGAACAGATCTGAGTATTTTTAAAATGACAGCTCATAAGGAACAGAGAAGAATATAAAACGGTGAAAAATGGATATGGCTGTAGTAGAACATTCCATTCACGACAAGACAGAGCCTTATTTGTGTAACATTGTCAACTGAGTCTTCATACAAGTATTTTGGCTTTATGATTCTGAAGCAGATCTGGTTTTGAACAGATGACATACTGCTGCATGAACATCCCTGGAAAGACACGTAATTCTCAAACAGCTAAAATTTAGACTTATTTTATTGTTGATGCTTGAATGATTTTAGGGACTTCTAAAGTCACTATTTTTGTCAATTCTGCTTAAGAGTCCAAGTGGAACAGCAGCAATAATTCAACTTTTGGAAGGACATTTACTTTTAAGTTAGAGAAAAAACAATGCTCCATCAAGCATCTGACCAGAAGGCACAGGTACAACTATGAGATAATGTGAGGAAAAGAAGCAAAGTGGGATGTTTCCAAAGACTTTTTTCCCCACCCCATCCAAAGTTTTGGTGTCTAATGAGAAGCACTCACCCAGTGCTGCCTTCCAACGAAAGGAGACGAGCAGCTACTTGCCATGGTGTTCGAAAGGAATGCTATTCTGAGGTAGGGGAAAAGACAGCAATTTGTAACAGTTCCACTGCCCCAATATATAAAGATGTCTAACAAATATCCAACCTAACTTGCAGTAGCAAATGTATATTTTGAGGAGCTCTTATTTCAGACTTATAAGACATGTCTATCATATTAAGAGATATGTTAAAAGGAACAAATGATTATTCCTCAGAGAAAGCTGACAGGGTCAGAAGAACAATGTAGAGTATGATGCCTATTAAGATGGATATGTGGAGAAAGATTTGCTCATGAGGAGATGGAAAATGCAGAGGCGTTGGAAGTATGTTGCTTTTTTGCCACGGAAGCAGCACAACACTTAAGTTGTTCAATGCCAGTGTTGGCTACAGTCTTCTAAAAAACTTCTGTCAAAGAGACTTAATCAAATATTTCTTTGTGCAGCATTCCAATCTTTTCTTCCAACTATGGAGAGAATACCTCTATTACCAGCAGGAATTATGGACAGCTTTGTTGGGTGCTGAACATGCTACATTCAGGAAAAAAAATTAAACAACTTACTGTATACCACGAGCAGTCAGACCGAACCTCCTGTGAAAGGAAATGAAGGCTACTCACCCATAACTATACTCTTGAGATGACCACTGCTTTTGGGATGCAGTCTGTGCAATGTGGACTGACAGAACCGATTCAAAGTAGCGTTTACTGGAATACTGATGACCTCTTTTACTACCTCCTTTACTACATTTCTTAATGTTTAAAGACCGATTATGTAAAGGAGACTTAGTGAACAATCTGCTCATAGAGCTTAAGAGCGGAAAGATCTTTTTACAGATGGTATGATTTTCTGTCCAGCCCAGATCACAACTCTTCATTGCACAGAGACCTGTAATTTAGGCTTGCTTTACACCTGAATACACCACCTAGAAATGAATCCAGTTTTGATGCAAAGGCAAAGGAGACAGATGACCTACCTCTTTTAGAAGTTGTTTCAGTGACTAACTGCCTTCACTCGGACTGTTTCACTGTTCTTTAAATGTGAGTGGCTTTAATTTTAAGCAATAGATTATTCACGTAAGTTTTCTGCATAAATGTCAGCTCCTGTAAAAATCATTGTCTCTAAAATACTACACCAACTAACTCAAGATGATCTCTTACCTTTCAGACAAATGGAAAGATGCTGATTTTAAACTCTTGCATTGTACAATCTGTTTTCCCAAGCTCAATTTGTATGGCTTTTCTCTGCGTTACTTAGTTTTCCAACAATTTAAGATACTGAGAACTGAACTAAGCATAATATTCCAGCATCCATCTCAATGGATGAAATAACATGACATGAAATAACCTTTCCATTTCTGTTCATTACTATATCATACATAGATTGAAGGATGAAGTGATATCCTTTCATTATGACATCACACTAACTTCTTCAATACTACACCTAAAGCCCCCTCAGTCATTGCTTACCACATGTACAACAATGGACTCCACTCTTTCATCCTAACAAGTTTTGGAGTACTGCAATTTTATTGGAATACACTTTTTATTGGAATACACTTGAACGGACTGCTCAACTCTCACTAACGTTTATCGCTGTCAAACATGTCACAACTTGCAAGTTTTTAGATGCTGCATTCACGTCCATATAATCAAGAAAAGTACTGAATAATGTGTGCCGTAGAATTTACATAATTTCATTAGAAACACTTAAATTTCATGAACCGTTTTGTAGACACGCTAGCTAGTTACTTAGTGTTACAAAGTGCTAGTCTTTCTAATGAGAATGATTTAGGTACTATATGGACAATACCTTGGAGGTGGGAAATGTACATAACACCTATTTTGCTATTCTAATCAATTATCATTTTTTTGTGAGTATTAAATTTCTCCGAGAAGACCTATTTCCATAAGAGAATTTTGGTTCATATTATCTACATTCCCAGTCTTGGTTTTCAGTTTCAGTCTGAACTGATCAGAACTCATTTTGGAAAAAAAGAGAGATAAAAATGTGGCGTCATCTTTAAAAACTCCACCTAGAGGTAAGTAGCTTTCATTATTTCTTTGAGTAAGCTCTGCACATTTCCACTGCCTACAGTTTAACAAGCAGTAGCCCTTCCTCTAGATGATGAGAGGTGGAGATTACAGATGCAGCGTGGCCTTACCAAACCAGGGCATCCAAATAAAGTAAAATAACAAAACTAAATTATCAACTTATAAGTAACAACTCTGACAAATGTAGTTCTTAACATAAGACATCCATAGGTCTGTACAGTAATCTTTAAAAGCTGCTTTCTACCAGAAGTATGGTCTAAGCTCTTCCTGAAATAGGAACAGTGGTAGTATATTCACTTAAGACTTACAAAGGCAACTAACACACCTAGAACGGGCATGGACAAACAGCTGCTATTCTTTACTGCTCTCCCAATAAGAAACAACATGGATGACTTTCTATATTCTTGCATCTAGTCAACCAAAATTCTCTTTGATAATCTTGCCATGAGAGTTGGATATTTTATGTTTTCCTAACTAAGAACAAGGTATAAAGATAATGGGAAACTCATAGCTTTAATTGGTAACTTGGTTAATGTCTACTATGGAAGAACTACTTCAACATTGTGAAGATAGTAAGGGGCATAAGCTACGAAAACTTGCAACTTGAGCCATCTTGCCTCTTCGGAGTAAGCAAGAACTGGGAAAATGAAAAGTGAATTTTCTCTAACAAGCTCAAGGGGAAGTGTTACAAGGTAAAGTCTAAGTAAATCTCCCTTGCCTTCCAAATATGAGAGGCCTATGGGAAGCTACTTAAATTATTCTACAGCCACAAACTGTTATTCAGTCACTATGAGTGGAGACCAGCAGTGGTCCACTGCCTTGATAAGAACTAAACAAAGACAACAGATGATGAATGATTAAAAAACTCAGAAGATCCTAACTAGACTGCTACTGGGATTGTAAAGAAGTCAAGTGAGTGACCCCATACTTGGAGCAGAGTGTTAAAAAGGGCAGGTATGGAAATGTGCCATTAAGTCCATCTGTACTGTTGGCCCACACCACAAATTGCAGATCCAGATATTCAAAGACTACTCAAAAACACCCACAGTCCTACACAATCTCAGAGTATTCTCATTTTACAAGTCAGGCAGAAATGAAATGTATTTGCAAACCCACTCAGATTACTTGTACCTTACAATGTTTAGAAAAGTTTCATGTGCACACTGAGCTACATGTTAGTAATGTAGCAAAATAAATGAAAGATACACTCTCTCCTAACATAGTCGGGTAAGATCACTGCACTTATTTCTGTTACTTCCGTTAATTATTTATCTGGCTGGAAACAGAAACAAAGCATGTGAGATTTGCTCAGAATGCCAGAGACAAATCTTGGCATACACACCTTACCAGGAAACCATCTTTACATTTGAGGAAATGTTCAGCAGGAACTCGGTGTCACAGCCTCTCAGAACAGCCAAGGTCAGAAGGGACCACTGGAGATCATCTAGTCCAATGCCACTACCCAAAGCGCAGTCAGCTACTGCCACTCAGGACAACGTCCAATTGGGTTCCAAGCGATTTGGAAGAGGGAGACTCTATAACCTCTTATGGCAACCCGCTCCTGTCCCTGCCCACCCTCATAGGAAAAAGAGTTTTTTCTCATGTCTAAACAGAATTTCTTATATTTCAATTTGTGCCCACTGTGCGTTGTCCTTTCACTAGACATCACTGAGAAGAGTCTGGCTGCACCTTCTTTACGTGCTTCTATCAGGTATTTATGCATATTTACAAAATTTGTAACTATGCACAGTTCTACCCTCTTTGTTTTCATACTCGTTACAAACTTCAGTCATAAATTTCTGGTGGCAAAAATTGTAGTTCAGTGAACAATTCAAGCTGGCAAAAATTGCCAAAGCCAACACAGAAAACCTCACCTGCCTCCTGTTCTCGTCATCTCTGCTCCTGAAATGTTCATCTCTTGTGCAAGCACAAACATTTGTGCAGCTACATGGTGAAACAATTCATTCAGCTGAAAACCAACCCAAAAAATCCCACTTCACTTTTGTTACAGCAGAATTTTTTCTGCAATCCAGTTCACTCTCAGTCTTCATTACAGATACCCACCTGGCTTCTATCTAAAAGAGCATTCCCTCTAGTAGTAAGATTTTATATATAAAAACATATACTATTCAACATAATTAATTCTGCCAATTAAATTATGAAGCCAAAAGGAATTCAGTTAATTTTTATCAATATGCTCTGTCAACAAGGAATAAAATGAGTCCACAGCAAAAATTATGCAGCTAGAACTCCAGCACAGCATTGAGGTGTCATGGAAAAACCCCTAGGCAACCACACCAGTCTTCGTAATAGACGGCTCTCCCAGTAATGCTGCAGTACACCTACAGTACAGGGGATTCCCCATTCTGTAGGTAAGACTGAAGGTAAGCTGCACAAAGCCAGGCCACGCACTACCTAGGACAAGTCTGAATGCCCGGGAAAAGGAATGTTTCGGCTATAGTATGTAGAGTTTAAAATATATTTAAACATTTTTTGTCAGTCTTAAAAAACAGCATTCCTAAAATCTCTTTGCTAAGTCACTGTGACCAATGAGGATTATTTCAGTGCTACGGCTATGAATCACTGTATCATTCATCCTCCTGCCATCCTCTTCAAATGAGCCTTCTGTGACCTATCCTTCATCCATGTATGTGGCTTCTTATCTACTCCGAATTACAGTACCCTACTACAACATTTCTTAACTTTTGCACTTTTCTGTTCTTCACCAACTATTTCTTGTCTATTCTGCACCAAGATACTCTGCTCTGTTGATTTGGAAACACGACTCACAACTGCCTCTAACTTACTCTGCTTCCTCATTAATAAGAGATACAAGAAATTCAACAAGCAAAGGATCTAAACATCATAACTGAAGGTAAAAATGCTCTATCTCTGAGATTTTGCATTATCTCATACACCAGTGACTCTGTATTACGCTAGGTATTTTACACTTATTGCTGCCAAGGTGGAAAAAAAATAATAATTCTTTACAGTAGTCTACAGCTACATCACAAACATTCAGTTAAAATGTCAAGCATTTATAGTAGTCAGCATCACGTGCAAAATCAGTATGAAATCACATCACTTAGCTGGTATCTTCTTTTGGCAAATTAACTTTATCAAATCACGCTCCTTTTTCCATTATACAGAAATCTTTTTTACCTGCGAAGTTGACATGCGAGAGGTATCTTGACGGCCTGTTAAGTCAGACGATGAGATATTGACTGGGGCACCACGATGCAATCTCATACTCACTTTCCTTTCTCGTTCCATACCAGATACTGGCCGAGGAGAGGTGTTGGCTGTGAGAAAACTCCATTAGATTCTCATAACAAAAAACAGGATTATAACTTGGTCACCAGAAAAATTACACTCTCACTGTTCATATATAAAACTTCCACAGAGTCAAACAAGAGAAATCAAGGCCTTTGTTTTACATTCACAGAAATCTAAGTAGCAGTTAGCAGGTAATGAGTGTATACAATTACCTTAAATCTACTGAAAAGTAAGGGAGAGAAAAACAACAAAAACCCCAAACCCTGACCAGAGATAAATAGCACTCAAGTATCCCAATTCTAATTTCAAATTTCCAATGACCAGGAACAAATTGCAAATTAGAGTAGTCATCAAGGTGCATCTATCCAGGTTTTTGCTTACTTACCAGCATGTGAAGTTGGGGTAAGAGGAGTAGGAGGAGCTACATCCTGTGTTCCTCTCAGCCTGCCAGAAGCAGTGGAGGGTAATCCACGCACAGCTGGATTTCGTGTATGTCTCAATCTTTCCTCTCGTTCTCGCCTTTCACGTTCAGCATCTTCAGCCGCTCTGCTTGCGCCCTAAAGGTCAAGACTCGTGAACAACTTGGGAGATTACTGAGCTTACAACTATATATTTGGATAAAAATACTGAAAATAAAGAACTGGACAACCTGTGAATTGAAGTTTGCTAGGGCATTAATTATTTTGGTAAAATTTCCCAAGAACTGCCATAAATTTTGTTCATACAACTGCTGGGATAGTCTACAAAATGCTAACGTAAACATATGCTGTTATGGCACTTGCACACCTCCAACAGTTGTAAACAACCTGTGCTGAAGATCAAGGTGGGAGAAAATAATTCTGCAACCTAGCTTGGTGACTGCCCTGAAGAAAGTATCTCAGAAGCCTTTCACATTTAAAAGCCTGTAATTCAACTTGGTTGTCATTCAACCTATCATGGCTCCTGTATCTCCTGCCTTTCCTCATTTCCTGATCTTTTTTCCTAGATAACAGAACTTACAGGAGGAAAAAGGCAAGACAATCTTACAGTATCAGTTAAGACACTGAAAACTGACAATGTAGTACAAAATACTATTCACACACACACACACACAAAAAAAAAAAGTTTTAGAAAGCTATATCAGCTACTCACGAATTTCAGCATGTTCCAGTCAAACACATAGTCATAGGAGAACCCTTGTCGGTGGAAGAGGTTTCTGAATAGTTGCCTTAGATATGAATAGTCTGGTTTGTCATCAAAACGCAAGGAACGGCAGAAATTCAAGTATGTGGCAAATTCAGCTGTAATAAAAGAAAGCCTGTTTTTTTCCTTCAGCTTCACATTTGCTTTTTATAATTCTGAATCACAAAAAAAAAAAACCAAAACAAAAAAAAAAACCAAAAAAAAATCCAAGCACTCCAAACTCAATAAATAGAGAATCTCCTAAACATAAGAAAAATAATAATGACCTAATACTAGAAATATACTGAGGGCAACACTATACCCCATTTATCAAGTCAACCTTGAAAAGCAAATTATGTGTCTATCACAGAGTCGGCAAAGATCCCATTTGTCAACAGCAGAGAGGATCCAATGCTAGCGTTCTTTAACTTAACAGCCGGGGGAGGGGGTGGAGGACAAGTTTAAAACTACAGTTGTGCAAATAAAAGATTTTTTTGCCTTTCTTTGCTTTGAATATATTTAAATGCAGTTTATTGCAGGACACGGAATAGCATGTCTTTGTTGTTAAGTCACATGAAGATTCATGTCTGCTGCCTCACAAAACATGCAAAAACTAGGGGACTCACAAATATTGCCCATGTAAGTCATGCTACAATTTCAGATTTGCAATAGTCTGAACATCTGACACACAAAGTATGAGTTATACAGAAAAAAAAACGAACATTGTTGTGAACTCAATGAGCCAGAGATAAAAGCAGTATCACAAAAATAGCTTTTGAGTTCAAGTCTTTCCAGCTAAATAATATACTAATAATTTAGGTTAAGAAAGAAATTCTAACAAACAGCAGAAGAAAATTTGATTAGTCTTCCCTGCCTGTTAACACGAGAGAAAAAACATAGTTAAAAAACGTAGAGTAACACGTATGAAGCGACATTTGAAAAAGATTGAAGAGAGTAAGTTCTCATACAACCCTAACAAAAACCATAGTTCTCATTATCATACCTAGCTGCCGAAGCCAAAAGCGTGGAAAGAATAAAGACAGGACTCTTCACAAAAGATCAGTAATATCCTCTGGCGGCAGCTAATGTCAACAAGTTTTAAAATAGATTTAAGTATTATTTTGCAGGGTTCAAAAATGCCTAGATATTACTGTGGTGTAAATACCAAATTGAGAAACAGAACAGCTTTGAGGCGTGATGCTAGGATACAGCAGGGTTTCTTATGCCTCTCACAGATGCTGACCATCAACAGGCCAAACTAGATTCCAGGCCAACCTGGAATGACAATTCCCAAGTGAAACAGCTGCAATGGGTAAGAGATGCATCTGACTATACAATTTGATTCACCAAAGAAACAGCACCCACACATATGACAAAATGGGTAGTTTCTCAAAAAGCTATTTGTTTGTTAGAGTTATCCAGCCAGTATAGATGCACACACACACACACACACACACAATACAGCGCAGATCAGACATACCAAGCTACCCTTTGACTTAAGGGCATCACAATGATTGCTTACTAATAGTTAAGACAAGGAATAATTAGAAATGGTCTACAAACACAAAGATCTCAGTCTTGAAAGCACAGTATCTTTGTCATGGACATGCCCAGTCATGGGGCGGGGGTGGGGGGGTGGGGGAACCCAAAAAACCAAATACCACTTAAACATGAACACGTAGGCCTAGTGCCACAAAAGAATAACTTACAAGGATATCCTTTACACAAAACCTCAATGGGTGTAGACATTTTCTTTTCACTGATACGTTCATATTTCTGCCTCTTTGTTGCTGCTTTCAGTCCCTGCCAGGGGAGGGAGCCCAGGTTAAAATACATCAGTACATAGCCCAAGGACTCCAAGTCATCTCTGCGAGATTGCTCTACAACAGCATAAAAAAGTGGACTCATTAGGTTTCTTTTTCTACTGTAAAAACAAAAGACTGTGCAACAAGATTGTCATAAAAAGCCTTAGAAAAACAAGAAACAGCTGAGAGTGACTATGCCCATGATAAACTCATCCAGTACAAGCAAAAGCCTATTACCCTTGCAGTTATTAAAAAATGTGCTAATTCCAAAGAATTACAAACTGATTGAATCCCACCCAATCAAGAAATACGAAGCCAAGTATGCTGCACTGTTAGTGCCAGAAACAGGGACTGTCTTCTGTGCCTCCATAAAGCAATATCTACTTGCACTAAGATTATGTGCGTTGACACTTTTAAAGTTTCTATTTATTGCTTTCCTCAGCTCACCAATTCCAAGATGAGTGTTGATGGATGCATAACGGGCAGTTCCTGTTAAGTTTTTATTTTCACGATATGGAATATGTTGGTGAGTTCGAGCATCTCGATACTTCTTTGCTAATCCAAAGTCTATTATGTAGACAAGATTGCCTTTCTTCCCCAGGCCCATTAAGAAGTTATCTGGCTTCACGTCTCGGTGGATGAAGTTCTTTGAGTGAATATATTCAATTCGACTAATCTAAATACAGAGGGAAAAACAACATTGTCAAGAGACTGAGCATATATCTTTTTTCTTACAGAAACACTAGCCACGCTATCTTAATGATAAAGAGATAAACTTTCTATTGTAAAATGTAAAGTCATTAAAGAGAACATAATTTAGAAGACAATAGATAAACCTCTCTAGCTCTCTCCCACATAAAACATTTTACGTTTGTTTCAAAAAAAACTTTATTGGAGAAATTTCTTTGTTTTTGAGCAGTGCAACACTTGGTTTGCAAACAGCGCAGGTCCAGTGTTTAAAAATCAAATTAAGGCTTCGTAATCGCTTTTGATTGGACACTTCATATTTACAGAAACAAAACTAATTTTTAGTATTTTCTCTAATGAGACAGCCTATTCACCTCTAAATTACAGAAATAAAATGTAGTTGGTTATGATCTCTCAAGAAATTTTGATATCCCAATATACTGCACTATGAAGATCAACAAAGCAGTTTCCTACCATTTGGTCAGCAAGTAATAGGACTGTCTTGAGACTAAATTTCCTTGAACAAAAATTGAAGAGATCTTCAAGACTTGGTCCCAACAGCTCCATCACCATTACATTGTAGTCCCCTTCAGCTCCACACCACTTAATTGTGGGAATACCCACTAGAAAAAAGGAAAGAGTTTATTCAGTAGAACAACCCAATTTATACAGTTCATACACACAAATCTTCAAGGCTCTTAAGATGAATTCTAAGAGGGTCATTACTGTGAATGTTTGTATTTACAGTGAAGCTTAATATTTTATGCAGTCATTCAAAAATGAAAAGTTTGATAATTTCACAGCAGAACCAACATAAAATTATAGAAACAGAGGCGTAAAATGGCCTTTTCCCTCTTCCCCAGAAACCACCCACTCTTCGTGCTTAGCTTGTAACTTGAAAGTATTTAGCAGTTTTGCTGCATTTGAACCTTAAGCATTTTACAAGTATTAACACTCATGTAGTATCCTAGATGGCAATAATGAGTAAACTGGAAGTCTGAAAATAAAGACACTGACAAACCACTAAATATTATTACTGAAGAAGGCCTTAGAAATTAACTTATTAGTTTCAAGGCCTACAAGATCACCATAAAATACTTCTCTCTTCCATTTCAACTTGCAATGAATCTTCACCCCTGCTTCACACTCTCTTCTTTCCTCCAGTTCCATTGTATCTGCTGTTTGGTGAATCGCTACCAAAGTAGCATTGTTTCTAAGACACATTATACATTCAGCTTCAGAGAGCTAAAATTAACCCCGCTTTATGGAGAAACTCAGGAGAGTTATTTCACACAAAACTGCAGAATTGCTCAAATTGCTCGCCTTGAATTAAACCTATATGTAGCTAGCCTTATTCAGATTTTCAAATGCCTTTACTTTGAGTTAATTTAACGTATTTTGGAACTGAAATGGTATCATTCACCCATTTTAAACTCTTACCTTTACTTGATAGGCATTCTTTTTCCTGAATTCCCTTCACAGAGAAACTCTTATTCGGATGGAAACTTAACCTTCTGCTACCTGCCTCCACAGCATCCCTCATAGAATATTTTGGGTTGGAAGGGAACTTTCAAGGCCATCTGGTCCAACCCCCTGCAAGGAGCAGGGACATCTCCAGTCAGATCAGGTTGCTCAGAGCCTCATCCAGCCTGGCCTGGAATGTTTCCAGAGATGGGGCATCCACCACCTCTCTGGGCAACCGGTGCCAGTGTTCCACCACCCTCATTGTAAAAATTTTTTTCCTAATAGCTAATCTGAGTCTACCTCCCTCTACATTAAAACCATTGCCCCTTGTCCTATCACAACAGGCCCTGCTGAAGAGTCTCTTCCCGTCTTTCCCGTAGGACCCCTTTAGGCACTGGAAGACCGTTATGAGGTCTCCCCAGAACCTTCTCTTCTCCAGGCTGAACAGCCCCAACTCTCTCAGCCTGGCCTCACGGGAAAGGTGCTCCAGCCTTCTGATCATCTTTGTGGCCTCCTCTGGACCCTCTCCAACAGGTCCATGTCCTTCTTATGTTGAGGGCTCCAGAACTGGATGTGGTATTCCAGGTGGGGTCTCACCAGAGCAGAGTAGTGGGGCAGAATCACCTTCCTCGACCTGCTGGCCATGATTCTTTTGATGCAGCCCAGGATGCGCTTGGCTTTCTGGGCTGCAAGCACACATTGCTGGCTCATGTTGATCTTCTTGTCCACCAGCATACCCAAGTCTTTCTCCTCAGGGCTGCTCTCAATCCATTCTCCACCCAGCCTGGATTTGTACCTGGGACTGTCCCGACCCACGTGCGGGACCTTGCACTTGTCCTTGTTGAACCTCATGAGGTTTGCATCCTCAGAAGGCACTCACCATCATGGCCTTAGTGAGCCCGTAAAGGAAGCATTTTACTCTATGAAGGCTATTCAGGTTACACACAGGCAGTAACTGAATGAGGTAGGAATTAAAAAGTACCTAAATGCAAATACACTTTATCATCTGTTTCTAGATGTACAATTACCGTATTTTGCATTTGTGTGGAAAGTAGCCTTTATGTAAAGTACAGCCTCATTTAGGAAGAATTCAAGGGCCTATGAAACAAAAGCAAAATTTAACCACACTGAGTTTATGTCCTAGAACTACATGGGAATCTTACATTTGCAAAATTCCAAAATACATGAGTGAGTTATCCTAGCAGAATACCATGCAGTAGCTACAGAGTTGCTTCGCTCCTTTTCTCTACTAATAATGCCATTTTGTCTTAGAATTCCCATAGCAAGGAAATTCTGCTCCCATAGCAAGCAAATTTTCTGCTCTCTCTCTGGGGAGAGACTGTTCAGTAGGGCCTGTTGTGACAGGACTAGGGGTAATGGTTTTAAAATAGAGGGAGGGAGGTAGAATTAGATTAGATATTAGGAAATTTTTTTTTTACAATGAGGGTGAGAGAACACTGGCCCAGGTTGCCCAGAGAGGTGTTTGATGCCCCATCCCTGGAAACGTTCAAGGCCAGGTTGGACGGGGCTCTGAGCAACCTGAACTGGCTGAAGAAGAGCTCCTTGCAGGGGAGGTGGACTAGATGACCTTTGAAGGTCCCTTCCAACCCTAACCATTCTATGATTCTATGAAATATTTTTAACTAAGAAAACAGAATACTGACACATATAACAAAAAGTAACCTGAATTTACTAAGTTTAGAATTGTGGTACCATAATAAGCAAGTCAGGTTAAAGGCTGACAGAACAGAGTTTACCATCTTTTACTGACCCATGAGAAACAAAACTCAACCAGTGTACTGCCAGGCAGGACCAAACTCTGTTCCACGTTGCTCAAGGTTTTCACATTTTAATATTCTGAGACCATGAGCAACACTGGAGGATCTTAGGGGTTATCATGACGTTCAGTAGCCATGGATTCGGAACTGCGACTCTATATCACTCGCAGAAGAGACCAGTCACCTACTCTGCTGCCTTTCCCATCTTCTCCTTATATGTCAAAAGAGATCTTTAACCATTAAATATTTCCAGATGGCAGATACATCAAAGACATAAAATCAGGTAAATCTCTGAAGAAGGAAAGTAATTTGCTTGCCTCCACCCTGCATCATTTTGTAGATTTTACTCTCGATGTGGAGCTGAGGATGTTTGGTTTTCACACATTCCAACTTAATTGCAACCTCCTCTCCCGCAGCAATATCAGTTCCTAAAATGAGAAGAATTTAAAACATTGGTCAAAACACTTTTTTAAAATGCATTTCCTTTGTCAAGACTGAAAAAAAAACAATATTGACAAACTGCTTCTCAATAGCAAACATCCAGGGATTATTAAGTATTTTCAGCCACGATTATCTAAAAACTCTTCTGAAGTCTTCTGAGATTCTCTCCAACAGACTAGCAGTTTAAGAGACAACTATTAGATGCTGTAGCACAGAAAGTCAAAACTGCTGCTATGCTGTTCCCCAAAAAAATACAAGTACATCTTCTGAGGCGTGTTTTTCCACTTCCATTTTGTGCTTAAAGTGCTCAGAATGTATGTTCACAGGTGTGGTGGCAGGCATCCCTGCCAACCTAAGAAATGCTAGGAATTCAGATCACCTCCTCTTATGCCTTGGAAATAGAGACTACAACTTCCCTAAACCTCCGCATACTCCAGATGTATT
Source organism: Tetrax tetrax (assembly GCA_009806455.1). NCBI lineage: Eukaryota > Metazoa > Chordata > Aves > Otidiformes > Otididae > Tetrax > Tetrax tetrax. The sequence continues at coordinate 270,365 of WHYT01015796.1, forward strand.
CTGAGACTTTAGATTTTATCCAGTTGGGAAGCAGATTATCTAAAATCAAGAATTTGTCCTCTCAAAAAACTTTTTAAAAATCTCATTCAATTCTTGTTTCAGGAATCAAGTGACTGAAAAATTGGCTTACCTGTTCACTTTCGAAGTTTAAACATAAGTAGTGAAAAACTGACATTCTTCAAAAGAAACACGAGTTAAGAAAATATATACTCTCACAGCCAAGCAACTTAGGAGCTACAGGGAAACACGAATTGACAAAAGGAGATGTGTGACACTTTTTAAACATATCGCTGAGTCTCTCTACTTTCAGAACTTGGCCTTCTCTTTTCTGCATTACCTCATGGTTTAGGATCACATGAAGGACATCATCTGCTGTTTATTTTGATCCCCACTTTTAAGAGCTTAACTCTAGGTCCGCTAGTTTTTGTTTGGAAAGAAACAGTAAACAATCATTTTGTACTCCTTTTCTCCACAATGTTCAGGATTTCATAGGCTTCTACCCTACCTCACTTTCCCTTAACTCTTTTCAGAGTTCAAAAACCCTGGTCATTCTTTGTACAGAAGTCGTTTTTAATTACCCCTAATTATTCCCCATTTCACTTATCTGTACCTTTTCCAGTTCCGTAATGCCATTTCGAGAGTCACACAAAGCAATAAAGGCAGAGATGCACAATTATAATTTTTCTGCTTACCTATTTTTTCCCATATGCTTTTCTTTGACCCTTTCAGAGTGCTGAGCTAATGTATCCACCTAACTTTTATAACAAAATCCACCTAACTTTTATAGCAAAATCTTGTTCCTGAGATTAAAGAGCTACTTCAGTGCTTTACAGTCTTTTGTCTATAGTCAGGCTAACAAAGACAGGCTAACGCCCCACGCCTCAAAACAGGCACAGCTCTTCACTTTGCAAGGAACTGATTGTGCATGGAATGATCTAAGAGTTCACACAAGACTATGCTGCTTTTAATTTTTTTTTAGGTTAATAAAATGTCTTTTTGTGTGTGTGCACACATCAGTATTAAGGTGGTGTTTCTGGTACAGTTGGTTGTTCTGAGTGAACACCAGGGTCAGTATTTATTAGGCATTTCACAATGCACCTTGAGAGAACAAAGCAACTGAAGGTCACTCTAGGTACAATAAGTACAAATCAAGGTGAACAACTGGAAGACACAAAGAAAAATAAGGCTGTACATATATCTGTGTCATAAGACTCCGTTGTAACTGGCATAATAGGTGGCAGGATCTCTGGTTGCTACTTTGATCACAGTGCAGTAGCAGCAACTGGAAGCTCTTCAATCTCTAATCTACGGTTTTCACATTTTAGAAATACATTATTTTGGTGAATTTACTAAATGAGTTATGGTGCACTTCAATCCAGAAATGCGAAAGGACGGATCAACAATACAAGGAGGAAGGCATTCTCTTCTGATCCAATACTGACCTCCCCACCCCAAACAAATCAAAATCGATTTTGAACCACAGAACTTCAGATCTTTCTTGCTTATCCCTACATTCACTACGTGTTCTTCCCAGCTTCCCAGCTCAGGGAAAGCGTGGACTGAAGACAATACTATCTGCTGGGTGATCAGTAATCGACACGGTTGTTTTGGGGTTTTGGTTTGGTTTGGGTTTTTTTTTTAACTTTTCCAATCCAAAACAGACACAAATTGCTGTCCAAGAATACTGAAAGGCACATGTCTATACAGACAGCTACAGACTTCTGTGACTGATTAGGGAAAAAACTGCACAGGAAGATCAAGACCTGTATTACTGGTATCAAGTTCTGCTCAACACAGTATTAAACCATACTTGACAGGCTACTGTCTTGACCTAGTAGGTAATTTCTTAGAATAGTTGGTCTTCCCAAGAGGTCTTTGTCATCTAAGACAGATCCTTAGCCTGAACTCAGTTTCTGTACAAATCCTCTCCTTCAAGACAAGATATTTTGTATTAAAATAGTGAAATTAAACTATTTGAGTCCAGCAAAACGAGAGGGGGACAAAAATACAAACCATTCTTCCAAGCAGTTCAGTGCTTGTCCCTAAGTAAAGACTTTTGTTGCCACTTAAACCCTGGGACAAAATTTCTAGAATAACTCTGGAACCACCGGAAGCTTAGCTTCCTTTAAGAAAAGCATAATAACATTTGAGACGTAGCAAGAACCAGTATTATGAGAAGCATCAATAGTTAAAAAGTAATAATAAGCAGTACAATGAGAAGTCACCATTTGTAAGTGAAGAAGTCCAGAGTTGTGAAGATATTTTCTTTTAAACTGCACAATTCCATCTTACTTGGAATTGCAAAATCCTCTACCATAAGGAAAGCCTTGGAAATTATTTTCATTAGTTTACAACTCAAATCTCATTCTTAAGAAAAACATATACATAATGCAAAAACCATGAAAACACAGCAACTGCAATGCTTTTGTAGACTCATATCTATTTGACCTCATGGACCGAGGAACAAAACAAATGCTTATTCTGATCCCCGCCCCCCTCACCCCTTGTCCATCTTTTATACTATTTAGAATATCTGGGAATCCATTTCTTTCATATCTTTCTCTGGAGTGTAACTTCAAAAGATGCAGGTAGACAAATTTCCTAAATTTTATTTTTTTTAAGTATTCCACACTCCTTTATTTACAACAGTGCTTTACGTGTCAAAATCCTGTCCCAATGACCCGCCACTCTAAGCAAGCAAAGCTGGGGCCATTTCAAATTCCAGAAGACATAGTTTGAGCTATGACAGAAAACAGGAAAGAACACGAAACAACTAAGATAACAACAGAGTAATTGGCTCCATATTTCAAAGAAGTGACTGAAAGAAAGAAACAAGGTCCCTCCCCTCTACTCCAGAAGGTCTTCAACACCCTTGTAGTTCCATTAAAATAAACACAGAGGGACTGGAAACAGGCAAAAATAATCAAATCTTCCCTTTCAAAGCACAAAATCAAGCTGGAAATCTACACCAAGGTAACCTCCAAATTCACTAAGGGCTATCAGAAGGCATATGTACTTAAGAAAAATCCATGAGTTCTGAAATAATTTTAGAAGTTATTTTAAGGCACTTAGGTCCTAATGTGCAGTCTGAGCAACCAAGCAGAAATTTGGGGTTTTTTTTAAAAAAAAAAAACAAAACAAACACCACTTCATTATGACAAAAAGCATAGATTCCGAACAACTGTGCTTTACCAGATAATGGTAGGCAAACCAAACGGCCCTCTACAAAAGGCTTCAGTTCTTGAGAGACACTAATTTCCCCTGGAAAAAGAAACCCATGCCATTAGCTGGATCCTCCAGGCATATAATTCTCTTCTAGTTACTGGCACAACATTTGCAACAAGCCCTAAAAGTAAATCCACGCTGGCTACTTCAAAATAAAAAGAAGAGGTCAGAAACTGAGGATGAGGAGTTCTTGTGCAAAATGCAGCATGGCAGTACTACAGAGAATTATTATTTCCTGTGCAACTTTACTGGTGTGACCTGTACGCACAAAGATAAAAGTGATTAATTAAAAAATGTTTATTTTACATGCACCTTACATTTATACCATAATATAAACTGATTTATACAAGCAGGAGTCAAATGCTAAAATAGGAGTTTCTCAAATCATCTAAGATTTTTCAGATTTTAACTGCTGTCTTAATCTCCACTCAAAATTACAACCGTAGCTAATGAGGATTTTTGCACAAGCGTCACCACCATCTTTCTCACAATAGATTTCAATCTTATATGCAAGCATTGCAGAGAGAAAGAACCATGTTCTCTGCCTCCAGACAACCACATTTTTAATCAGGCATATGATTTATGTTATGGACAACCAGTATTTCATTATCTGTAAACAAGCAGCTTTAGCTAACAAATTATTTTTCAATGCCAGCTGTGCATTGCAACATGAAGCACTGCTGTCTAGGAAGAAAAAACACCTCTCATACTGCTTACACTGACCAACATACCACACACGTTAGCTAGTGACATTGTTTTTACCCTCCCTCCAGATGTATGCAGTTAACATAGCGCCGAGCAACTTCCACCTCCTCCTCTTTTTGGCTTGCTTTTCTAAGTTTACACAATTTTAAAATGCACAGCGCTCGTTTCTATGTGTCAGAATATAAAATTTGTATTTCTCTGGATTTAACACACATTTAATGGTTTGAGAGTTTGCAAAATATACTGATTATCTTAAAAATATTTGCTTTTAAAACTTCTTGTACTCACCACTGCTTGTCATAATCATAACAGGTGAGCCGTTATGACAGCTACATAAACGGACAGGGAAAGACAACACCAATCCTGCAAATCTTACAATTGCATAGAAATCATGGAAGCAGAATAAGATCTATGCAATAAGGCACTAGAGCAATATTCAAGCAACATAATAGCCAAACTACAATGATTCTTTGAAGGACTTGACGGATTTTTAAAATGCAATCTAGTCATTCCTAGTTGTGTAATGGTTTTTTTTAGGCCTCGGAGGAGAAACAAACATCCCTATGACAGCATTTTTTCCTAGTCCACTGCAGTGACATTTAACCCTGATGCACAGTTTTCTTTCCCAAAACATTTTTCTGAACATGGTGGGTGTGGGTTTTTTTTTTTTTCCAAATAAAAAGATTTATACCCTTATGTCCCTTTTACAGATGAGAAAATTAATAGTGCCCAAGGTCATAAAACAACAAGGGGAAGAGGCCAGAAATAAGCCAGAATTCCCTATTTCCGCACTGTCCAAATTAGGACACGATGTCAAACGAGAGATTAACTGGCTACTACTACGCCCCTAAGCAAGGTACTTCATATCAAAGGGCATTTCCTGGACAGCAGCGGAGCCCGAGCTCCAGGTGGGGTGAAATGAGGTCCCAGGACTCGCCCCCGGCCCAACCTCGCCGGGGGCTGGGGGCGGGCACGGCAGCGAGCAGCGCCCACCTCGACCCGGCCCCCGACGTTCTCCACAGAGCGCCAGGTTCGCCCCTAGCGAGCCACGCTCCTTACCCAGGTAGATGTCCCCGAAGGAGCCGCTCCCGATCTTCCGGCCCAGGCGGTACCGGTTTCCAACCCTCAGCTCCATGGCGGCAGCTCGGTTCTTCCGCGACCCGGTTCTGTTGCTCTGCCTGCCCTGCCGACTCGCGCTCTGCTGCCTCACAGCCCTGCGACTCCTGATGCCATCGCGGCTTTGGTCCTGCCGCTCGATACCAGGGAGGCAGCGCCGTCGCCGCAGCTCCCGGGCAGGATGGACGCGGATTTCCCGCAACACCTACCCCTCAGCCGCTTCGGCTCCGAGCCGCCATACTGCGTGACCTCACTTCCCTAGCAACGGGGGCGGGGCGCGCTGGTCGTAGGCACGGCCGCGATGCGGTCGGCCCCGGGTCACGTGGCGCGCGGGTGCGGTACCGCCTCGCGCGTCCCGCCGTCTTCCCGCGTCGTGCTGCGGGGTCGCCGGCAGCGGCGCGGAGCCACCGGTGCTGCCCCACCGCATCGCGCCGCCCCGCCGAGCCCACGGACCGGGTATGCCCGGGCCGTCTAAGTCGTCCGCTCCGCTCCGTGAGCAGTCTGCCGGGCGGGGGATCTGGCCCGCGGTCTCGCGAGTGCGAGTGCCGTTGTCCCCCGCCGTGGAAAGGTACTCTGGCAGCGCTGGACTCCGAGGAGCGCTCGTTTGACCGCGGAGCGTCAGGAACAATGTCTGAGTCATGACCCCGCAAATTTCAGAGGAAAAACGTGTTGTTCTGCTGGGGAGGAGTTTTGGGATCTCCTCTGCAGCCTGCTGTGGGGTGGAGAAGCCACGTACCTCTGCTAGAGTGGAAGAGGAGTGGTGTTTCTGTTTGCATGTTTTCTCTTTTTCTTGCAGGAACACCCTTTGAAAGCATGACCTTGGCAGGACAGTGGTCGTCTTCTATTGGACAATTCAAGGTTGCCTTCTCTATGGCAAGCAGGAGACTGCACTTGCAAGTAAGGAAGTGGATTATGAAGCCAGCTTCTGGCGTGAGTGTGGTTGGGCTGCAGATGGCAGTGGGCTGTGATGTAAAAGGGCTGGGAGTATTGAGAGACGTGTGTGTGGCAGAGATGTAGGGTTGCAGAGGGATGGACAGTAAAGTCACAATAGGTTTCTAGGCAAAGAGTCTCTGAGTACCCTTCCAGTTGTTTCATGTGCCATCCTGCAAAGGGGAATTTTTCTGTGTCCTGACAGTGAACAAACTGTATACTTGCTTCCTACTGGTAATGCTACTGAGATGCAGGGTTCTCTGGGTCATTCTGCCTGGGTGGTGTTGCAGACCCAACCGTGTGGGCAGTGATTGCTGTGTTGTATGCCAAGGCCTAAGCTACAGCTGCCTTTGAGTAGGAGCTGAAGTATGCTCCTCAGAGGCAAGAAGTAAGATCTGAGCAGGAGGACTAGGCTACATGGGTACTCATATTTTTCTGTGGAGGGTGGTTGATAAGAGCCTGCAGTGTAAATGCAGAGAGAGGAGTGAGACAGAAAATGTGTGCATTGAGAAGCTGATGGGACCATCTCACCCCTTTTCAAATGGGTGGCACCTGTAGCATACCCAGCACCTTCAAGGTCTGAGTCCTGTTGTGTAGAGAGGGATCAAATAGCAGCAAAACATTTTATGTGTCAGGATGTGGAAACGTAGAGTTTTCCTATGGGAAGTGGGTGTCAGTATGTGTCAATTTTGCATGGGAAGTGCTTGTAGAGCACTGCAGACTCAAAACTGGAAGGGATTTTTGTACTGAACATTGTGGGGCTTTGGCTGTTTTTCTCCCTGTCAATGCATGTGATCCCAGTGGTTTGGCCTGCAGCACTGCTGAGACAATCATGGTTCCCCACAATCTCCTGTGCTTAGAGGAAGAGCTATGCTGTGGTATATGTACTAGAATGGAGAAAATGACAGTGGTGTCCTCTTTGCTGTATGTATTAGGGAGTGCACTGTGCAGCCTTGGAGTTGGAGGTATCCTGATAGGGTGAGCAAAACTAGTAGCAGAAGTACACAAGAGCACTCAAACAAGGGCAGGTAGCCAGAGACAGGGGAGGAAGCAGTGCTCTATTAGTTGAAGCGTTGGACCGTGTGTACAGATTGAGATGTGGATTGTGTAGGCCATATTGAGTTACTTAAGGCAATGAAGGTTTAGGGCACAGTGGCAGAGGCAGTGGGTTCTACTTGTATTCATAAGAGGCTAAGCTCTGTTGATTTCTACTTAAGTACATAACCTTGTACATGTGGAGGAAGCTGCAGTGCTGGTATGGCAATGGAAACTTTTTTTCCTACAATGTTGGCCTTTGCAGTAGGAGGCAGGCCGAACATAGGACCAGAACTGTTCACAGCTGAGTAAGAGACTTTCCATGCCCTTGATTTTCACCAAAAACTGTAGGTGTGAGTATATAGGGGGAACAGTGTAGTGTCTTGGAATGTCATCTACCAAAGGCTGGCTACAGGTCAGCGTTACTCCTTTCCATCGGTAGTTTGCAAATCATGGGTTATTACTCACAGCTCTGGCAAGGATGTTGCAAATCTACCTGTCACTCAAGCTTTCTGATCAGGACTAATCAGACTAATTTGTCGTCTTCTCTCTGGTCTAGCCTCGTGATGACCGCTAAAAGTCTGAGCATAGTAGCTTGTAGTTCTTTATGCAGTGTGTGGCCGTTATGTGGTTTGTCAAGTACCTATAACTAACACAATTAATAAAACTAAGTCAATTTCCTTCCACACACCCAAGCCTAGCACGGTCTTCCAAAAGTTGATGGCAGCACAGGTCTTTGAGGTCTTGGTTGTAGCAGTTGAAATATCGTAAAAATGTGTTCCTCTGCATGCTTCGGTACAGCCAAAGGCATTAGCAAATCTACCAGTCCTTTTTGGTAGCCTTATGTATTGCAAAACTGGGGATTTGGTTTGTTTGTTTTTTCTTTTATTTTGAAAGTAAAACCATATGAGGAATCTCTTCTCTCACTCATTTTTCTTTCTTAAATAAAACTTAAAAAAAAAAAAAAGTTAAAATTGTGTAATTTACAAATGGACTTGCATTGTTCAAACTGTAATTGCCAAGTAGCTGTAGCATACAATTTATTAGGCGTACTAAGCAGTTAGGTATTTGTTCTACATGTTTAAAAAGAGGCAACTGAATGTTTCAGGGCACAGTAGTTCCAGCTGAATGTTTCAGGGTTCTTTTCCCAATCTTTTGATGGAGCGCTCTGAAGTACTTTAGTTCTGTCTTGCTTTCAACTGAAGAGTTTTCCTGGCGGTTCAGCAGCGACTCTCTGGGGCAGTGCAGCCGGCCAGATGCCCCTCTTAATTATGCAACACACACACAAAAAAACCCTAGTCAAGTGGTAACTGTGTATTTCAGAGACAGATAATTTAATTGTATCAGTTCACAGCTCCATGAGTTAAATTCATGCGAAAGGAACATCACATACTTTTCTAGTACAAGCATTTAAATTGGATTTATGTAAACATAAACACATCTTTTTAGCGTAAAGTGAATTAATGAGATGTGTTTTTTATTTTTCATTTTACTCTTTAGAGTTTTACGCTTTACTTTCAGCTTTATTGGCCAAGCAAACAAGATGTGCAGCAGCAGGGCAAGGGCTGCTGTGGTGGATCTGTGAGCGTAGGTCCTGCTGATGGTACACCCTTGTCCTGCAGCCTGGCAGGCGTGAGGCTCCCTGCAGCGACGCTGAGAGGAAAGGGGGAGATGTTTTCCAACACCAGCAAGAGTTGTTACTGTTATACTGTGAATGTGTTCAAAATAATCTCAATTATTCTTAATACTGATTTTAAGCGTTCAGATCTCTCTAGCTTTTAAAGATGTGTTGTATTTTGAGCTGACCTGTTTACCTAGAATCCTCCTTCAGCTCAACTGCTATCCTATCCCTTGTTCTGACTGAATTCCTCTGCTTTCTTCTGTGCTATTTTTTTTTTTTTAACCTGCTGAAATACAATTTGGGATTTTTGTTTTTCAGGTGTCTGGTTGTCAGCGTCTCATGGTGCTCTGTAGATCCCCCCAGCCCAGGTTCGCCTGCCAGTCGTTCGGCGTCCTGAGGGTAAGGGCCCGGCCCTGCGTCCAGAGGCTCCCGACTGTCTCCAGCGAAGCGAGTGCCCTGCAGATGCAGCAGCAAGGGCTGGTCGCTGAGGAGAGCCCAGGGGGTGGGGGCCGTTGGTGCCCTGGGGAGCCCGTCCCGGCATGGGGGCGGGGGGGCGGAGGGGGAAGGTGGCAGAGCAGAGGCTGAGCGAGAGACGTGGCACCGACAGGGTGAGTGGTCTGCGCTTACTGTGTCTGCCGCAGTAAGTGTAAGCAGATGTTACCTGCCATCTGAGTAGGGATGGTGCGTACGTGTCAACAGATAACAAAGTCTAAACAGGTATCATTGTAAGTAGCCATCAAAGTCTAAATAGAGAGGTCTAAAAAGGTATTGGAGTGTCACAGTACAGAAGTCTTAAATGGCTAGCTAGCCTAAATAGATGCAAAAGTGTAAATGTATGGAAATGTAAATATACAAGTCTAAATGGATATTATATATAAAGTGTAAATAGATAATATATATGAAACGTGTGTTAATAGATACGTGTGAATGTCTGTGCTATGTAAGGTTTTTAAATTTGGAAGAAACCCTATTTGCAGAAAAGATTTAAAAACTTGCTCCCTCCCATCTCTATTGAAGATAGAAAAGTGCTTTCAAAAGCTGCCCCTTCTCCTTTTCCCCCTTTTCCTCCTTTTCTTATCTCAATTTGGGGCCAGTGCCCCAACATGGGGACTTTCACCTGCGGGGCTGTGCACGCAGAGTAGGAGCTGCCAATGCAGCACAAACGTACCCCAAAACTCTGAATCTGGGTCTGCATTGGAGGGGGAACCCAATTAAAATCAGTTTTGGGGGAAAAAGATCTCCTAATGTGAGGCTCCCAGGGAAGCCAGATCAGCCTGTATTTGTGCAGCTGGAAAGCACCCCCTCACATGCCCCCACTTTCATGCACAAAACCAAAACCAAAACTTGCCAATTTTTATGTTGTGCAAAAGTGCCGAAAAAAACCCAAATTGAATATTTTGGCAAAATGCCGAAAACCCAGATTTTAATATTATGGGAAAGCGAAAAAGAAAAATGCCACCTCAATCTGGGGACAATCTGGGGTGAATGGCCGGCAGATGGAGGGACAGTCCTGGGGATTGCCCTGTGTGGATTACCCAGCCAGAGTCAGTTACCTGGAGTGGATTATCTGTTGCGGGTCATCCCAGGTGAGTTGTCTGCTGTGGATTATCCCAAGCGGACCCCCTGGTGTAGGTCATCCCCACACACATCCCCCCCATGCCCCTTTCTACCCACACCTCCCTCCCGCCTGTCCCCATCCATCCCCACCTTATGTCCGTCCCTCCTGCCCTCTCTGTGTCTCTGCACCCTCCCAAATGCTTTCCACCGAAACGTTCCCCTGTGACTGGCCCCCCACACCCCTGCCCTCCCGTCTTGTGCCCTCACTCCCCCCTCCACCCCTGCTCTGCCTCCCCGTATTTGAGCCTGCCCCCC
>WHYT01015797.1:0-30052 GCA_009806455.1 Tetrax tetrax
AGGGGCGGCCCTGCCGGTAAGGGACCCCCCGGCCTCCCCCGGTTCCGCAGAAGCGGTTGCTGTTTCCCCGGTGAGTCAGAGCTGAGGAGGCGGCGCAGGGCTGGTTGTGCCCCCTCGGCTCGCCTTGGGCCGCCAGTCTGCTCTGGCTGTCCGTCCGCCCCTAGCACAGGGTTGTGCTTTGTGTCCTCCGTCTTCATCTCCTTTATTTCCTTTCCTTCATTTCCCGCTGTCCTTCAGGTGCTAACCCACATTTCTCACTGGCGGTCAGCAGGGCCGCTCAGCCCCCGCAGCGGCGTTGGCCACGACCCGCCCGGGCTGGGGGCCGGCAGGTCAGAGAAGAAAGGAGAAGGGGTCTCGGTGCTGTCTGTGCTGCGGCCGTGTCTGGCACCGCCGCCCCCTCCAGTGACGCTCACCGCTGTGCTGCAGCGGGTGGATTATCAAACGGCGGACAGTGTTCTCACCCTCGCTTTGAACGGATCTGAGCAGGCGCTGTGGGGGGACGCGGGCCTTCGTTCCTCTTCCCACAGCTCGTTCCTGACACCTCCTTGGCCGGCTGTGCAGTGAGCGGGACCCGGGAGCTGACCTCTTCGAAAACTACCTGAGCTCTCCCTTCCCTCCCTCCTTCCCCAGGGAGCGAAAGGGACAGGGAAGGCGCCGCTGCGGGGAGGGAGATCTGCCTTTCTCGCGCCGCGCTAAAGCAAATGCACAGCTGCAGCCTCAGGTGTGGTTCCTCCCGTCAGTCTGTCCCCAGTCACGCTCCCCCGAACGCCTTCTGCTCTCCTTCTCTTTGCCACTGCATTGCTGCCTTAGATTTACTGATGCTGCCGCTTTTGTGGGGCTGTGCGCTCAGGAGTACAGTTCGTGCTGAAAACAAAACATTAAAAAAGCAGAGATGATTGTCTTTCTGTCGAACCATGTCCTGCGTTCAGACGTGGTCAGACAAAACCCTTTGAAGAAGTCTTTAAGAAAAAGGCCTTTTCCCCAGTCTTTGGGCATCACTTTGTGCCGTACTTGGTGAGAGCTCTGGACGGACTCTGTTGTAGTACAGTGCCTGGTACAATCTCAGAACGAGCTAAACGGCTGTTTGCCGTCTCGTGCCGTGGCGTGTCGTCACGCTCCGCTCCCCCCGGACAGCAGATGTGCTGCAGTCCTGGCCGCTGCCTCAGAGCTCTGTTAGCCTGTGTTCTGCCGTACGTTCTTGGTTAAGCCAGGGAAATTCTTTTCAAACTTCTCCTTTGGTTTCCTCAGAGTTTTTTAGTGTAGATAGATCACTAGGCTGAGCCCTGGAAAGAGACAACTGAATTCAAAGACAAGCCACTTGTAGATCCCCCCGCGTGGTGACGTATGCGTGGGTGAAAGGACAGCGCCGTATCCTGCAGTTTCGCTTCACCTCCGGTTCTGCAGATGAGGTTTTACAGTGAATAAGAGTGTTTCGGCTCCATCATGAGTTTGTGTACCAAAACCACAACTTTTAAAAATAGAACAGACTCAAAAAATCCCTCGTTTATATTTAGGGTCAGCTTCTTGTGCAGAAGAGATTTGAGGTGGTTCCTTCTAGTTCTGTTTTCTCTTTCCGGTTAACTCGATGATGTGGAGTACAGGGGAAAGGCTCCCCCTCGCCCCGTCTTCTGTTTCTCTGAAAGCTGGTTTGTTAAAGTATGGAATTTTGATAATTTCTCCATGGTTTCTGATTGTTGCGTGCGTACGGTTGAAAGGATTGTGTTACACTTGGGCAGTCGCTTGAGCTATTTTCGGTCGCCGGTGGGTAGAAGCTGCTGCTTTGGTAGACAGTTGCTGTGCCATTGTTACCGTTGGCTGGAGCAAAATACTGATTTATTTGATAATTATAAAAGCCTTAGGCTCTCAACATGAAATAAATTCTGAAATTTCAGTATTGGATTAGAAGATCAAAGAGTGTAGACATACTGTAAATTGCGTAGGCAGTAAGAAGTCCAGAGTATGGAATTAGTGGATATCAATACCCGCAGAGCGTTAATCTGAAGGCTGGGACCACGGAGTGCTGGCAGTGCAGATCGATTTGACTCCCGCAGCAGCGCCGGGGAGGGGCTGCCTGAAGAGCACCGGCCGTTGGGCCATGCAGAGTGAGCACGCAGTTTAGCTTACAGTTTTCACACCCTTTGCCAGAAAATGGCTTCTTGGAATCATATTTCTGGAAAGTGGCTTCTCAGCCACTGTACTGGCTTTTGGAAATATAATTGGCCAGGATGGACCGATGGAATAATAGGGAAAATATTTATCTTCTCTTACTGATTAATTATTCTCATAAAATGCTTAAATTGCTGCTGTTACCTTAGTGGGAGTAATTCCAGAGAATGTAATTTGTAAGCTATGGGGCTGGGTTATAGCCCTGTCTTTGTTATTGCTCTGTAAACCGTGAATTTTATTGTTTTTTAAAAAAGTATTTTTGGGTGGAAGTCTGAATTAATCTAGCTCGGTCTCGCTCGCTCTGTTTGTCAGGCTCTCTTGGTGGTAATGGAGCGATGGGTCTCTGCTCCCCGTGGCGTGCAAAGGTCCTGCTCAGGTTCTGTAGAGATTGACGAGAACGTGCTTGAAAAACAGTATTTCTTTTATTTATTTGCTGCTTTGATTTTTTTTTTTTTCACATCCCCTATGGAGTACTTCCACTGTTTTTAACAGCCTGTGTTGGTCATCTGTAGAACTTCTGGGTGTCAAGCCTGAGCCTGGTCCACATGATCTGTAGAAAACTGCCGTCCCAGGAATTCTTGCACAAATTGACTCAGATTTCTGTTGCGGTGAATAGTCAGTGACAAACTAGTGGATTTTCCAGGAAATGCAACTGCAAACTGTCTGGCTTCTGCGTAGGGGTGTTCGGAAACCTTGTGAAGATCCAGTGTTTTATCATGAAGCAAATGAGTGAAATCATCTTCCTGGAATCTGTGGTCATTTGGGCTTTGGATTGTGGTAAAACCGAAGAGTTCCTCGTAACAAATTCTGGTAAAGGTCTTAATCAAGTTTCTTCTTGGTATGTGGTGGTGGCCGAGTGCATCGGGACGGGTCACGGGACGGTGGCTGCCTGCTGGCCCCAGGGCCTGGCGCTGCCCCGGGAGGAGACCGGCCGCCTCGGCTCCTGCCAGTGGGATCTGCAGAGCAGAAGGTTTTCGGTCACGTTTGGGGATGTAGTTCAGTCCCTCGCTCGCCGACTCCTGGATCTCACGGGAGCTGCTGTGTGGTTTTGGTGCTGAAGCGTGGTTTTGTCATGTGGATGTCCTCCTCCCAGGGGTCACTGATGAATTTGCATGCGTGAAGCCTCCAGAGAAGGAAAGATGCCATTTGCTTCTTGTCACCCCCTAAGCATGACTGTTAGCAGTAAGTTGGTTTCTTCCCTGAGTGACTTCAAAGGAATTAACTTTGTTCTGAAATTTCTTTTTAAAGAGTGAGCTTCCTGCTGGTTCCCTTGCAGTCACTTTGAAGTCTGTAAGAGAAATCTTGACCTTCTTTGAATACTTGTGCAGAATGCAAGCGGCGGCGGCGTGGAGGGCTGCCTGATGTTTCACAGTTGTGGTTCTTGGCTCGTGCTTGTTGAAGCACGCTCGATCCTTTGGTACGTCCTGGTGCTATGACTGCTTTGCCTTTGCTAGGACTGGCACTTGGGCACTTTGTGTGTTGTAGATTTTCATCTTTTGGGATAAGTTTGAGAGGTTGAGGTGTTTTTCTGTTTTGTTAAGGAATTTTTAGAGTAGCATGATTTTAAAAACATCTTTACCTGAAATAGAAACATCTGATCTTTAGGCCAGCTGAGAACTAAGCTGGACACAAGCGTGACTGTTGGCCGTGGCAAAGTTGAGGTGTGTGTGATAAGGATAATTCGGAAGTGGCTGGTTACAGGGATAGCTGGTACCACGGCGGCACTGGCAGACATCTGAACTGTGGGTGTTTGGGAGATTTCCATCCTCAGTTTCTTCAGCCTCCAGCCTGTTTCCTCTCCGGTGTTCCTGTTCTGATGAGAGAGTTGTTTGCCCTCATCTCCCCTTAAGGGAAGGAGCTGATGATGTCAAGATCTGTTCTCCCACCTTTTCCTTGTGTTCGTCTATTTCTGGATTTGGCTTTGGTGATTCAGCTGGGATTACGGAATGGGAAAGGCATTCTTGCCCTTGTGGATCCTCACAACGTGTTGTCCCTGGTTGCAGCTCTTTCTTTACCTGCTTGGAGCTGTTTGTGGGAAGCAAAGGCTCCGTCGTACAGCGTTTCTCCATCTTTCTTTTCACAGATCATCATGGCTTCTTCTAGCCCCATTGCTCACCCCTCCTGTTCCTGTGATCACAGCTCCGCCTTGTTCCCTTTGTCCAGAAGGAGCACACAGGTTCCAGTGGATTGGGAATCTGGTTCCAGAGTTTGGGATCTCCAGCTCACATGTCAAGGTGCTTTCATCCCCAGCGGAATTCTATGAGCTCTTGAAGGTGAGTTGTGTGTTCCGAGTTGTGGGAACGGTTTCTGGGGGCTGGGAGCCGCAGTGGTTGTGGAGAATCATAGACAAGTTGCGAGGAAGGAGCACCTGCAGGTTACTGCTCCAGCCCTGTACTGTGCAGGATTGTGGCCGGTGCTAGATCAGGTCAGGCAGGCTTTGTTCAGCTGACTCTTGAAAACGACCCGGAAGAGGTCCTGCCTCTGGGTGAGCAGTTCCAGTGCTGCGCCATCGCAGTTCTTTACAGGGTTATTTTTTTTTTTTCTGGTGTCAGACCTGAACTTTCCAGAGCTGTTTGTGGCTGCCGCTTAGCTGTAACTACCAAGAAGAGTTTGGCTCTGTTGTCTTTGTAACTACTCTAAAAGTAGTTGGAGGCTGCTGTTAAATCACCCTCCAGCCCCCTCTGCGATACGGAACAGGCAGCTCCTGCAGTCCCACCCGAAGCTCTTTCAGGTCGTTCCAGCGTGGATCCTGTGACAGCGCATCTCTTGGGTGAGCACTGGGCTGAGGTGAGGATTCCTTTGTGGAACTCGGTTGCTGGAGTCTTTTCTCAGTGCGTATTTAAAGCAAGTTCAGTACTCCAGCTGCTGCG
Source organism: Tetrax tetrax (assembly GCA_009806455.1). Taxonomy (NCBI): domain Eukaryota; kingdom Metazoa; phylum Chordata; class Aves; order Otidiformes; family Otididae; genus Tetrax; species Tetrax tetrax. The sequence continues at coordinate 5,037 of WHYT01015797.1, forward strand.
TGGTAACTGCTCTTGAATATAATAGTTTGATATTTATATGCAGGGAAGTGTTCTCAGTTTTCCAGAAAGCATTGATTTCTTCCTTTTTGGGGTGCATCCGTGGTGCTGAAGTTGCTCTGTAAAGACCTTGCTGTCAGCGGATTATCCTTGTGCCTTTCCCTCTGCGAGGCAAGGGAGACAATGCTGTGATTTGCCTAAAATGGTTCTCCGCGGGGGAACCACCGAGATCTGTGGTCTGGATCGTTAGCTCCTAGCGATCACAGAGACCGAGGATGCCACTGAACTTACTTTCTGCTCCTCTCAGGTGCAGATAAAGACAGCCAAGCAGCGCGTGGTGATGGCTTCGCTGTACCTGGGAACGGGGCTCCTTGAGCAGGAGCTGGTGAGTGTGGGAAGGGATCGGGAAGGGGAAAGAGTGGATGCGGAAAGAAAACGCCTGCCTTTGTAAAAAGCTTCCTGTTCTGTGGGTACGGGAGGTGTTTGTGAGCTTGTAATGTCCCTGAAACTTTCATGTGGAGATGCACTTTCCAAGGGCTTCCTTCTCTCTTTGAGAGTTTTCTGAGTTCCTGGCTGCGTGTGTGTGCTTGTATGCGGAGTGGGAGAGGAGGCATTCGGAAGGGAGGCGTATGGAGTTTCTGCTTTAGGCCTAGTCCAGAGCCATGGAACTACGGATTTTTTTAATGGGATAATGAGCCTGGATCTTTCCAACTGTTAGATGTTGCTGGCTTGGTGTTCAAAGGGGTTTTGTGGAACTGTGGGATCATGAGGGTTTTTTTTCTGTCATTTTTTTTGAACATGACTAAAGTTGTGTGTTTGTAGTGCTGTACGCAGGTGCAGTATTAGCGCTCTGCATTTGAGACAGAGGTCAGCTTTGCTCCGTGTTGTTTACCTTTCCTGTTTCCTGCCCTTCCCTCTAGAAACAAAAGCATTACCCAAGACCTTTAGGGAGAAGCCTGACCTTGGCCAGTTTCTTATGTTAGAATGCGAGCAGGGTAGAGGTGGACAGAGCCCTGCACAGGGTTTGTGCCTGGCTTTGTCTGGGCTTGTACACGAGATCAGAATCTGCGTGTGACAAACAGGCTCGCAGTTAGGGAATAAAACTGCCTCTGCATCATTTGTGAGCTCCTACCGATGTTTCTCTTTGGTAATGCAGATCTGTGATTTGGGAATTATGTTGGGACTCTTTCCTGCGAAAACTAATTGCTCTTCAGAGGCTTGAAAAATGTGAGCATGCAAAATCGATGTCCTTTCATGTGTTGCTTTAGGCTGATAGAGTAAGGTGCCAGCCTGAGAGATGCAAAGTCTAAACTAGCAGTGTTTTGCATGAGTAGGAAAGACTCATACTAGGGTGTGGAAGCTTTCACGCCCACCGGCCTCCTGGTTGCTGAACACTTTCCTTATAAAGCTTTACTTGCCTTCTGTAATGAGAAATCTCTCTCTGCAGGTGGATTGCTTAGAAGAAACACTGGAGAAATCACTGCAAGCAAAAGGATCATCTAACCTCAGAGTTTCCATTCTTCTTGACTACACCAGGGGATCTCGGGGTAGATATTATGAGGCTTTGCTTTCTTCAAAGGCTTATTTTACAGTTAGGCTGGATAAACATTTTTTTTCAGAGAGAGTCTTGATTGGCTGGATCTAGTTGCTTAAATCATATACTTTTGAAAACTGGCCTTTTGTGTACCAATAACTACTTATTCACAGAAAATCAAGCTGAGCAGCTTTATTCCAAGAAAAGGTGGTAGGAGCGAGCAGGGCCAAACTCTACTCCATGCAACTTCTGCTTTCTCGTTTGCTCAGTTCACTTGTCAGTGCATCTGCCCTTATTCAGAACGCTCTTTTATATTTTCATTTTTAAAGGAAAGTGGGAATTGTTGGATGTAGCAGTACACTTAACCAGAAACTTTTCTGGTGAGTCTGTAGCATGTGTTACTGGTGCTAGCTGTGTCTTGAGTAAGAAGCTTGAACGGTGTCAGACCTGCTTGGTAACCGGTTCCAAGGCCCATTCACCAAAGAACTTACAGTTCGGGCTGTCAGTTTCGATATTGCCATAGTGCAAGTGAAAGTGACTGAAAGTGATTAAAAAAAAACAAAAAAGGAAAACATGTTAAGTGCCAGCAGATGAGACAGGTGCTTGTTCTGTAACCAGCTTCTAGCTGAGGAGCTGTGGCGCCGAGCCGTGATGTCTCTGCTCCTTGCAGGGGTTTGGACCCAAACCATGCCATGATTCTGGGTATCCCTGTCTGGTGTGATCCTGTGTGTGACACTCCCCTTGTCTCCCAGGTAGGAAGAATTCCCGAACAATGCTAATTCCATTGCTGCAGCGATTCCCGGAGCAAGTCCGTGTGTCCCTGTTCCACACTCCAAACCTGCGTGGGCTTCTCAGGCTCCTGATTCCAGAGCGTTTTAACGAGACCATTGGGCTGCAGCACATCAAGGTCTATCTCTTTGATGATAACGTGATCCTGAGTGGGTGAGTGCTGCCTCTTCGGGCCCTTACACCGTTTATTGAGCTGAGGTTTTGAGCCCAGGTGTGCACGCTGCTGGTGTTGTCTGAACTTCATTATTTACATCTGGTCTTTCCACGGGGATCATATCAATGCTCTTCTGAGATGGAAGAGCAACCTTAGCTCTTCCACATGGGATTCTCATATGAAAGGGAGAGTCTTTCTCAAGAGGCAGAAAGAAAGATTCCTCATGATCCAAAGGGAAATGGCCAGTTTGTACTTTAGTCCAGTTATATGCAGAGTGACATCTGTAACCTAGGCTGGGTTGTTCAGGGTGATATGTCTGTGCTCTGTTCTGGAACTCAACTCTTTCTCTCTCCTAGCGCAAACCTGAGTGATTTGTACTTCACCAATCGTCAGGACCGCTATGTTCTCCTGCGGGACTCCCCTGAGATTGCAGACTTCTTCACGGAGCTAGTGGATGCGATTGGAGATGTGTCTCTGCAGTTGCAGCGAGATGATACGGTCCAGATGATGGAGGGGATGGTGCACCCGTACCAAGGTAGGAGGGAGTTGTCTTACCTGGTTGGGTAGTGTGATCCAGAGGAGAGGAGCAACAGCCAGGGTTATGGTGACTTGAACTCCATCCGTTTGTGAATTGCTGAGTGTCTGACCATTGTTTACAGACTGCAGTTTCCCATTTCTGTGAGAATAGAGATCACTAGAGTTTTGAAGCTGGATCTGCCAGAGTGTTCCTAGCATGGTGGCTATCACCTGCTCATCTGGCGGAGAGTGCAAAGGCTGACATTTCCTCCCTAACTACCTAATTGCTTCTTTGTAATTCTGCTGCTTAGGACCTTAAACAAGAGCTCATATTCCTTGAAAGATCCTTCCTATTTGTGATATTAATGTTTGTAATTCTACATGTTCTGTGTGTACATGTTCTGAAAGTATCACGAATGTAGTGCTATTTTTGGTAATTAATATTTTGAGGCCAAGTCTGTTCTGGGAATCAAGTGAATATTGAATTAGGAAGACTGAGAGCAGTTGCTGAAGTGGGCGGAGAAGGACATCTATCTGTCGGGCTGACTGCATCGTAAGGAGTTTTTGTCCTGGCCTTGTGTGCTGCTGTGTGATGTAAGCCCCGACTGTGGGCAGTAGTTTTTGTATGTTCCAGTTCATCCTTGGTTACCGTTTTAGCTTTGCCCTGGTCTTTTCATTTCTCAGTGAATTCTTCAAGATGCTGCTAGTCACGTTTCTTACCTCTCTTAAAGCTGGCTGTTTTTTATCTGTAACGTAGCTTTGCTAACCTTAAAACATCTGATTTTGAGACTTAGGGAAGAGGTTGTGTGGTCTTTGTTAGCTCCTTTTTGTTCTGATAATGGTGTCCTGTCCATGGTTTTCCCCGCTGCAGAGTAGGTGATGTGTAGCTCTGTATTTTTAGGTCCTGAATGTGATCTCTTGTGGTTTTCCTGCAGGAGATAAGATGGCTTACTGTGAGATAGCAAATCGAAGAGTCATGGAGGTGATCAACTCTGCCAGGACACGACAGGAACTCCTTCACACAAAGGCTTTCCACAGCAGCCAGCAAGGCAGCTCCTTTTTATCCCAGCAAGGCTCTCGAGTGTCTGGGGGTCTGAAACCAGAACCTGACACCTGGATCTATCCCTTAATCCAAATGAAACCTTTTGGGATTCAGATAGATGAGATGGTCACAGAGACGCTGCTGACCGAGGCTGAACGGGACGCCAGGATATACCTTACCACTGGCTACTTCAACCTGACGCAGGCTTACATGGACCTCATTCTGGGCACGAGGGCCGAGTATCGGATTCTTCTGGCCTCACCGGAGGTGAACGGCTTTTTTGGTGCCAAAGGGGTGGCAGGTGCCATCCCTGCTGCCTATGTTTACATTGAACAGCAGTTTTACAGTGAGGTCTGCTGCCTCCAACAGCAGGAGAGGGTCCGGCTGCAGGAGTACTCTCGGGCTGGGTGGACTTTCCATGCCAAAGGTAAGACGTCCGTTTCCCGAGAGGACTTGTTCAGAAGGCGTTTGAGACTTGTGCGTATTTGGGTTGCGCAACTAGTGAGGGGATGGCTGGGTGCTGAGTCCAGACTTCATCTGCAGAGTACTCATCCAAGGCTCAGACGTCTTGCATAAACCTGGAAGGTTTGGATCGCTCAGGGGACAGCCACGCAATTGTAGTCCCAGAGGTTGTACAGGAATTGTCCCTGTGGTGACAGTAAGGCACTATCTTGCTGTAAAACTTGCTGGGAAAGAGCAGGAAGCATCTGGATGTGTTTACGATCACAGTGGCAGTTGCGATTCAGTTTCTTGCCAGTTTCGGCAACCAGAAGCGGTGACTGTGCCCGGGACTCCGGCGGGATCTGCGGCGGAGCAGAACGGGAGCTTGCTCCTGGTGGCTGCCCAGTGCTGCTGGGCGCCGCGTGCTCCTGGCAGCTGGGCTCTGCGGGGACGATCCAGGTGTAGAGGAACCTGCACCAGCTTCTGGGAGCTGCAGGCAGCTGAAGGGGAAGTTGCTGAGAAATTAATATTGCTTAACAAAGGTAGTTAATAATAATTAACACTGCCATCATGGCCTTCTGTAGAAGGCCCCGGATTCTTTCTTTCTTGATAGACTGTGTGCAGATTTCACAAGCCCAGTGCCACCTTCACCAAAGCGTGAGTATCTTCCCCTGACTGGTTGTTGCTGGCTGTGTCTCTGAATTCTTACGGCCTTCCCACGTGGCGGTGCACCATGGAACGCCTCGGGAAATGACTTGGTGTCCTGCTCAGGCCCGGCCCTCGGCTGAGCTGGGGCGCTTTGCCCTGTTCCACAGCGTGTCTGTTGCTCCGGTCTGCAGGCAGAGCTGTGCGGCGGCTCGCTGTCCCTTCCCGCGATGGCGTGTGGTCCCGCGGGACAGCTCTGTTGCTGTGAGCAGTGCCCAGTCTGGCCCGGTTCCCCAGCCGTTGCCGTGTGCTGGGGGCACATCCATTGTTTGCAGCGGGCTCTGATTTGGACACTGGAAGGATGCAGCCCCCGGGCTCTGGCCTGTTCCTGTTCCGGAGTTGATCTCCCGTTGTTTGTTCAAGGAGAGCAGCTGTTAATGATTGTGGGAATGCCTCTATCTGCCCTGCTTCCTGCAGGGCTGTTCGGAGCTGATAGGGGGAGAAAGCTGCTGAGTCGGCCTTCCCTGGGCTAAAGAAAATACTCGAGGGTTACTCGCTGCCTCTCTGTCGAAACTGCAGACTTCAAGCGCTTCAAGCGCTGTGCCTCTCCTGCAGCGCGATCGGTAACCAGTGCCGTAAACACTTATCTTCATCCCGAGCAGCCTGCGGGAGGTGCCGGCCTGGCTGGGAAGTCGTGTGTGGCCTGTCTTCCAGGAAGCACGTGCTGGAGTGATCTGCGGTTCGCAAGTTCCTCCTCCTGCTGGGCACTGCTGACTCCAAGTGGGATTTTGCGGTTTGGCATGGGCTGCTTTTCCAAGCTACCAAAGTGCACATGGCAGCCAACTCCTCTTTGGGCCAGCCATGCCTTCTGTGGAAGCGCTTTGGGCTGCGTCTGCTGTGCAGTGTCCTCTTTGGTAGCGGGGTGCAGGGCTCCAGGAGCTCAGCAGCTCTGGTGCTTGGCAGGAGGGACGGTCGGAAATGTTTACTGCCTTCTTTCCGTTTCCCCTTCGGAGCGCTGGAAGGATGAGCGTGTAGCTGCCTTCTCTGGCACGCTCTGCCCTTTGGCACGTGTTTGATTCACCCGATTTCCTTCTGCAGCAGTCACGCAGTGTGTGTGAAAGAGGACAGGGCAGAGAGGGAAAAGGAGGAAACTCTGGAGACAGATGAAGGGAATTGTGCAGAGTCTGGCTCCTGGAGGAGGACACGGGATCCCTAGCAGCGCATAGTGCCTGCTGATGCTTCCTGCTCGGGCCGAGAGAAAAGACACCCGTCAGTCTGCTATAGGATCTGGCTGCTTTACGCCAAACGCTGCGGCTGCGGTTTTGGAAACCCTTCCAGCTCCTCTTGAAACATTTCGAATCCTCATGTACAACTCCCCACAGCGTCTGTTCCCGCCAGGGTTACGGCTGTCCTTGGGCTCGTTCGGTGCAAAGGCAGTCGCAGCCCCTCAGTTCCGAGCGCTGCGCAGCCGTCGTGCAGCTTGGGTGGGAAATGCAGAGCTCTGCAGCAAGGGGCTCCCCGGGGTGTGACATCGTGAGGCGCGCATGCGGCAGCGCACATCCACCCATCTGCCGCTGCGTCCCTGGGTGTGGCGTGTGGGTGACAGGGTACCTCCTTTAGGATCAGGGTCCCTTCCACGCAAGCGTCGGGTGACAGGGTGCCGGGCAGGTGTCTGTTTGCTCCAAGATAAACCTACGTGACTGCTATTGAGTGGTGCTGGGAAACCGCGCTTCCCCTTGCTGGAAAGGTGAGTCACTGTTTGAGCAGATCCTGCCAGGTAGCCATAAAGCCAGAGGCACCATAAAGGCTTTAGGGCTGCCGCGTGACTGCTTAGAAGGAGCGAGGACGCGTGTTCCTCGTGGCTGCTGCCTCAGCAGAGCTCTGGCCCGCGGCTGGGGGCTGCGGCTGGGCACCGTGCGGCCCGTGGCAGCCATCCTCTGATGGCAGGATTTGCCAAAGCTCTGCGCCACCCGGGTGCTTTTTGCACCCGAGCCCCCTGCGTCGGCACCCCTGCCCCTCTGCGGGTGAGGGTGGGCCTGCGGAGGAGTCGATGGTGCGCTGAGCGATGGGCAGTGCCGGCTCCGCACCGGGAGGTGTAGCTGGAAGTGGCAGCGAAGCTGCTGAGCGTGTGATGTGGGGGCGGGGAGGAGGTTACAGGAACCAGCGGTGAATCGGCAGCTTCTTACTCAAGGCGTTCTTGGAACTGCTCTGGGGCTGAGTTAGGAAACCTGCTTCTATTTTAAGGACTAGGTGGTTTTTATGCTACGGTTTCTTTGTTGTAGCAGTTGTGTGACTTGCAGAAGGGATAAGCTGTCCATCAGGGACCTGCCCGGGCTGTTGTGAGCGCTGGTGCCTTGCTGAGTGGAGAGCAAGCGCCGCTCGGCCCCTCTGCGCGCGGGGGCTGGCTGTGCAGGCCGTCCTGTCCTCGGCAGCCGTCCTGGCTGCCCCGCTCAGCGCCCCAGCTGTTCGTTCTTGCCGAGCTGCCGTGCCGTGCTTGGGAATAGCATGGTGTTTGGTTTGTGCTTGGAAAAACACTCCTGGTTGTATCACTGGCAAAGCAGTGGTGAACTGCAGTGGTGAGTGGACGTGGGAGTCCTGGATCCTGGCAAGGGTTTGATTTCATCTTCGGACGGCTCCTCAGGAAGTGAGTGGGTGTGGTAATTTGCACTTCTCTGATGAGCCTTTATTTCGTGTGCGTTCACCTCGGAGCAGGGACTCGTGTCGCTGTCCTGTCGTCTCAGGAAGGGGGTTAGGCACTGTGCAACTGCGCTGCCTCCAGTTCCGCGGCCGGCTGGTCCGGGCCTGGCGCGCTGCTGCTTGGTGTAGCTTTTCCTTTGCTGAAAACTGTTTGTCTTATTTTGGTGTTTCTGAGATAAACTGCATGGAGGGTCCCCAGAACAACCCAGAAGGAGTCACTGTCATTAAGTAGACATTGTTGTACGTCCCAGTGTATTTGCATTAAGACTGTCCCCAGGGCGCAGGGCGCGTGCTGTAGCCCGTGCTAAGAGCACAGGTTTGGCCAGTGCCGGCTGAGCAGGGGTACCCCGAGGTTCCTGTGAGGCTGTACGAGACGTGCGAACCAGCAAGGGAGCGCGCTTTGTGCTGCCGTCTTTGGCAGTGACTGCGATCGAACGTGTTTAGTTCATCTCTTCCAAGTGAAGTGGCCGTGCGAGGCTTCCCCGATCATCTCCTTTGTCTGCCATGCTTCCTTTCTTCTCCTCTTTCTCCTGCAGGCCTCTGGCTGTACCTGGCAGGCAGCGATCTTCCCTGCCTGACTCTGATTGGCTCTCCTAATTTCGGATATCGATCGGTTCATCGTGACTTGGAAGCTCAGGTTGCGATAGTGACAGAAAACAAAGCTTTGCAGCAGCAGCTCCATCGGGTAAGTGGCTGATTACGGGGAGGTAACGTGGATATTGTGCTTCTTGGTCACATAGGGAATGCTGATGACGCAGTTGCAATAAAAACCTACAGCTACAATAATTCAAAACCTTCTTGCGCGTAGGAAGTCTCAAGGAGCTGTCAGTTAAGTGACTATTGATGAGATGCCTGCTGCAAGTGCCCGTTTCTGGGAAATGGAGGCCATAACGGGAAAGAACACGTGTCCCCAGTGAACTCGAGTACCGGGAGCGCTCCGGCACTGGATGCTGAGAGGCACGGCGTTCAGAGAGATCTGCTGGCTCTCTGCTCCCTGACCACGCAGCACGGTCTTGGCCTTATCCCCAATATTTGGGCGTTGCCATGGTCCCGTCCTGCTCCAGGAGAATGAAGTCAGGCCTTTTGAATTGCTGATCTCGGACTTCTGCAGCACTGTGCTTCGCGGGCGTTTGGGAAATCCTGTGTAGGGAGGTAAATGCCAGCAGTTATCTCTGGAGCGGCCGCCCGCAGGCGGGGAGCTGAGCGAAGGCAGGGAGCTCCGTGGAGTTTCAGCAGTAAGAGGATTTCTGGGCTGGCTGGATTGCCAGTGAATTAATGACATAATGTAACCGTGAATGATAATCAGACATTTATATAATCTTGACACAAACATTTTTCAGTGGTTTAATGTTCAGTGTCCCAGGTTTGGTTTTTGTGGGTTGTTTTTTTTTTGTTTTTTTTTCCTTTTGTTAGGCAGCTCAGACTGGCCAGCGCTTGTGCTGCTTCTCTAAATCCTGCCTGGTTCTCCAGCTGTCTTGACTCTGAATCTTCTCCTGGAGGTGACATTGTCCCAAGTAATTTCTCACCTTGTGCTCTGATACAGAGCAGACTGGTTTGGTGCCTCTGTGTGTGACTTAGAGATTTCAAAAACGTACTCTATTAAGCCAAGTGCTGGCACAAGAAGCCACGGTTGTCTTCAGGATCAATGGGAATTGCCCTGTTGCATCAGGGCTCTTCCACGGGATGAGTCAGAGCATATCTAATCAAAAACAATTCTATTACTGGAAGAGCTGCTTGAATATTTCAATTCATGTCTTGCCTCTACTTGTTTCTAATGGAAGGGGAGAATCAATGAAAAGATGACAAAGGAATTTTCTCAAACAGTGCGGCAGTGATCTAATTGGAAGGGCTTTAAGCCATTCCCTTTTGCTGGAAGCTGGTTCTGAGGTTTGCTGTTTGTTTACTGTTCTGTGATCTTTGTTTAGAAGACTTAATACATTACTGGTACGCTGCCATGAAGTCACTTTGGCTGTGTAACATTCAGTTCCATTTTGAAGACGTGTGATGACATTTGGGAAGGAATTGGCGTGGTCTGGGTGCCTTGGGGTGCTCCGCTGAATGAACGTCAGTTCAGATGACCGGTCTTGCTTCCAGTGATCAGATGACCTCACTGTGTCAGATGGCCGCGGTGCAGAATCTTCATAGCAGGGCTAACTATAGCTCTTGGAGCATGTGCCGTTTCTAAAACTGTACTGGTTTGGCACACAAATGTCTTCCTGCTGTTGCTGGTTCATCTTTTTGGTGTTCCTTTCCAGTGCTTGCTTCCTACTTCCTTGTTGCACCCTGAATTTAGACAGTGCAGAGTATTTTCTGTTGTTTGTGACAGCTTAGCTAATGAGAAAAGGGTTGTGAGCAGACCTAGAGTAGATGGTCTGCTCCTTGTTCGCCTGCACTGGCTTTGGTAAGAAAACTGCTTCCACCTTTGGTCAAACAGCTGCTTTCACGTGCAGTGCCAGCATGTATCATCACTGTGATGGCTCATTTCCTCCTGCAGCGGCACTGTGTGCACATGGGAGAAGCCTCAGTGTTTCTGGTAATTTAGTTGAAATCATGACTGCATATTCATTTGAAAACACGGCGCTTGAGCTGTGTCTAGAAAGAGCTACGTAAGCCGGTCTCTTGAGATTATGGTAGGGTTTCCTTTTCTGGCAATTACAGCGAGGGATTTGGGATTTTCCTGAAATGGAAGCTTAGCTCTCTTGCAGCTGTGAGGCACAAAGAGGCAAAGCCTTTCTGCCGTTGCTCTTTCTGGAGTTTAGATGGCTAATTCTTGAGGTGCGGTTGCTCAGCGCGCTGACAGTCACCAAAGGCTGGAGTAGATCCTGTGCTAGCTCCGTGGTGGTGTAGGTGCGTTGTGAGTTGTCTTCCATGGAATGAGACTCCCGCGTTAAGGCTTGTGGGAGAAATGACCCATCCTTTTGGCAGGAGCTGTGTCCGGTTTTATCTGAGAACTCACTTTTCTTAAAGACTGTCATGTAACTGTAACAGCTAGGATTTACTGGGATATTTCTTTCCCTGTCTAGGAGCAGGAGCAGCTTTACCTCTGCTCAGGTGTAGTCTCATCATCAACGTTTGAGCAGCCAAATCGCTATGTGAAACTGTGGGTGAAGCTGGTAACGCCTCTGATCAAGAATTTCTTTTGAAAAAAAGAAAAGTTGCTGCTTTGGGTGAGTTTTCTGCCATTCTTACGAGGAATTTGTATTGTGCTGACTGCAATTAATAAGTGCAGTACTCTTTTTATTGCGTGGAAGAAATAGGTGATGGAAACAGATGATGTAGGGGAAAAAACAGGCAGCTCTCTTGCCACTGACTAGAATCATTGCTCAGGGTTTGTGTTGGCTTTCGTCTACTAGAATTTCTGGAAGGAGCAATGAAAGAAAACCCATACAAGGCATTTCCCATGCATAGAAATAAAACTTCAATTTCTGAGATGCCCCTTTCAGAATTTTGTGGGGACTGTGTTTATTTATCTTGCCTAGCTAATAGAGAGCCCCTTTGGGATATTTAAAATGTTTTGTCTTTTTTATCTGGTCAGCACTTTGCTCTAACCCTGTAGATCTTGGTTACCAGGGGCAGCTGGTTTTGCTTTTCTGCCTCGTGCGGTGCCCTGCCTTTGCCGGGCTGTTCAGCTGCCCGGTAACTGGACCCCGCAGAGCTTCACAGAATCACTCTTGGGTTTTGTCCGTGCTGTGCAGGTAGTCTGCAGCTGAACCTGAGCCCCTGCCCTCGACGCTGGGTGTTCATGCGTCCGTCTCTGGGGCTGTGTAGCACCTTCATGTTGGATTAGGAGTGCCTTTCATGAGCTGTGGAGAGGGCACGAGAGGACTCTGGTGCCAGCGTGATTTCTGTGTGTCACTGCTGAGTGGGAGGCTCAAACCGTAACACATGCCCTGCGAAGAAGTTGGGTGGGAAGCTGGGAGTTGGAGTGTTGGAGTGCAGGCTTGGGCTGCCCTGTGAGCTTCACTGGTGCAGTGTGTGCAGCCTGTTCTGGTCTCCTGCTGCCAACAGAAGGGATTTCTGGCACTTGAAAGGGCTGAAGGTAAGTGTAAAGCTTAAGGGTAATTTATTGTAAATGCTGCTACTTTATAAAGAAACAAGGAGCTCTACGTGCCTGCCCTTGTGGCTTTTCTTCCCACTAGCTGTAAGGGCAGTTTTATCTGCCCTGATGAATTATTTTATGCTGAAGGGACAGGCATTGGCTTCCATACAGTGGCCAGAGCTGATCTAATAACCCTAATAGGTGTTACTGCTGATACAAATAACTTGTTGTGAAGGAAATGGTAGAGCAGATTCTATAACCTAGAAATAAAATGGAACATACTTCACAGACAGAGAAAGTGCAGCTGCAAACAGGTCTGTGATGGACAGGTTGATGTGTGGGAGAACTGGGCCAAATCTGTGCCTTTCTCCCATCTGGTCTAACGGATGCGTACTTCCATGCAGGAGTATGCTGTGCAGGGGCTTGGTGAGTTTCAGCTAGCATTGAGGGACCAGACAAATGCTGTGGAATGACAGAGAAGGAAAGGAATCCGCATAGCTGCATGTAATTGTTCCGCTTGCCTTCCTTTGGTGGCCTGACTCTCCCCCAGCACTCGATCAGAAAGCACCAGTCAACAACCAGTATCTGTCATGAGGAACCCTGTATATTTTAAGAGAGCCTCCACGTGACAGCAGTTCCAGCAGTGCTTTTATTGATACTGTGCTGAAGTAGCTCTGGTACAGTCAGACTTGGTCTTGGTCTAAGTTACACAACTTTTGAGGGGTTTTTAGCAAGTAAACGCATTTGCTGTTTTCCACAGTCGAAGTTTAGATCTGCAAGAGCAGAGCAACAGAGGCAAGGATCCACTTAGCAGCTTTCTCCTTTGTCTTTAGGTTAAAGGTCCAGACGTAGGTGGGACCTCGCATCCGTGTCTTATAGACGGGACATTCGTAGATGTTCTTGGTGTCCATGCGGTCCACGGGGATGGCTCTGATGAAGATGACTGGCATCATGGGCGTCAGCTCCTTCAGTCGAGCGTCGGCGATCGCACCAGAAGGGATGTCCCACCGAGCGCCTGCAACGTTATCAAAGTGTCAGAGCACCGGCTGCCCAGCCGCGTTTTCACTTGGAGGGGGCCGTTGTGAGAGCTACCACTGCGTGGGAAGGGGCAGCACAGCTGAGGATGGAGTGTGAAGGTTGGGTGGCCGTGGCTCAGTAGTCCTCGGGGCTGACATGTTATCGTCTCACTGTGACTCACGAATGCGTTTTGCCTTACTGTGTGTGGGATATCTGAGTAAATTCTGTCCCCCCTCGTCCCTTCAGCATGGGTTTGTGTGGAAGGTGCACAGCTGGAGGCAGGCCCTGGCCGGGGCGGGAGCTGCCACAGCTGTTGTCTGTGCTCTTGTTGAAGTGGGCCCCCTCAGTGTGCTGCTGTTACCTGCCATCTCCTTCCCCCTCATTTTTAACAGTAATTATTCTGGGTTCTGCGTTTCCTGGTTTTCTTTCTCACACATAAAATAAGAGTGTAATGTATTTCTTCACTAGAACCGCGCAGCTTCAGACAGCCCCGTCCTGAGGACCACACGCAGTCTGAATGTCCGCAAACCGGGTTTTGGTTTGTGAAACGCTGCCTGTGAACTGGACGGGTGCTGCCCTCAGCTGGCGTGTCTGGCACTGGCGTGGGATAAAGGCTCTGCTGCTTGGGGCTTTTCACAAGCTGTACCAACTCATCGGGGCCGGTGGGTACTAACACCAGCTCTGGCTGCAAGAATTTTTAAGGCTGAAGTGGGCTTTCTCCGTGTCTGAGACATCTCATAAAAGATGCACTCTTTTACCTTCCATGAATAATCCATGCACGTAGGAGCCTTCTCTGGGTGGAGCTGTTACATCCTCGCGGTTTTTCTTGGTCACTTCCACTGCAAGACACATCTTGTCCAGCGGCCATTCGTTTTTCCTGGCCATGGACTGCATGATGGCAGTGAGGAAGGACTGGGGATTGAAGAATCCTGCCAGCCACACTGTGGCAGGCAGCACAAAGTCTGTTGTCCAGACGTCCAATTCCTGGAAAATAAAAACAGAGCGAAGCACGGCCTTTGAGCAGCAGCATACTGCTTTGAGATGTGATGTGATGAAGAGCTGATGCTTCCTGTGCCTGCACAAGCGTCAGGTGACCGTCCAGAGGGGGCACGGGGATGGAGGTGGGCTGTGGTGAATGAACAGCAGGGTCCACTGCAGCAATGGAACTTAAACTGCTCATTGGGATGGCAGTAAATACTGCTGCTATTTTTTTTAACAGAGCCACACTTTAAAGAGATGGTTTTATTAAATATTGTTTTTTCTCCTGAGACATGTAAAGTTATGACAGGGTTAGCTAATGTTCTTTTCAAACAGTGGTGTACTCTAATGATGGACCCTTTTCAAACTTCTGCTCTCATTCTTGGGGTAACAAACCATTTCAGGTACTTCAAACTGCTTAAATTAACATGAAAAATAAACCAGTTAACCACTGCACATTGATGGAGGTGATTCCTGGTCGTCTGTGGTGTCTGCTCGCTCCCTAAGCTTTAACTGTCACAGGAGACGTGCTCACCCTAATCCGAAGCAGCAGGTCTGCGTACCAGGCTCCCAAGCTGAGGAGAGAGGGATAGGCATAGCGTGTCCAGGATTCGGGAACGTTGTCGTAGAAGAGAGCGTTTGCTAGCTCTTCCATATCTGGTGTAATCGTTAGCTCTCCCTTTTTAAAAAGAGAAAAGCCTGGGCAGTTTTGTCTGAAGAAAGCACGAGTGAAGTATTTGCTCTCAGGGCGGGTCCCAAGCAGGAGGCGGGCGGTGCCTGGCTGCCCCGGCACAGGGGGCTGTGCGGGCAGGGGTGCCCCCGTGCTCTGCACCGGACAAGGTCTGAAACGAGCACCAGCCCTTTGCAGATCGTGGGAAATCATTTGGCAGGGAGAGGAGCTTTCTAGGCAGCCACCCAACGCCTACCTTTAGGCCCAGGTCCAGTTCTTTCAAGGAGCGCCTGATTTCGTGGGTCAGGATGTTCATTCTTTCGCATTCCTGGAAGGCGACGACGACGTACGGGGTCTTGTCCACCGCTTTCGCCATGATCTCTGCCATGTTGAATGGCTCTGGCAGCTTCTCCATAATCTCGTCTAGGACTGACTTCACCTGGAGAGAATATGCCAGGAAACTGCTCTTAGTGAAGGAAAAGTGCTGCAAGCTGACAGTTCATTAACTCAGCAGGGTTTTTCTTTTTCTTTGTCTTTTCCTGTGCCCTCCTCTGGTGCCAGTACTCTATTCTTTTACTGACTACTCCTGGGTCTTAAAAAGCTGCAGCTCTTTTTCAGTAGCCAGGAAGGTAAGAACTGAAGCCATGGAGGCTGTGAAATTCAAGTGTAAAATACAAGAAGTCACGAGGAGGACTTTTTAAAAAAAAACAAACAACAAACCCTGTATTTTTAGTAGTTGCCCTCATGAATGGAAATTCCCAAGCCTGGGAGAGCCTGGTCACAGAGAAACCAAGTGCAAACACCCTGAAATAAATCTCGGGCAGGCGTGTCTGCTGAGCCTTCTGCGTGAGCACCCCGCTTCTCCAGACAGCCAGCTTGTAGCATTAGCTACCTGCATCTCTGTGCTACCTCGCGCTGGTACCAGGTCTGTTATCACTACAGGGCCTAATTCTGTGCGCTGTGTGTGGGCGCAGAGCTGTTCTCCCCCCCTAGCCCCTGCTAGCCCCTCGCTCGTCGCGGGGTGTACAGCTGTGCTTGCCTTCTCCTCTCGGGACACACCCGAGCCGCCTCCAGCGTCCGATTCTTTGGGCTGCATTTCCAAAACCGTTCGTAAAAGCCTGTCCGACGTGACGGTCAGGAAGCCAATCTCTGCGTTGGGGTGAAGGCCGTACAAGTAGGGGCTCTCCGGTGGCAGATTGTCGTCGATGTAGTTGTGGTACCCCTAAGCACAGGGCAGGCGCTGGCGTTATTGAGCAGGTACAGACAAAGGAGGGCGAGTTTTGCCTCAGCCTTGAAAATACGCCATCGCTTTCTGGAGGTGGCGGTCACAGCTAGCTGGTGGTGCTTATTCAAGATGGTTTGTTACTCATGTCTTACCTAAGTTTTTCCCTCACCGCCCCAGCCACAGGAATTATTTTTGCAGCGAATCTGCATGTTTCCACAGGATTTTAAACTTTTTTTCCTCCTGCATTCCCCCTTGGTTAGCATGAGGGAACACTGACTAGGGTGCATTTATCCAGACCAGTGGTTTTCCACGGCAAATTGTAATGTTGAGCTTTCTTACCTTGTAATCCAAGCTTGGAGGGATCAGAAACCCTGGAGCTAAGTACATTTCCCCATCCAGCATCTCCGCGTGGATGTATTCGCTCAGGTAGGTGCGGCACAGGCGGCGGTCCCAGTCGTCTGTGATGTGCCCCCCGTACATGATTTCACCAAAGAGGTACCGGAGATCGTCCCAGGGCACCTGCAACGAGAGGCGCACCGTGGTGTTTCACCTTCATTCTCAGGGCAGGCTTTGCCTTTAGGTGGAAAGTAATATTTAAAAAAAAAACAAACCACAACCCAACCAAGCAGCGAGCCAGCAGAGCCGGCACTTGTTCCAGGCGCGTGCTGAACGCCCACTTTGCACCCAGCTGAGTCGCGCTGGGCACTCTGCGCCTTCCCCTGCCAGAGCCTGCCGGCAGCGCCCCGGGGAGGAGGGGAACTGCGCTGGCACCGCGGTGTTTCCTCACGCGCAGGCGCTGTGCAGTTGCTGATGGACTTTTTGAAGAAGGCTGGTTGTCGCAGTGCGTATTGCGAGAGGCGCAGTCACCTCGCAAGCCCCTCACCTTGGGGTTCGCCTCCAGGTAGTTGTACAGGACGTTAATGGATATGGTCAGGTCGCCGTTGTTGAAGGGGTAGGATCTGTTCCAGCCCTGCGTGCCAAACTTGCGCCGCTCCGCCACCACCGCGTGAAAGTAACAGAGTGCAAACAAGATGCATTTGAACTCGATTTCTTTGCTGCACATCTCAAGTGTGTCCTGCAGTGGGGAAAAAGTGAGAGTGGGTTTGCAAGTGCATAGTGAACGTCGCTGTCGGCCATCCCTCTGGGCAAGAAAACGAACGGGCGATGGCAAAGGAGAACTGAGGGCTTTTTATAAAAACACATAAAATTATCTTTTAAAGATTTCTAGTTGGTTAATTTTTTTCACTCATTTGTTAGTAAATTAGGAATCCACAAGCGCACACCCTGCTGACATGTGAGGCTGCTTGGTCAGGGCACGGAGCCGCCGCAGCTCGCCGTTCAGCCTCGGGAAAGGCACCGGTAACTCAGCACCCTCCCTTCTGCGGGAGCCCTCACGCAGCTCTGGTTATGGAATGGGGGCTCTGGGCACCCCCGGAGGAGGTGCTCCTGGTGCGACACCCCGGAGACGCTCAGCCCGTGAAACCAGAGCCCCGGGGACGGGGTGACCCAAACGCGTGCAGAGACGCGGCGCGGTGCGGTTACCTGGGTGAAGAGGTCGAGGGCTTTGTGCAGGTTGGCGTGCATGCCCGTCGGCGGCTCGTTGGTGATTTTGATGGCGTTTTCCAGCAGTCCCTGCGGGATGATGTGTGTCTCGGGGCTGGCGGCTGGCTCGGCGCTCATGAACAGCCGGTACTCGGCGTGGCTGCCCAGGCTGTGCTGCTCCACCATCTTCTCCAGTGTGCCCAGCCACCGGGCCACCAGATGGATGTTCTGCAACAGGAGCCCCTCCTGTAGTGCTCGGGAATCGCCCGTTCCGCCCCAGTTCCCACTGGGGCTCCACGGAGAGCAGCTGCCCAATTCGGCAGCCCCCCGTGCCGCCTCCCTGCCCGCTGCCCCTGCTCCAGGTGGCACAGTGCCTTCCGGCTGCAGGCGGTGCCGCTGCTCCGGTCTCTTCCCTGCTCCTGGCTCTGTCCCCGCTGAGGACACCGCGTGCAGCTGCAGGGGCACTGGGCTGGGGGCAGCGGAGCAGCTGCTGACACTCCCTGAGCTGCAGCCGTCCCTGGTGCCACCGTAGCGTCAGGGGGACGCCAAGGCTGGGGCAGCCTGGGGACGCCCTGAGCCAAGCGCCCCACAGTTTGTCCCCATGTGCCTGGCTGCTGGCAGGGCTGAGCGCCCCACCCTGCGCCCCAGTGCCCCCCACCCACCTGCAGGATGACCCAGTGCCCCTCCACGGCCGCCACCGCCAGCGCCTGTTCTGCCACGGCCTCCTGGCCCTGCCCCAGCGAGACGTTGTGGATCCTCCCGTTGTCGATGGTGAAGTTCAGTTTTTTACCTGGGGAGGGGAGGAACCCGCCGCGGCATGAGCTGCCTTTGTCAGTACTCACGGGAAGATGGGGCTGCACAGCTCGGGCCATTCGCTGGCAGCACCGGTGCCGGCCGAGGAGGGGACAGCGGCTCACCCAGGGCCTCCACGTCTTTCAGCGGGTCAACGCCAGGGGAGAGAATGAAGAAGAGCGGTGTGGAGGGGCTGCTCTCCTTGTACACCTTGATGAGCTCAACGCTTCTTCCTTCCACATACTTGCTCCCCATCTTCTCTTCCACAAAATTCCTACGGAAAAACAAAACCATACTGGGAGTTAGGAACAAACGTGGTCCCTGGGCGCAGCTGGCGTGGTGCCGCCGTGGGGCTCCTGCCAGGACATCACGGTGCCGTGTGCCGGCGCACCGGATGGCGTAGGTCATCCTGTCCGGCCGCATGCACCGCAGCATGCACAGCTTCTGCAGGGCCGACTTGTGCTTCCACTCCTTGGGGAATGCCTCCTTCTCCGGCACCTCAGACTCCACAAACTTCTTCCATCGCTTTGCTGAGCCCTCGATGTCACTGTCCAAGTTTCTGAACGCTTCCATTTCCGAAAGCACCTTCAGGTCCCATGGAGACAGGGAAATCACTCCCAGGGCCTGGGACGTTTCGGCTCTCACCAGCCGCAGGGATGGGGGGCTTTGCGGACCCTCCCAGATGCTGCAGGTGACGCCGGGCCTGCCGTGCTGGGGGCCGCGTTGGCCTCGCCTCGGCACGGTGGGTGACCGCGGACCAACCTTGATGCCGCCCCAGCCCTGGGGCTGCAGGAAGTCCACGGGGGAAGCGACGTTGGCCTTGGAAGGGAAGCGCAGAAGGAAGTCCAGCTCCACTGGGTTCACTTCTTTCTTGAGGGCCAGGACCTGGCAAGTTAAGAGCGCAGCATCACACCAGCCCTGGCACACGTGGCCTCGGCGCGAGGGCTGCGTGCTGGCGAGAAGCTGCCGAGGATCCAGCAGCAGCAGCAAAGAGGTAACAGAAGGGCCTGTCCAAGCCAACAAACCCATGCACGGTATGGTACCACAGAGCTCCACGCATTACCTGGAAGGCAACCTGGGCCAGGAAAATGAGTTTATCTCTCTCAAAGAGTCCCTGGGCGGTGTACATATAGACCGAGTAGGTGATCTCATCTGTCAGGTTGAGCACCCTTTGCTTGATGTCGTCGTCGGGGGCCGTGTGCTGAATGGCTTTCTCGAAGACCCCGTTGAATGCCTGCGGAAGAGCCGGGCAGGCAGCTCAGTGCCTGGGCTGCTGGCTGCTCTGTGAGCAGTAAATGCTGGAACGCCGGACCTCTGAGGTGCCCCAGACTCTGTCCTGCCCGTACAAACCACCGCCCTCCTCGCTCCGTGTCTACCTTTAGAGAGAACTGGTAGATGGGGTTGATCTTGTTGAGGTCGCTCAGGATGAAGTACAGCAGGGACGCTCTCTCTGCCACTGGCCTGTAGTTTTCTCTAGCGACGTTTATTTGAACTTCAGTGATTTTAGCTTCTTTCACCTTGACGCATACGAAGCTGGGTGTTATCCGGGATCCTGCCAGGTGCCGAAGCAGCACCCAGCCTCCTGCTGAGCGGCGATGCCTGGCGCGGTCCAGGAGAGCTCTCCCGGTGCCTGCACCACCAGCTCTGGGAGCTCACTTACTTTTTCCTCAATTTCCATCGCTGTGCGCTTTGTTATCTCCAGGTTCTCCACCAGCGCCGTGTCCCCCAGGAAATCCCCCGTGGCAGCGGACAACCGGGCGAGCAGGGAGTCCTCCAGCTCCTTCAGCTTGATCTTGAACTCGTTCTGGCTCTTCGTGAGGTTTGCCTACAACACCAGCATCCCTGAGACGTGCGTCATGCCCGAGACCACGGCGAAACTCCGGCATCGGGCGCTCCCTGAGGAGCTGCGTGCCACAGGCTGTGGCCCGGCCACAGTTCTCTGGCTTTCTCTCCTACTAGTTATAAACTCTCCCCTTACAGCCACAGCCCAGGCGATGGGCTGAGGTGCCTGTCGGCTGGCTGTGAGTCTCTCAGAAGCCACCACGGTTCTCGTGCTGTCACCCAAGCGCTGGTTCAGGAGCAGGGTGGCCGTGGCCCTCCCCGGGACGGGTTGGCAGCGCCAGGCTCTGCGGGGCCGTGGTGGACACACGGCTGCCCACGCGGTCGGCAGGTTCTCGCAGTCCTGGCAGACCGGGACTCGCGCGACTCTCGCAAGACCTCACTGCTCGCCGCAGCTCCCCCGGCCGCTCTGCTGCCGCCTCGCCCACCGCCGGGGCCATACCTTCAGGGCCTCCAGGTCCGGCCGCTCTTTGGCCACCACAGCGGCCAAGAGCTGGTCCTCCAGCCCCTCCCGGGTCACCAGGAAGTTGATCAGGGTGCACTGAGCCTGCACCTCCGGCTTGTAGTGCGGGTTGAAGTATTTGGTGTGCAAAATCAGGCGGAAGCGCGGGTGATACTCCACTTCTTTGTCTCCTATCCTGATGTATCTGTTCATGAAACAAATTCATTTCTGTACGCTGTCCAAGGCGTCACATCATCTACCAGTATTCCCACTGGGAAACAGGGCAGAAAACTGGGGATGTGGCCAGAGGCCAGGGGAAGGATCAGGCTGCAGCTGCTGTCCTGCAAAGAAGCGTAAATCGGTCGCCATTTCAGGGCAGCAGCGGCAGCTGGGAGCAGGTGAAGCTCCTCGGCCGCAGGGACAGGCGTGCTGACCTGCCCTTCTTGGTGGTGTTCCTGCCCAGCAGGTGATCCAGCACCGGATCCACCGTCTCACCGACGTCCTCGATCAGCAGTGTCTGTCCCTCGGAAACCGCCTGCTCGATGGTCTCCAGGTAGCTGTGGCCGAGAGCGGAGGTGCGGCGTGGCGTGAGCGTGCACGTGTGCCCTGCGGCCGCTCTGCCCCGGCGGGACCCCCGCAGCCGTCCCGCAGCCCCCGACCCACCTCCTCTGGCCCAGGCGGATGGCCCGCAGCTCCTCCCCGTATTTGTTCTTGATCCACTTGATGCCCTGGAGCTGGGTGTCCACGACCAGCGGCCAGCGCTGCGTGTTGCAGAGGATGGTGGCGTTCTCGATGGACGTGCGGTCGCTGGGCAGCCCCTGGTTGCTCCAGGCGGCCACGTCGGCAGCGTCGGTGAGGAGACCGAGGGGGTCCAGCCCCGGGGTGATGGGGATGGGCACCTGCCGAGGAGGGGCCGTTGGGTGCCGCAGTGGAGCGGGTGCCCCTCGGTGCCGGTGGGTGTGGGGAGGAGGAGCCCCCGGCGCCCTGGGATGGACCCGTGGCCACTCACCGCCAGCTTGCCGAGGAAGGGGGTCCAGTGCTTCTCCAGCAGCTCGGCCCTGTACCTCTTGGTGAAGTAGCCGACGTAGGACACGAAGGCGGAGATCAGCAGCACATCACCGCACAGCGTCTTCTCCTGCTCTCTGAGCACCTCCACCGACTCAGCCCAGCGCACGTTTTCGGACGCCAGGCCCCCGATGAGCCTGGTGGGGTGGGGTAGGTTGGGGTGGGCTGTGCGGGAGGAAGACTGGGCCGTGATGCTCCAGTGCATGCCACCGAATGCAGCTGGGACGAACCCCCCCTCTGCCTCCTCGGGGGCTGCCCTGCCCGGGGCACACGGCTCTGTGGTGCACCCCTGCCCGAATGCCCCATTCATACTCAGGATTTTTTAATTTGGGAGGGAGAGGGGGGCTCTGGTGCTTCCACAGCCCCTGTGTCACCGTCACCAGGCAATGCCAGGCAGCAGGGCTGGTCCCAGTGCCTCCAGAGCCGGCGTTCACACCGTACCTGTTCGCCAGCGTGATGATTCTGTTGGTTGCGTCGGCCTCCTGCTGACATTTGATTTTTTCAGCTGTAGCTTTCCCAAATTCTGCAGTGAGAGCTGCCAAGTTGGCATTCAAGTCCTGCAAAGGACAACACACCTGCAGCCACCTCCTGCGCCCCGCGCTCCGCGCTGCTCAGCCCGGAGAGCCCTGCGGACCCGACGGAGCTCTGCAGCACCCCGGTGCAATGGTGCAGCTCCTGCCCCTGGGCTCCAGGTTGTGTGAGCTATGAGCGTATTTCTCACCCATTTTTGGCCTCTGGACGGGACCCGCAGCCGGGGTGGTGGTGGCTGATGGGGTCTGGCGGGCGCCAGCCAAGGGTACCAGCGGCCAGCTTGGGCAGCCGGTCGCGGCCGGCGGCTACGGGGGGCATGCACTTACGGCAACTTTGTTCTTAATGCGACGGAGTTTTTCTTGTGCCTCCGCCAGCTCGGCGTTGGCCTCCTCCAGCGCCTGCCTCTTGGGCTCCACCTCGCAGAACACCTCGTAGAAGCGAACGATGTTCAGGCACCAGGAGCACAGACCCGCGGCGGCGGTCGACTTTGACATGATGGACTCCGGATCGAAGCTGGGGTCCGACTGGTAGGGCCTGC
This sequence comes from Tetrax tetrax, assembly GCA_009806455.1. NCBI lineage: Eukaryota > Metazoa > Chordata > Aves > Otidiformes > Otididae > Tetrax > Tetrax tetrax. The sequence goes on from WHYT01015797.1 coordinate 27,530, forward strand.
ACCGGGAGAACGCGCTGCGCTGGGACACCGTGCTGCAGCTGCCTCAGCCCCATGCTGCTCCCCCTGGGGCTCGGGCTGCCGATGGGCAGCAGGGTGGGAGAGCGGACCAAACTCCTGGATCCCACGCCTGCCCCTCGAGCCCCGCTGTGCTCGCTGGGTGAGGGTCCCTCCTGGGGCGGCCGGGTGGCAGGGGGCTGGGCCAGGGGCAGGAACCGGCCGTGGACTCACTGAAACGCCTTCAGACAGGCCTCGGGGATGTGCTCCTTGTCAAACTTCTTCAGGGAGTCAAGGAAAGTGTCTACTTTTCCCATCATGACCTTCGCTGCCTTCCAGCTCTTGTCCTTCGGTATCTTGCCGTTGGGGGCCGTCAGGATCATCACAGCTGCCGTCACGTTCACCACCGCTTGAGGTGGGGCCCCGAAGGACTTCAGCTCTGTCAGGTTGTTCTGGGAAGGGACGGCGAGGCCGCTGAGCATCGCCCTGGTGCAGGGACGCCACACCAGCCGGGGGGTCACCCACCTTGTTGAGCGTGTTGAGGGCCTCCTGTGCAGCTACGAGCGCCGGCTCCGCCTTCGCCAGGTCGGTCTCACAGGCGCGCTGCTTCTCAGCCACGTTCTGTGGAGGCAAGGGGATGGGATGGGCTGAGTGGCGGAGCTGCCAGAGCTCGTGCTGCCCCATCCCGTGCTGGACCCCGGCGCTGTGGGCACCAGCTCAGCACCACGCACCGTGTTGATGGCCTGGACCTTCAGCTCCTCCTCGTCAGCAATGGCTTTCTCCCTGCTGACCTTCTCCGTCTCAACGCCCACCACGTGGATCAGTTTATCCGCGTCCTCGTTCTTCTGCTTCAGCTCTATCTCCTGGGCTGCCAGCTTGGCTTTCAGGTCATCCACCTTGATGGGGGGAGAAACGGAGAGGATCAGAGGGCTGATCTGGCCAAGCCCTGTCCAGCCTCGCAGCGGCAGCTCATACAGCTCGGGGACATCGTGGCCACCATGACCACTCTACAAGGACGCGTCTCCTCTCGCCCCCCACGCTGAACCCCACAGCAGGCGCGATGCGTAAGTGATGCTGTGGGCAGGCACCTGCGATGCCGTGCTCTGCAGCTTCGCCAGCCCCTTCTCCAGCCTCTCAACCTTGGTGGTGAGCTCGCTCCGTTTTATCGACAGCAGGTTTTGGTAGAGCTTTATCAGCTCCAGGAAGGTCTTTGGTGTGGTGTAATTGTAGCGCCTTTCCGTGGCCAGGTAGCTCTTGGACATCTCCTTGACGCTCACGTGGACGTAAGACATGAACTGGCTGATGGAGGCCTTCACCTCGGGCTGCACCGGGAACACAGGCAGTGAGCTCCCGCGCTGCGCAGCCGCAGTGAAACAGCACAACGCGGGCTGAGAAACGAGGGTGGCCACGGCACTAACAATGCAGGCTGTGAAGCCCAGCTCTGCTTAGCCCAGCTCTGCTTTTCCCAGCCGCAATCCCCCGGGTTAACCCGTGCTGCACTGTGGAAAAGCTGCTCCTTCCAGGTTTGTGGTGTTTTAGGGACAAATGGGAAATGAGGACACATTTGTCCCCACCTGTGCGGTGCGGGGCTGAGGCTCTGATGCTGGAGCCAGCTGTGACTTACCCCAGCACCCCGTCCCTGACTCGCTGCCCCCAGCACCCCTGGCTCACACCAGGCTCCCATCCCCAGGTGCGCGGCAGCACTGAGAGCGGCAGAGGTGGAGGTGATTCCCCAAAGCAGCCCAGTTCCCCCGGGGCCAGAGGGGGCCAGACCAGGGGTCCCAGCTCACCTCGATGTCCCCCGTTTCCTCCAGGAACCTGCTGCTGACGGACACAAGCGCATCCTCCGGCCACTCGTGGAACCAGTCGATGGCCGTGCAGTTGACCACGGCGGGGAACCTCCTCGCCCGCACCCGCAGGGTGGAGCCCACAGGGGAGAAGCAGAGAACGACCTGGGGCAGAGCACCACGGGTGAGCGGGGCGTCCCCGCCGCCGGGGCCAAGCCCATACCAGCGCAGGAGCATCGCTGTGGGCTCCGCATCTGCTTGAGGTCAGGACTGTGCCTCTCACCCACTGACGCCCCTCCCAGCTTGCGGGAGATGCTCTGTGGTTGCGCACCTTGCACCTCTCAGTGGGGTTGGGGCCCTTTTGGAGGCTGCGGCCAGCGGCCGAGCACGCAGCCAGCATCAGCGGCCGAGCACGCAGCCAGCATCAGCGGCCGAGCACGCAGCCAGCATCACCGGCCCTGCGCGCGCCCAGCATGGCCCGGCCCTGGCTGGCAGCCGAGGGGGCTGCTGAGCCCACTGTGCCCCGCATGGGTGGGAAGAGCTGCCCGGCCCCCCCCGCGCCGGGGCTGGGGCGCACCCTCGGTGGGAGCCTTTGAAAACATCCTTCTCCCAGACACCCACTGTGTGACGAAACCGTGGTTTCCTGTGTCCGGTCTGCAAACATGTTTGGATCAGGCAGGTTACTGAGAAACCCCCCCTCCTGGACGGACGCCCACCTTTAACTGGCGCCTGACTTTCTCGA
>WHYT01015797.1:41593-63469 GCA_009806455.1 Tetrax tetrax
TGGCAGCCGAGGGGGCTGCTGAGCCCACTGTGCCCCGCATGGGTGGGAAGAGCTGCCCGGCCCCCCCCGCGCCGGGGCTGGGGCGCACCCTCGGTGGGAGCCTTTGAAAACATCCTTCTCCCAGACACCCACTGTGTGACGAAACCGTGGTTTCCTGTGTCCGGTCTGCAAACATGTTTGGATCAGGCAGGTTACTGAGAAACCCCCCCTCCTGGACGGACGCCCACCTTTAACTGGCGCCTGACTTTCTCGATGAATAACTTCCAGCAGTTTTCCTTTGTATCTTGCAGTCCAAGCGACTTGGCTTGGGGCCTCATGGCGCTGATGATGGTTTCTAGGTCATCGTCCTGAAAAAGCTCCGGCACCTCCCCAGACGCCAGGAAGTCGTTGATGAGGACCAGGAATGATTCGTCAGCAACCTGGGAGTCCGTCATCAGGAACACGGTGGGGACATTCTTCACGGCCACCTTGATGTACTGGGAGGCGAGGTCCAGCTGGGGCAGGAGAGAGGAACCGTCACCCTGCTCCCTGCAGCCCCCAGCTCTTCCCCGAAGTGACAGGTTCGGTGCAGCCTGGTGCCCTTGGCCGACTCGGGAAGCCCGGAGGGTGCCTTTGGGAAGGAGCCTTTGGGACAAGCAGCCCATCATCTCCCTCTGGTGCGGCTCCTGCCCATCCCTGGCCAGGGAAACGCTGCGCCCCTCGGGGCAGGACTCCCGGGTGCCCAGAAAGCGCCTCTGAGCAGAGCGTGTGGTGCCCAGACGCAGCGACGAGAGGCGAGCAGAGCCCTGCGCACCCACCCCAGGCTCTGCGGCCGTTGTGGGGCTCAGCACCGGCCCAGGAGGCTGGGAGCAAGGCTGCTCTCACCTTCAGGTCCGGGATGCCGTAGCCTTTCCTCAGCGTGATCTGAAACACGTTCAGACTGCTGATGTACGCTGCCAGCCGCGCCAGACTCTGCTTCCCGCTGCCTCCCACCCCCACCAGCAGCGCATTGCCCCGTGGAGACTCCAAGATGCGACTGATTCTGCAAATATGGGACACGGCGTCTTCAAAGAGCACCTGAAGAAAACGGGAGGGAAAGGGCTGATATTCGGAGCCACAGTGGGAACAGCCCCGTAACACAGTCCCGAGCAACAGCGATGCTGCAGCCGCGTCTCTGCAGTGCCAGCGCTGCTTTGGCGCGGAGCTGCCGGCAGCGGGGCACTCACCAGGCTCATCGCGGCGTTCACCTCGTTGTAGCTGTCCAAGGCTTCCCCCAGCAGCTTGTTCAGAGCCGGCCAGCTCGGCACCGGCAGGTACTTGGGCTCCCCGATGCCCTGGGCGAAGTGGCAGTAGATGTTGGGCTTGCTGAACAGCAGGTCTTCGCCGAGCTCCTGGGAGAGGCGAGGCCAGAGTGGGGCTCAGCCGCGGGGCACCGCTGCCTGTGCCGCTGCTGAGCCCGTGCCGGGGAGCTCAGCCTGGCAGCGCCCTCCCTTATTTTCCAGCACAACTTACGTCAAAGAACTTTCTGCAGGTCTCCACCAGTATCTTCTGGAAGCCTTTTTGATCCTTGTCATCGACGAGCTTGTCCCCGTACACCCTCTCAGCTTCGTGGAGCCACAGCCGCACCAAGTCCACGGGACTTTTCAGGCACTCGGGGGTGGAGAACAACAAACCCTGACAAACACGCGGACCCCTCAGTCCTGGGGTTTATTTCACCGTTACTTAGGGCTGAGTTTAAGGGCTGGCTTTGGGAAGAGGCCGTGGTACTTTTCAGGGACATGCTGCTCCGCAAGGACGCGTGACGAAGGAGAGGAATGGGGGTGTTTTGGAGAGCACGGCCCTCCCGCTACCTGGAAGATGTTGGAGAGGTCCCGGAGGTTGAAGAGGTAGTGGAACTTGATGGCTGTCGGCAAGAAGGTGGAGGCGACCTTCTGGTGGAGGGCTGTCGGCAGGAAGAGGGGGTGAGCAGGCGGGCAGGGCCCCAGGGACCATCGCAGCCTCCGCCGGGACCCCGGAGCCTGGCTCGCCCTCCCGCCGTGACCCTGGGCAGGTGGGACAGCCCTGTGGTTTTAGGCTGACAATTTCTAGGGGCGCGATGCTGCATTTTGAGCATGAACAAGGGAAAAGGAAGAACAGAGCTTTCGTTTGCACTGTGCCGCGGTGCAGAGGTGCGACACTGTCCCGGTGACAGTGGGCACGGGCGCAACACCGGCATGCGCCGCCTTCCCCCGTCCCGGCGTGGCAGGGGCTCACCCAGCGCTGCCGCTACCAGCTGGGGCTGCAGCTTCTGGACAGGCGTCGGCATGCTCTGCAGGGCCAGGTGCTGCGCGAGGATGGTGCTGTACACCGTCATCAGCGCCTCCTCGCCCGGGAAGCTCACGGCGAAGACGCAGAAGTGGCGCTGCAGGAAGGGCAACTGCTCAGGCGGGAGCTTCAGCCCCGGAGCTGACGCAGGCAGCGGCACTGCATCTCCCACCTCGTCCTGTCCCGTCCCACCTACTCCAGGCTCCGGTCCCAACCCTCTGGGGCACAGCCCCCCGCCCCCGCGTACCTGCAGCCTGGGGTCGATGGTGAAGGACCCTGCGGTTGGGTTCATGCAGGCCACATACTGGCAGTTGTGAATGTCCTTCAGGGTCAGCTTGTTCCTGTCGTACCTGTGTGGGGATCGGCACCGCAACGCTTTCCCCAGGGCCAGGATGCTCCGGCTGGGCTGTGCCCCGCTGACCCTGTGGAGCTCCATCCCAGGGGACGCAGGAGCGGGGATCCCCATTTCCCCGGTGCTCGGCACAGCCCGGCACTGCTCTCGGCGATGCTGTGTGGGGCCCTTCCCGCGCCCCGTGGCCCAACCTGGCCCCAGACGGCCCTGCAGCAGCCAGCACTCATCACTTCTTCCCGCCCCTGCCATCTACGCCGCACGCTGTGCTGCCAGGCACGGGGATCCCCGCCAGCGCTGGCAGCGGGGCTGTTTGTGTGGGACGGGGTTTGGAGTCACCAGCAGCGAGTTTTCCCGTTCCCCGGCCAAAGCCTTCTCCGCAGCTCCGGGAATGAGCGGGCTGGGGGGTTTAGCTCGGCTCTGCTGGCAGCGTGGCGCAGGCGGCGGCACGGGCAGGGCACGGCCCCACCAGGTTGGGGGAGGCTCCAGCACGGCGCGGGTTTGCCGGCAGAGCGTCTCTGAGCCCTCGCAGCGGGGCGGCCGGCCGGGCACCTACCAGTGCCCGTGGTCCATGTGCTGCCGGATGAGCGTGTGCGGGGCCACCGTGCCGTACTTGTCCACCTCTGGCATGTTCATGTCGTCGATGAAGTAGATAAGCCTCTTGGTGCCGGGTGGGCCGAAGTTCCTCCCAGATTTCTTCTCCAGGGGCTTCTCGAGCACAGCTGCAGGGAGAGGAGGGGGTGGGCAGTGGGACGGCGCCGCGGGGCTGTGCAGTGCAGCCCGGCGCGAAGCCTTACTCTGCAGCATGGCCGAGGTGGTGTAGAAGTTGAAGGGCACAGACTGCACCAGGTATTCATCTGTGTTGAGCGCTTCAAGCTTGTTCCACATCAGGACGGATTTTCCCGTCCCCGCGTTCCCCACCAGCATCACCGGCCTCTGCTTCTCCATCAGCAGGTCCATGAAGTAGCGCAGGCGAACGGTTTCCGTCGTGTGCACCATGGAGGCCTGGGGAAATCGTGCCATCAGTGCCGGAGCTCGCCGCTTGCTGCCGGAGCCGCGGGCAGAGGCGGGATCTTCCAGGAGAGCAGCGGCAGGGTGCCGGAGGCCCTTCCCGGTTTTCCCGGCAATGCCGGCGGCTCTGATGGAAGAGGCTCTCTCTCCGTACAAACCTGGTCCCTCTCTAAAGTAAAAGGTCTCAGGTGCTCTGTCATTCTAAACACTTTCTGACCAAAATAGGAACTGGCAGAAATGCGAGTTATTAAAACACCAGCCTGCACAGCACCACGGCAGAGCCAGCGCGGATCCCGTACCACTCCAGCCCTGGGTCCTGCCCAGCACTGCCCAGGGGAGGACGGTGAGGTGATAAACAAACAAAGTGCAAACACAGAGAGCCCGTGGGAATACCTGTAACGGGACTTCGGGATCCAGTTTGAACTTCGGCACTTTTTCAGTCCATGGCATGAATTTCTTTGTCTCCGGATCAATGTAGTAGTCAAAAATTGTCCCCTGAGAAGGAAACTTGATGGTTTTAAACTCCTTCACCCACCACTGGCTGAACTTCAGGCGGTAATCCACGAGCTGGGAGGAACCAAACACAGAAACACTCAGGAACCGGCTGACGTTGCCGCGCTGGTGTTTCCCGAAGGGATGCGGCCGTGGGACGAAGCCGGGCAGGAGGCTCTGGCGAGCGTCAGGCACTGAGCGGTGGGCTCCGCAGCCGTACCTGGTCCTGGAACATGGCCCCGCCGAAGGCCCAGGTGCAGGCGAAGACGAAGTAGAGCTCATAGAGCTCCCGGGGCGAGTCCGGCGGGACGGTCTGTGGCGTCAGGAGGCACTCCAGCAGGTACAGCACCGTCTGGATCACCGTGATCTCGGGCACGGGGGTGATCTTCTTGAATCCAGACTTGAGCTTCTCCAGGCACACCGGCAGGTACTTGTCGAACAGGATCACCAAATGGGCCTTCTCGGACTGCACGGTCCGCGTCTCAATCCAGCTGATCACAACGCTGCGAGCGGTGGGCACGGCTGCAGGTGAGCCCGCGGGTGGCCAGTGCCCGTCCTGTCCCACCCTGTCCCATCCCATCCCGTCCATCTCCCTCCCCAGGCTCACGGGTTCCAGCCCAGGTCTGCGGGGTTGATGTAGAGGATTCCTGCCCGGGACACGGTCGCTGGCGTGGCGGTCCGCAGGTGGCTGATCTCGAAGAGGAGCCGCATGGTGGGGTTGAGGGGGATGCGCTCGTTGCTGGCCAAGGTGAGAACCTGTGGAAAGCAGCCCATCATGAGGGGGTGCTCTGATCTCCGGGTGCAGGCATGAACGCAAGCTAATCATCTTGCGTGAATGAGCGAGCAAAGCTCCTGGGCTGCGATGGCACTGACCTTATTGTCATCCATGACGGTGTTCAGGGACTCGATCCACATGGGGTCAATGTCTCCGTCAAGGATGATCCACTTGGGCCCCTTGTGTGTGATGTTGGCCAGGTCACGCATCGCTGAAGAAAACAGACCTGCCCCACAGAGAGACACGTGGGTTTGTCCTTCCCGGCTCTTTCCACCCACAGCGCCTTTGCTGAGGGACACACAGGACTGCGTGCTTTCCTGAAACACAGTCCTCCTCCCTCACACTCCAGTAAAGAGGTCCAAGGAGAGCTCTTCCCATTGCACCACCACATCACAAAGTGTTTATAGATTCATGTTTTATGAAGCTATTTGCCTATGCACCAGCCGCTGAAGGATGGTTTGTGCCAGGTCCCACCCGGGGTAAGTGACTGCTGAGGTGGCCGGCACAAGTTGGTGTCTCACCGTCCTTCCACTCCCGCGTGGATGGGTGAATAACCCCGAACAGCTCATCGCAGGTCACAGCCTTTGGGTCGAGGTCCACGGTGACCGGCTTCCGCTTCATGTTCTTGTATGTCTTGTTGAGCGACCTCAGCACCTGCGTAGAGGGGAACCGCGCAGCTGCGGCCGCTGCGCCTACGCGGGCGTCTGCACCCTGGGCAGCCCTTCCCGCAACCGGGGGCACCGCGCCTTGCTCCCACCCGCTGCCGAGTGGCCTGGACGGCGGCTGGGAAGGCTCCAGACCTCCGTCTGCGGCACCAGCTCTTGGCCAGGCTGCTGTGGGAGCCCAGAACCTGCCAGCCCATCCTGCCAGCCCTGTGGCACGCAGGGCGTCCCAAGAGCCTCCTCCCCGCTCTCCTGGCCAGGCCCTGAGGCATGCCGGCTGGAGCGGGGACAGCCCCGTCCCAAACTTGCTCAGCTCCATGGGCTGAGCCTGGCACATGTGGCACTGGAGGGCTCGGGGTGGCCGCGGGTGCCAGCTGCGCTGCCGTCCCTACGCAGACCCTGCTGCTGGGGTGGCCGGGGGTCTGCGTGGCCGGGGGCCGTGGGATGCGCTTGGCCAGGGCAGGACGGGAGCTGTGTCCTCGGGGATGGTTTGACCGCTACCTGGGACTTGCCGCAGCCGGCGTTGCCGATGACGAAGACTGAATGCCTCACTTGCAGGAGCTCCTCCAGCTGCACCACCTTCAGCACAAAGCTCTCCTCCGCCTGCAGCTTCAGCTCCAGCACAGACTGCTTGATGATCTGGGATGGAGAGCGGGTGCTGGCCACGAGCAGCCATCGCGGCCTCGGCAAGGCCCCGGAGACGAGCCAGCCGCGCCCAGAAGTGCCAAGTGGACCTTCAGCCTCTGGACCCGGCCAGGGCTGGGATGCTGCTGGCACCGCGCCCGGGCTCGCACCTTCTCAAAGTCGAGGTCCCTCTTCCTGGGAACATCCAGGGCTGGGAACAGGTCTCCGATCAGCCCCATGAAGACAGGAAAATCATCTGTCACTATCTTGGGGATGTTGAAGTCTCGTAAAGCTCTCATCAGAACCTGGTCCTCGGCACAGCCGGGGTCCCCTCTCTTCAAGGAGCCAGCGACCACCAGCACGGACTTGATAGCCCGCAGACCCCAGTCGTAGTGGTCCTGCCAAGGGGCAGCAAAGTATTACATTTCACTTTGGTGAGAGAACTGCTTTAAACAACACTACAGCGGAGCACGCTGTCCCCACACCCGGGTTACCCACACCGTGCCCGGCAGGCTGGGCTTAAAGGGAGCCACGCGAGGAACAGCCGGCTGGCTTCCTGGAAGCACGTTTTTACTATAAATCCCTTCTGCCAAGATGAATAATATCTATTCACTCTCATCTTAACTGAATATATTCTGTTCTAGTCTATTTTTGGATTTCTTGCTTTCTTCCAGACGGCAGAAACGCCGTGTGATGCACCAGCACGCAGGTGGAATTTGTCCAGCCATGGCCCTGCACTGCACAGGAAGCCTGCCAGCACGCCGAGAGACGTTTAAATCATCCGTCAGGTTTGAAATTCAAATTAAGGCTTTCAGCTTAAAGAACCAAGCAATGTTATTACATCACCTGTTTAGACAGTAGCTCTTTGCAGAGTGTGTACAGAGTGATGAACTTCCTCGCCAGAAGCTTAGCATCAATGAAGCCTTCTGCAACAAGCATGATCTCGCAGATCAGTTCAAAGTCGGGGACCACCATGGCGCAGGGCCTGGAGGAGAGCAGCGGCAGGTTAGCAGGGCTGTGCACGACGTCCACGCGCCCCTCGCCCTCCCGCAGCCAGCAAGAATTTGCCATTAGCATCAGCGAGGCGGGCAGTGACCCGTGCCGGCGGGGGTCTCTGGAGGTCTCCTGCCCACCCTCCTGCTCCAAGCAGGGCCCAGGTCACAGCTGGGTCAGGTCGCCCTGCGCCTTCTCTGGTCACACTTTGAGTTCCTCCAGGGACAGAGATCCACAGCAGCCCTGGGCCACCCCTTCCAGCGCTTGCCCCCTTTTTTAACTTCTCAATCGGATTTTGGCCAAAGGTGGAATTGGACCCACCGTGCATCCTCCTCTCCCGGAGGGGCAGCCCAGCTCTCCCAGCCTCTGACCAGCTCGGGGGCTCGGAGCGGGGCTGTCCCGGGGTGCAAGGCTTCCCTCGCACCAGGGTCGCCAGCGAACACCAATATCCTCGTTTGCGCCAGCGAAGGCTTAGGTCACGCTATGGACGGGGCTCGTGAGCGTTACCAGAGGGGCACACGCTGTAACGCCTGCCAGCTACACCCTGACCCATCTGCCCACGGGTACCTGAACAGAGCCTTTAAATTCTCCGGCAGCTCCGTCCGTCCTGCGTAGCCAGGGTTCATGGTAATGAACAGCCCAACCGACGGGACCAGAGCGATCGTCTCTCCAAGGAAATTGAATGTTTTCTTCTTGGTGCGGATGGCATCCAGAACACATTTCACCTGGCAGGTGAGCGGAGGTGTCAGTGCCGGCAGCCCCGCCACGCCCTGCCCTGCGCCCCTGGCCCACCCTCAGCACCACGCCCTGTCCCGGTCGACGGCAGTGCCGGTGGGGGTGACGTGTCACCGGGACGGGACGCAGCTGGGCTGCATGATCTGAAACATGGCCAAAGCCTCCACACTGATCTGAAACATGGCCAAAGCCTCCGCACCGCTGCGCATCCCTCCATTTGCCTCCCACCATGACACTGGAAATGGCTGCAGACTGCCCCTTGGAAAGCCCGGTTTAACTGGGACAATGCTCAGTACGTGAACGGGAGATGCCAGAGGCTGGTCCAGCCCCTGCGGCACCACGCTGCCGCCAGTTTTGTAGGTACCTGCACGGCAATCACGGACAAAACCTCCACAGCAATGCGATTGAATTCGTCGAAGCAGCCCCAGGCGCCAGTCTGGGCAAGGCCCTTGTAGATGTTGCCGCAGGACTGGGGAGAGAGCACCAGAGACGGGGTTCAGGCACCGAGCTCCCGCGGAGGCTGCAACGTGGGGACTCGCGAATGCCCACGTGCTGGGAGCTGCTCCTGCTTTCGTGGTTTGTGCTGTTCCCGGCGGAACGCCCTGCAGAGTGACAGCCACCGCGGGTGCCAGGGGCACGAGCTGGGCAGAGCCACGCGGGGAGTAAGCGGCGCAGGACGGCACCGGGGGCTGGACCCACAATTTTCTCGTGGGCTGCGGAGCTGGGGGAGAGGAGAGCAGCCTCAGGGCATCAACAACAGGCGCTGCAGCCAAACACAGGCACACACACTGCAGCGGTGCCTCCCAGAAGAGTCCCCCCTTGTCCTGGCTCTGCCTCGGTGCTGCCGTCCCGCTCCCCACGCCCTACCTTGTAGTCCATCTGCTCGGAGCAGTTGAAGACATAGACCATCATGCCCACTGCCCGGCCCAGGTCCTTGGTGGTCTCTGTCTTCCCAGTGCCTGCGGGGCCAGCAGGGGCCCCCCCCATGAAGAGGTGGAGGGACTGGGTCAGGGTGATGTAGCACCTGCGGCGGGGAGATGGCACGGCTGAGCGGCGCCGGCAGCGCAGCACGGCGATGGAGCCACTGTCATGGGCGCGGGCGGCGGGAGGTGCGGGAAGCCCAGCCCCTACCGATCCGTCAGGGGGGTGATGACCAGCCGGGGGGTGTTCCCCAGGTACTCGTAGGAGTAGCGCAGCTGGGCATCGCAGATGTTGGCGTAGCAGTGCTTCTTCCCCTCATCCCAGCGGTGCCGGAGCTGGGACTGCCAGGTGAAGGCCTGCGCGTTTTCCACCTGCGGAGCAGCGGCTGCAGAGGGCAGGCAGGCGCGGCACCGCCCGCGAGCTCCCCAGCGCCCGTCGGGATGGGTGTGCAGACAGGTCCCAGTGCAATGCTGGGGTGGGCAAGGACTGACCCTGCATGTGGCCCAACCCGCCCCGCGCTCCCGAGCGCAGCAGGAACCCACAAAACGGCTCCGGGACCAACTTCGCGCGAGACCCTGCCCAGCCTCATCCGACCCTGCCCTGCCGTCCCCTCCCCGGGCAGCCCTGACACCTCACGCGTGGCTTCCTTCTGCCGACTTCCCTCACCCAACGAGGATACTTTGAGAAGTGTTGGAAAATAATAAAAGAACAGGAAATCTTTGCTCAGAAGTGCCAAAAATGAAGCAGGAAGACACCCTCTTGTAACAAATACCTTCGCGAGGACCATTTTGTCCACAACATCCCTGGCGTGGACGTCGATGGTACAGATGGTCATGATCTTCATCCTGTCCCCCGCAGTCAGGTTCCCAATGAGCAGGGAAATCAGCGCGTTCAGCTGAGCAACCTGAGGAAGCAAGGAGACGATGAACGGAAAACCAACACCAGGCTTTGACCACCGCCCGGCGGCTCCTGGGACTGGGCCAGGTCTCTCTGGAGCTGAGCGGCTGCAGGACGGCGGCAGGTGGGGTCAGAGGGATGCCAACCTGCTTTTTGTAATAATCCTTCATCGCGTTCTCGTAGCCTTCCTCCAGCCTGGAGAAGGCAATGCCGACTTCTGTGGTCCACCAGATCTGGGTGCACGTCAGAGCAACCTGCGGCAAACCACAGGGACAGGACGTGGCCGTACAGGGAAAAACGCTGCTCCCGGAGCCGCTGGCCAGCCCAGCCCCGCGTGGCAGCCCCCACCTGCGCCGGGTAGTCGAACACCCACTGCTCCCGCGGCTTCTCCTCGTAGGTGACCACGGCCTCGGGGATGAGGTGCCGCAGGGTGGAGCGCATGCTGGCCAGCACTCGGTTCAGCCACACCTCGACCTAGAGGGGCACACCCGCAAACCCTGACCTGCGGCTCCTCGCCGCGCGACGCCGTGGCAGCGTGCAGGCAGCTCCCCAGCGCTGTGCAAGCTTCTCCCTGCGCGTCGTGACAAAGCTGCGCGCAGGACCCTGGCGCACGGCCCCACGGGACGCTTCCCACGGCAGCTGATGGAGAGAAGAAAATCCCCGCGACTGCCCAGGGGCTGCGGGGCTGAGGGGATCGAATAACTCCAGTACGGCTGCAGCGCTGCTCTACACCCATAAAGCAGGTCCCGTTTCTGGTTTTGTTTTTTTTTTTTTTTCTGAAAGGCTGCACTATTGTACTTTAAAAGTGCTGGCAGGCTGTTAGCGCACAGCAAGCAGAAGGCTCGTCCCGTCCTGACCCTGCCCGTCTCCCTCCCCACGAGCGGAGGCTCCGCGGAGCTTGGCTGACCTGGCCAGACAGGTCACAGTCTGCATCAAGGGGCACGTACTCCTCGTCCCTGCTGAACATCCCCAGGCCGACCTTCAGGGGCTTTTTGTCCGCGCTCATCTGGAACTTCAGTTTAGCCAGGCTGTCGAAGAGCTTCGGCAGGTGCCGGGACACCTGGGTGCAGGGGCACGGCGTCAGGGACCCCATCCCGCAGGGCTCAGGGCGCCGCATCCCTGTGCAGGGGTACCGGGCACGGCGTTCCGTCGGTTAGGGCGGAAATATCTTAAAGCTGCTGTAACAAGTTAGCGTGTAAGGGACACGGAGCGTGCCTCCACCAGCCCGTACCTCAGCCGGCTCATTGCCGTTGGACAAGATGTCGAGCAGGTCTGCAGAGGAAACAAAGTAGAACCTGGGAAAAGCCAGTCGTTTGGTCTCCAGGTATTCCGCCAGAGCCTTCTCGCAGAGCGCCAGTCTGACAGAAAACAGAGGAAAAACTGCGGTTAAAACCCCCACTTGTTATTTTTTATTCTTGCTAAGTCCTCATCGCATTGAGGCAGACGCCACTTAGGAGAATTCCAGCTCTCCTTTGGGCCCTTGACCAGCTGGAGATCTCTCCATAATGCCTCACCAGGACAACTCAAACCCCACCTTTTCTGCAGGGCTTCCAGCTTGTTGTAGAGACCAGGCTTGTTCGTAGCTTCAATCACATTGGGAGTTTTTACCGCATTGGCCATCAATTCCTGCGGGAGGAGAAGGGCCTCAGCTCTACCCCAGCCGGCAGCGAGCTCTCGGGGCCCAGGGAGGGATGGGCTTCGCACTTTGAAATCCCGATCGATAGCATCAAAATTCTTCGAGTCCTCTGGCAGCTGACTGCGGATGTCTTCGGAGCCAATGAAGATGCTTTCCAGGTGACTCCACGTCCTCTGCACCTCAAACCAGATGCTGATAACAGAGTCGGTGGTCGACAGCTTCTGCTGCCAGCCCGACACCTCCTGAAGGAAGAACGCTAGGTATTTGGAGGTCATCAGGTTCTGTAGCTGCACTTGGTTGTCCTCCAGCGTCTCGATGAGCACTTCATCCGACTTGAGCAGCATGATGCCGGTCCTGGCGTGGGGCTCGTGCTCAAACCGCATCGTTGCCCAGGTAGTGTCCAGGGTGTTCAACACCTGCAGACGGGGCGTGAGCAGTGAGATGGACTCTGCCGTGCCGAGTCCCAGAGCCCGTGGAAAGGGAAGGCAGCACCAGGAACGTCTCCTCTGGAGCACGAGCTCCACGGGCGCCGCGCTGGGTGGGGATTGCAGCCTCCAGGAGCAGGAACACCAGTGCTGGCAGCCACAGAGCCACATCAGAGCAGGGGTCTCAGCAGAGCCGGGTAGGAACCGAGCCCTGTTTACCTTCTCCATCCCTGCCTCTTTCATGGCTTTGTCCACGATGTCATGAACCTCATCCTCGAACTTGTGCAGGTTCAGCTGCAGCAGATCCGCAAGGGTTGTGTCCTTGGACATGGTGAAGTTCACCTGGAGGAGAACCAGCACCATCGGGACATGGACTCCCCTCCACGGAGAGCAGCTGGCCCAAATGAGTTCATCAACACCCACGTTTACAGACCCCACACAAATATTTGTGTATGGCCAGCTTTTAAACCAGACCGCATGCTTCCCCACATGGATGCAAATCTCGGGAGCCTCCCAAGTCTGGGGTTGGAGCCAGGGGAGGGTGGGAGGGCTGGGGGCACCTTGGTAGCCTGCATGAGCTCCTGCCAGTGCCGGTCCCTGATGGCCGGGTTCTGCAGCTCGTTCACGGCACGCAGGGATGTTATCATGTTCTTCACGTTGTTCTCCAGCCCTGTGAACGCATCCCAGCTCCTCATCTCCTTATCCAGGCTCCGAATGTCTTTAGCAAATTTCTTACAATCGATGTCCATCTGCTCTACGTTGATATCCTTCCACCTGGTGGTTTTCCAGTCGTTGATGCTCGTGTTGACCTGGATTCGGGAACACGTGTGCACAGGACGTGTAATCGGCAGCAGCGTTCCCGCCTGGGATGAAGAGCGGCATCCCCAGCACCCGCACACTCATTGTGCCCGTGCTGGGGTGTGCAGCCCCAACGCCAGCAGACTGCTCTAACACTGTGACAACCCACCCCATGTCTCACCCCACCCCTCAGCCAAGGAAACCCTCGGAGGAGCTGCAGCCCCTTTGCGCCTTTGGCCCAGCTGGCGCCGGGTGCCCGCGCCAGCCAAGCCCATGCCTGGAGGCAGCGTTGTTCGTCGCACCCTGGCACAGCGGCCGGCACCGAGCCCCGGGTTCCTGATCACCGCGCTCGACCGTAGATGGCTACCGGCAGCCTGAGGACACCAGGCAGCTCGTCACGGCCTGAGGAACTTCAAACCTGCGAGGAGCAGCCCAGCGCAGCCCAGCATCTGGCTCTGCACTCCCCATTCCTGCACCCCCCGCCACGCTGCCCACGACCGCGGCACGTACCAGGGTGATGACGTCCCAGAGCTCCTTCAGCAGGCGCACCTCCCTGTGGCACGCTTGGAGCTGCCGGTATTCTGGGACCGAGGCCTCGAACAGCCTGGCTGCCTGCGCCAGCGCGGCCACGTCCTTCTCCATGGCGGTGATGTTCTTCTGTTCCTAATTGGAGAAAAAGAAAAGGTCTCAGCCGGTGACCGTGTGCCGGGAACATGTCTGCTATGGAGCAATGGCTCTGTCCCTGCTGCAGTGTGGTGGGGACAGGAGAGTCACTGCCACCGGACCCTCCCTCTGGAGCTGGGAGCCGGAGGGGCCGCCTGTCCCCGGCCCCGCTGCGCAGCAGCACCCGCTGCACGGGGCTGGGGTGGCCAGGCAGCCCCGGCAGGGACAGCGGTGGCCCTGGTGCCCTCCTCGTCCTCACCTTGTTCAAGGACTTGTAGGGGTTCGGGTCATTGTACGAAAAAGGGGCTTTTTCCCGGAACCTCTCCCGGAAGGCGTGCTGCCGAGCCTGTGTGGGGACAATGAGGGTCGGGGGGGCAGCCTGGAGCTGGCAGCCGGGGAGAGCAGCGGGGTCGTCCCGAAGCTGCCCGAAGCCGCTGGCTTGCCCCCACGCCCCGGGGCAGGCACCTCAAACTGCTGGCACTTCCTGCGGATGACGTTGACCTCGTTGGTCTGCAGTGGCGCCGCGGTCTGCTTGACGCGCAGGCAGAGCTTCTTGGTGCCGTCCCACTGCTCGGGGAGTTCCTGCGGCAAGAACCGCACAGTGTCGGCGGCTTGGCCCCAGGGACCCCCTGCCCGGCCCCCTGCGCCCCGAATGCCTCACTTGGAGCTGCAGGTGGATGTCCTCCGGCATCTCCTCTCCATACGTGCTGAGCAGCGCGACCGTCTCCCTCAGGGGCTCAAACATGCCGTCGGCCGACACCTGCCTCTCCTTGACCCTCCTCAGGTGCCCCATCACCTCCACCAGCCCCTCGTAGTCTCCCTCCTCCAGAGGTTTGCTCAGGCCGGCGTTCGCCTCTTGGATGAAATCCCGCAGCTCCTGCAGACTGGAGGAAGGCGCCGGCGCTCACCGGGCGTCCCCGCTGGAGTCGACAGCTGCCCCCGTGCTGCTCAGAGCTCACTCTGTGGGGCACAGCCCCACAGCCCCGTGGGGACTCACCCCCACCCGGCAGCTTCGCCCGCACCTCTGCGCCCCAAGAGACGCCCCTCTCCTTCAGGGCCAGCCCTGCCCTGGCGCCCAGCACGCAATCGTGCTGTCGGCACAGCCCGGCCGGGGTTGCGGCACCGCAGCTCCGCGTGGCTGCGCCGGGGCGTGCCGGCCCCTACCTGGTCGTGACGTGTCTGGCGAGGTGCTGCCGGAGCACCAGGCCCCGGCGCTTGATGATGTCCAGCAGCGCATGCTTGAAGGGGCGGCAGTCGCTCTGCAGCCACCCCCCAAACACCTCGGTGTTCATGAACCCCGACACCTCCTTGCACAGCGCCTTGCACGCGTCAATCTGGGGATGGGAGCTGGTCACAGCCCGTGGCCGGCATCTCCCTGGGCACCCGGCACCCCCCCAGGCAGCCGCCCTGTACCTCCTGCTGAAACAGCTGGAGGGATGGGATCCCGCGGGCTGGGGGCTCCTCCGGCCGCTGCTCTGGCTCCTCAGCGCCAGAGTCACTGCCCGAGGCAAGGAAGCGCTGCAGGAATGTCTCGGGGTCCTCCAGCCACAGGTGGGTTTTCTGCTCTAAGCCGGCGCTGTACTCCTCGCCTTCCGTCATGGCGCTGACCACCAGCGACATCACCTCCTCCCGCATCATGCTGAGCTCCGCCTGCTCCTCCAGGGTGGTCTGAAGGGACGCGCAGAGCCCTCGGGACCGGCTCAGCGGATCCAGCGCCCTCGCCCGCCTCCAGCTAAGCCAGCAGCTGCCCCCTGCCAGCACCAACCTTGTAGCTCAGCCTCCCCTCCAGCAGCCGAGGCACGCAGGCGGCGGAGGCGTAGGTGTCGCTGAGCAGACCCTCCACCAGCTGCAGGAAGCTGTCGTGGTCTCCCACGTCCAGTGAGGGATGGTACCGCACGCTGCCGTCACACAGCTCCATCCGCACCTCGAACAGCGGGGCCACCTGGGCCTGAAACGGGTCAGCGCCCCGCATGCTGCTTCACACCCCGCGTCCCCCCCAGCCCCACGGTCTCCCCACAGCAGGGACGTGGGGGGATGCTCGCTGCCCAGGTGCCGGTGAGCACTGGGACGGGCACGCTTGGCCAGCAAACGGCGAGTGGTGCCACATGCCCAGCGTGGGCAAAGCAGGGGCGCGGCGCCACAGGGCAAACTGGACCTACGTCAGGGGCCATGTTGGTGAGCAGCAGCTGCAGGGACTTGTGGATAAGTATGGCAAGTCCATCCAGCACCATCCTGTCGATGGCTCCCACGTAGTCCAGCCATATCTGCGACGACCTATCGGCCTTAAGCAGCTCTGCGTTCTCCTGCAAACAGAAAAAACCCAGCTAACATTGTCCAGTGGGACCCAGCAAAGCCAGCAGCTCCCAGCGCCGCAGCGAGCCCCCTCCCGCGGCCCCGCGGGTCTGCCCTGCCTGGCTGCGGCACGATCCCGCACCCTTCCCTTCCCCAGTGATACGACAGCAGAACCGCAGCCCAGACCCCACCCCACGGGCAGCGCATCGCCGGAGTCCGCGGGCGGCGTTTCACGGTCTCAGCGCAGACCGGAGAAGCGCACCCCGGGTTCAGGGCCAGCGCTCGCCGTTACCAAAGCGGGAACACCGCTGGGTTCAGAGCATCGCAGCACGCCAGACGTGCTCCATGTTGATCCAATTCCCATGGAGCATCCTGGAAAGCGTCTCACCTCCACCATCCCCCGGATCCGTACGCCTGCCTCCCTAATGGCAGCGTAGCGCTTGGGCAAGGATTTTGCTTTCCCCTCCAGGTCCAGCAGCGCTGCCTCCTTGTTGTCTTTCCTTTCGAACAAGGGAGCGGCCGAACATTCCTGCGGGGAGAGGGGGACAGGGGTGCTCCGCTCCACCGGGAAAGGGCGAATCCCTGCCGGAGGCTTCCTGGGAAGGCACTCGGGAAGCACACAACGCTACCTCTATCAGCTGGGTGATGGTTTCCAAGTTTAACTTTGCTTTCTGGACCCTGGTATATAAGTTGTCCAGGATCTCCCTCATCTCCAGGATGTACTCCATGATGCCTGGCAGGAAAACGCACGTCCATGCTGGGCAGGTCACACGGACGCCTCTGAGGCAGCACGCTGCGGTCGGGGCATTTTGGGGCTGTGCACCCCAGGGGAAACTGTCCAGCCCCCACCTCACCCACCCACGCCTGCGGGAAGGGGTCCGCACTCTGGGTGTGATTGCTGCTGGGACCCCCTGAAATGCACCCAGAGGATCTCTGGCCTTGGGTGGCTCAGGGTGGGCTTGTACCTTCGTGGTGCCAGAACAGGCTGTGCTCCGCACTGGCCAGCCGCCTGTCCACGGTCTCCAGCTCCTCCGCCAGCAGCGGCAGCTCCACCGGCAGCAGCCTGCGCTTCACCTGGGAGCCAACACGTCCGCAGGTGAGCGCTGCAGGCAAAGGAACCCTGCTCCGACTGAGATGCGCTCGCTTGGTCACTGGCTTTATGGAGGAATTGGGTCCCTGCTGCACCCACATGGAGCTCGGGGGGCAGGAGGAGCCATGGGACGGGCAGGGACCTGGGTGCCAGTGATGTGCCCAGTGTACCCCCCACCCCGCTGCGCCCAGGACCTTGTTCCTAAGAGCCTCTCCCCAGCCAGCCTCAACCTTGCCGGTGCTCGAGTGTGGAAGAGCAGCCAGGCTGTCTCCCCTCCACAACCTGCCTTGTTGTACCAGCCCACGATAAGGTCCAGGCTGTCCACAGACTTTTGGAAAGTCTCGTTTTGAGCGAAGAGGCTCTCAGCGCTGTCCGGGATATCCTTCTGCTGCTGGAAGGTCAGGTACTTCACCTCACGCAGGACGGTGACGAGCTGCGTGAGACAATGGCCAGAGACAAGGCTCGTTACCGAACCCAACCGTCTCACCCCAACGCTGCGGAGTCAGAGCCATGCTCAGGCGGGGGACCGCCAGCGTTCCCCTGCACCGGCACCAACCTCTCTGCTGAAGTTCACGCTGAGGAGGGAAGAGCTGGGATCCCTCAGGATGAGGGGCTGCTCCAGGCTGAAGTGGCAGTCCCGTCCGGCTCCGCACGCCCACTCCTCGTACACCTTCTTGTGGTACTCTTGCAGCAGCT
The DNA here is from genome assembly GCA_009806455.1 of Tetrax tetrax. Taxonomy (NCBI): domain Eukaryota; kingdom Metazoa; phylum Chordata; class Aves; order Otidiformes; family Otididae; genus Tetrax; species Tetrax tetrax. The sequence continues at coordinate 58,936 of WHYT01015797.1, forward strand.
TCATCATTTCTTCGTACTTCATGGACACCAGCCTAGCTTCAGCGCTGACCATCACACTGCCGAGCCGTGATAAAGAGGGGGCTGCTGCAGCAGAGCACGGGCGGAGACACGTGGGGCCGGACCCTGCCCTGCGTCCCCGCGGGGTGACGGGGTGACCTGCACATACGGGTGGCTGACGGCAAACAAGTCCCTGTGTTGCCCCTCCAGCCGCTGCTGCAGCTCCAGAGCCCACTTCAGCTGCCCGGCCACCGGTGGCATGTTTTTGTTGATGTGCGGGCCCCCGCTGCGTGGCAGGGATGCGGTCTGGGCGTCGTACAGCGCCTTGACATCATCCAGCTCGGTGCTGAACATCCTCAGCAGGGCTGAGTAACAGGGGAAAAGCTCAGCCTGTATCAGGGGTCGCTCCAGCAGGAAGGCAAACATCTGCACCAGCTGCGGGAGAAAGGCGCGTTGGCCTCTGTGCTCCCGAGCGTCACCGCAACGGCCCGGTGACACTCCCGCCGTCACAGCCAAGCGCGCGGGTGCAGCCTCCGGGGCACAGGCAGGGACGCCCCGCGCCCGAGGGCAGGACCCACTGAGCTGAGGGGCACACGCACCTTCACGCCGGTCGGCAGGCAGTTGCAGTCATCAAAGGCTTTGTGCAAGATGGTGGCCAGTCGCCTGTCCATGTCCTGAATCTTCTCCTGGAACTCTGCGAAGTCTTTGTTCAATCGCTGCCAGTAAGAGCAAAACAACTTAAGCCAGCGCAGCTGCTGCGTTTCCTTCCCAAATCCTTCCTGAAGGATTCACTGTGCCCGGACACCCCCGAGTGCCGTGACCTGCCCCACGCGTGCTGCCATGGGACAGCGTTACACACAGCTCCTCCAGCGTGCTCTGGCAAGCGGATTTTTAATCAGCAAGCGCACACCCTTCCGTACCAGCAATCACTCACCTCTTCCGTGAGATCTAGGGGGTCATACTCGCGGTCAGCAAAATGCTTGATGAGTTCGGAGACCTCCTCGTAGATCTGAACCATCTGGCTCCCCAGGATGTTTCCTCTCACTCCTCCTAGTTCTGCCTTCTCCAGCTTCAGAAACTGGATGGCGGTCTGGTACAGCTCCTGGCGAGCGCAAGCCACTGTCTCACCCAGCTCTTCTCCACGACAAACCCCAGCTCCCTGTGCCCCGGCGCTGCGGGCGCAGGAGCTGCAGCAGTGGCACAGGACCACATTCTGCGAGGTCACCGCTCCCAAGGAGCGTCCTTTCCGGGGGATGGGGGTGCCCGTCCAGCTGCGGGGGCACGAGCGCTGTGCTGGGAATGGTGCCGCTGCGCTCCCAGCCATTCCCCACTGCCGGGCCCCCACTTCCCCTCTGCTCCTGGCCTGCGCCGGTGGGACCAGCCCGTCCCGGGGCCAGCGTGGCATTTGCCCCGTACCGCTCCAGGGGAGCAGCCCAGCATCCCCACGGGGCCCGGCGTCGCGCCCCAAGGTGCTGTGCGGTCACCTCGATGGTCTGGAGCCTGTGCAGGAAGGACTCTGTTCTCTTGAAGATGAGGGACGGGGGGAACTCCCAGAGCTGTGGCTCCTCCTGCAAGCGGAGAGGGGCCGTGGGTGAGCGGGGCTGGCTGGACGCGGCAGGGGCACCCGCACCGCCCCCCGCACCCACCGGGAGCACCGCGGGCAGCAGGTCGGAGCAGTAGGTGCTGTAGGACTGGAAGAGCTGCTGTATGGTGGAAATGCTCAGGCTGATTCTCTCCAGGGTCTCCTCGGTTTCTCTTTGCAGCCCCTTCAGCACCTCCTCGGGGATCAGGAAGTTGCGGCTCTGGGACAGGCGGGGGCCGTCGGCACAGGGGAGCAAGGGGGCTTCTCCCGCCACCGGCCACCCCCCGGCCCCGTGGGTGCCCGCAGCCCACGCCTGCCCCCGGCCCCGCCAGCCCTACCTGGGGGCTTTGCCGGCCGCTCGACTGGGACATCTCTATGTCACCCCACGCCTGCCCTGCGTCACCCTTCCCTCGGTCCTGCCCGGCCCCGTCCCACACGGGCTGGGGGCGGCCGGGGCCCTACCATCTCCAGGAGGAGGTTGCAGATCTCCCGCAGGAGGATGACGGTGCGGGCGGGCGAGCTGTAGTGCTGGCAGCGAGCCCGGAGCAGGCGGACAGTGCACAGCACCCTGTCCACATACGGCTGCAGCTGCGGAGCAGAGTCCGTTAGTGCGGGGCCGCAGTCACGCTAACGAGGGTCAGACAGAGCCGGGGTGGCCCTGCACCCACACCCAGCCCCTGGGGCTCAGTGCCGCCGCCTCCACCCGATGAGGAAGCCAGGCGGTGCCTGGTTACTTTGCCACATGCAGCTTACCTGCGTGTAATCCACTTGCTCCATCTCTTCCAGCAGGATCCGAAGTGGCTGCAGGTGGAGGCTGACGTCCTTGGCTTCCTCCAGGCCTGGGCCAGGGGGGAAATTCCACGTCGGGATGGGGAAGCCTCGCCGGAGCAGCGAGAGGCAGCTTCCCGCTGTGTGACCTGGGGGCTTACCGGCGTGTACATCCCTGAACATGCGCTGGAGCGCCGGCCAGTAGCAGCTGTTGGCCTTCTCCAGTATCCGGGCCAGTGCCGCCACTTGAGGCGAGAGCAGCTGGCAGGGAGAGGCGGCGGGCTCAGCGCCGGGGGCTCAGCGCTGGGGGCTCAGCCACCGGCCGCCCGCGGGCAAGGCAGTACCTGGTCACTGAGGCACTGCAGGCTGACGGTCCTGGTGTGCCAGAACTCGAACTCTGTCCTGGGCAGGGGGTGCAGCCCCTCCAGCAGCGGCCGTGCCGAGTCTTTGCTCAGGATGTCTCTGACCTGGCGGGACCACTCGATGACGAAGGGCTCGATGGAGTGCAGCACTGAAATGTCCACAGGCCCTGCCAGGCTGAAAGGCAGCAGGGTTACGCCCCAGCAGCGGGACTGGCCCTGAACCACCCTGGGGGAGTCCTGCTGCCCCAGAGGAGCCCCTGTGCCTGCTTGCAGCCCCCTCTGCCAGCACGGCAGCCTGGCACGAGACGCTTGCCGGTGCCCTGCTGCTGAGGGGCAGCTGTGCCTGGGGATGCTCAGGGACCGAGCTGTCACCCCAGCTCCCGTCCCTCCCAGATGGACTCGTGCTGCCTGGGCCCCTGCCAAGCTTTGCTGGCACCGAGCGGCGTCAGCAGCACCCACCAGTCCGGGGCGGTGCTGGAGTTGTCCAGGCCGTCCAGGCGTCCCGGCAGCGGAAGCAGTGGCTTCCCCTGGATCTTCCCGCCCATCACGAATATCTCGTTCTTCAGCTGGTGGGCTTCCTGCACAGCTTCCTCCACCACCACCGCAGGCCAGCCCGCCACGTTCTCCTTGCTCAGGAGCAGCGGGGACACGACCTGGAGGAGAGGGCTCGGTCTGGGGCTCAGTCTCCCGTTGTGAGGGGCAGCATGCAGCCGTGCTGGTTTGGGCAGCGTCCCCTCTCACTGGCCATCTGAGCGCAGTCTCAGCCCAGCCGCAGCTCCGGCAGCCACAGATGGGTTTTGCTGATGATTTTCTCATCAGTGGGACCAGGAATCCCCTCACCCTGCAGCGGGTTTCCAGCTCTGAAGTGGTGGGAGAGGTGCAGCAAGGGCAACCAGGGGGGTCAGGGGCTGGCACACGAGCAAAAGCCCCTGGCACTGAGGGGGAAGAATCGTGAGGCTCCTGGTGCCCAACAGCTTTCCAGTGCCCTGGGCTGGCAGTCCTCTGAGCGGGACTATTTGTGGGAAGTTTGGGAGAAATCCACTCAGACATTTCCCAGCTGCAGGGCATGGGGAAGGGGAATTACACTGAGTTTTTAAAACCACAGGGAGGAAACGATCCAGCTCTCCTCAGGAGAGAACTGGGCTTGTGACCTTCACCCAGCTCTGCATCCCAGCGGGGCTCGGTTGCCCACCAGCAGAGCGGGGCAGGCAGCCGGGAGCCGCTGCGAGGCCAGAGCCAGCACCTGAAGCAATTTTTCTTCCATTAATTTCCGCCAGTTGCTTTTCGAGCCCACCTACAGTTGTAGCTACTGCAGTGGGTGTCCAGGTGACAGCTCTTCTCGCCCCGAGCCTGCACCCGGTGCCCGCCCGCCCGCGACCCACCTCCTCCACCACGGCGCCGAGCTGCTCCACCGGCGAGGGGCCCATCTCTCCCACCAGCAGCCTGCTGTGGCAGTTCTCCCGGGTGATGTTCTCACTCTTCTTCTTCACGAAGTAGACGCTCTTGCCCCGGAGGGTGGGTGGGAAGCCGGCCGAGGGCAGGAGCTGCCCGGCGGCGTTCAGCCCCAGCACCAGCTCCAGCGCATCTGGCTGCTTGAAGAACTCGTCCAGCGTGGCCGCAGCCTCCTCGCTGCCCACGAACTTGCTCCACTTGTCCGGCCGGACCCGCAGCAGCACCGTGGCGAAGCTCTCCAGAAAGCTGTGCCGCTCGTCCCGCGCGGCCGCCGCCCCATCCTCACCGGGCTCGGCCATGGCTCCCAGCGCTGGGAGGGGGCACACGGAGCCCCGCTCAGCCAGGGGCTGTGCGGACCCCGACCCCTCCACAC
>WHYT01015797.1:63489-81379 GCA_009806455.1 Tetrax tetrax
AGCCCTCCAACAGCCTCCAGCCACCGGCTGCAGTTCAACCGGCGCCGGCACCAACCGGCACCGGCACCAACCGGCACCGGCACCAGCCCAACCGGCACCAGCCGCAGCCCCAACGAACCCCGGCCCCAGCCCAGCCGCCTCAGAACCGCAGGGCTGTGCCGCCCCAGCACCCCTCAGCGGGGGCCGTTTGCCCGCGCACCCACCGCCCCGGCCAGGCTCACGCTGCGGCGCCGGGGCCGTCCCGTCCGAGCCCCAGGGCGGCTCCGCCCGGCCCCTCGCCACGGCCCGGGTCCCTGTGCCTCCCCCGGCCCCGGCGGCAGCAGCACGGCCTTTACGGCTCCCAGTTTGCCCTCGGCGCCGACGTGGCTTTCGATCCCGATCCCCGTCACGGCCGGTACCGCCCAGGGGAGGTCTGAGACCCCGGAGCCCAGAGCAGGGCCAGGGTTGGTGCGGTGGTCCCCCAGCCCCCGTCGCAGGCAGGGACCCTTCCCTGGTGCCCGGCCACCCGGCAGCTGCCAGACGAGAGCTGGGATGGGAGCGGGAGGTGCCCGAGGAGGTGCCCCACCACCCCCGTGTCCCGGCCCGCTCGCACCAGCACGGCGTGTGCTGCTGTGCAGCCGGGGGTCCGGCAGCGCGGGGTCCGGTCCGCACGTCCCTGTCAGCGGGCAGCTGCCCCCTGCCCAGCCCAGCTCGCTGCCAGCCCCGCTGCACGCAGGATGCAGGATAAAGGGCCCGGCACGGCTCCCCCGTGCCCTGCGGCGAGGTCCCAAGGCACCTCCTGGCCAGGGGGAAGCTGAGGGCACAAGGCACGCAAACACCTGCCAGTGCACGCAGAAACCTTGACGGGAGCAGGTGGAGGCTCAAACCAGGACCACGTTGGCCTCAGCACTGCCAGCTTCACCCAACATGGCACTGCGGTGGGGTCAGGCACCGAAATCCTGGGGCTGGGAGCTGCGGGAGCCCGGTGGCAAAGCCGGGGCACAGTACAGGGGCTGGTGGTGGGGGCTGGGGGCTCCTGCCCGTCCCGAGCCGCACACAGAGCACAGGAGGTCGAGGCTGAGCGCAGTTCGGTGTTTATTTGCTGCAGATCCTCAGCACTAGTTTACAAGGCCATGGCAAAAAAAAAAAAAAAAAAAAAAGGTTAGAATAAAAAATCCTGCCACCCCCCACCCTCTGGAGAGGTCTCTGCACAGAACAACCCAACATACAAAATAATCTAAAAGGAGAAAACTATACAGGAGTATTTACACCTCTGATAAATAGACTAATACTGATCCGGGCGCTTCCCTCCGCGCCGTGCTGTGGCCGGGGGACAGGACAAGACACAGGCGTTTGCAAGGCAGAGGCAGGGGGGTGCAGCCCCCGGCCCGGCCGGACCCCCGACAGCAGCTGTCCCCCACCCGCTCTGGAGCAAGGGCTCGTGCGCCAGGAGACAACGGCCACCCACGGCACGGCCGCCCGGCCGCTCGCGCGGGGGTTGTGCTACAAGGACGTGCCAGGGCGATGCCACCCAGTGCTGCCAACCGGGGCCCTCATCCGTGCTCCGGCACCCCGCGGCTGGGCGAGCGCGGCTCCGTGCCCAACACGTGGCACCACCGCATGCCAGAACGGGGGCAACTCCCTGCCCCTCAGCCCGCCCTGTGCCCAGGGCCGTCCCAGCCGGCAGCGCCCGAGAAGCAGAGTGGGGAAGCTCAGGACAGACCCAGGCCCGCTACAACGAGGGCCAGGAGTGGGGCCTCCACGGCCCCCACCGCCCCGGGGCTGCTGTCCTTCACCCGGTGCCAGCAGCACCCCGAAACTGCCAGCCGTTAACCGCCAGCCGTTCACCTTCCCGATGGGACACCCCAAGTGCTTCAGGATGGGGGCGGGGGGCACCCAGCAGCATGCATGGCTGCACGCGTGCTGGGGGTCCGGGAGCAGGGAGGGTGCCCGTGGGCCCCACTGCCCGGCCAGCCGAGGTGGGAGGGGAAGACAGAGCACGGACATGGCGCTTCCCATCCTGCAGCCGAGGCCGGGGCAGGACAGGGCTCCCTGCGCGCAGGGGTGTTGGCGTCCCAGCTCAGCCCCACGAAGACGCTGTCCTGGAGATGAGGCAGTGATGGGGGTCCAGAGCCACTGGCATGCCGTGCCCCCTCCCTCCCCCCATGGTAAAGAAACTGCGAAGCTGAAGCTGGGTCCTGGGCCCCCAGCCCCGCAGCCCTCCGGGGAAGGGAGGCGCGCAGGCTGCCGGGGCACGCGGGCCGGGCAGGGCCAGTGGAGGCTGCTAGTGTCTCTTGGTGGAGGACACCTTCTTCTTCCTGGCGGCCAGCATCTCGTAGAAAGGGTCCCGGCTGATCGCTGCCCTGGCAGGGGAGGGAGGGCTCAGCCAGCCGTACGGCCAGGCGCAAACCGACCCGCCTGGCAGAGCCCCACATGCCCCTGGGACAGCCCATCCCCTCATCCCGTGGAGTGCCCCCCTCGAGCCCAGCGCCCCGCCGCCCGCTCCCAGTACTCACTTGATGCACTTGATCCACTCCTCCTTCTCCTCGGGCGTGGGGGCGGAGATGCGGTACACGGTGTGGTTCCCCTCCACCACCCGCCCGTCCGCCTCCGTCTTGCAGGCCTTGATCACCTGGTCCTTGTTGTCGGGGATGTAGAGCTCAAAGCAGTTCTGCCAGGGGAGACACTGTTCGGAAGCAGCCCCCACTTCCACAGGGGACCCCAGGCTGGGGGGGCGAGGTGGAGCACCGAGGCTGCAGGTGCTCCCCCGCCACCCCCAGAGCAGCAGGGGGATGGATGTGCTGTCAGCATCACCCCACCACCAGCGCTGGACACTGTGGTGACCAGTCCCAGGTCTGTGCCCACTCTGGGCCCTCCTGCCTCTCCCGGGTCACCCCTTGGGGCCACAGCACCCCCCAGCTTTCCCTTCCCCAACCAAGGCCCTAGGGCTGCCCCCCCACCCCCCTCAGGGGGGACCCTGCTGCAGCACCCACCGGCTTCTTGGAGTCGTCCACCTCACGGATGCTCAGGTTCTCCAGGGGGATGATGCCACGGGGCTCTTTGTCCTGGGGGGGACACGCAGAGGCTTCAGCTGCTGGCTGGACACCCCCACACCCCACCCATGTGCCCCAGGCAGGGCTAGACACTGCCACTGCCCCTCTCCCCAGCGCCCCTCTCCCCAGGCATCTACCGCAGCCCAGCCCACGGCCTGCGTCCCGCACCCCTACGGCTGCCAGCCCCGCGCCGGGCCGCTGCGGGCCAGCAGACGCCACTGACCGTCGTGTACTCGAAGTAGTAAAGGCAGTTGTCGGTCAGGATGAACCAGCGTCGCTTCCATGTCTTCACCCTGCCGCCTGTGAGCAGAGAGGGGCAGGTTGGGCGCAGCCGCGGCGGAGCGTGGCCGGGACACGCACGCGGAGGCTCGTGGCACGCGGTGGCTATGGCAGAGCTGCGGCCCACGCGGACACACACAGACAAGCACCCGGCGCCAGGGCGCAAGCAGAGCCAGGCAGCCCGGCCTCGCCGGGCACAGCAGAGCAGGCAGCACACACCGGCCGGGCAGGGCAGAGCGGGAGCGGAAAGCAGACGGATGAGGATGGAGGCAGAGGGTGGTGAGGGGCCAGGCCGGGAGCGCTGCACCCGTTCCCACCCAAAACACAAATTCAGCAGGGCCAGAGGATGCTGCAGCCACACAGCTCTCGCGGGGACGCAGGGGCTTTGCTTGCGCTGACTGCGGTCCCACTGCATCCCGGCCAGCAAAGCCTGGTGCCAGGGCAAGGGGCTCACGGACTTTTGGTCGGAGCGAGTTTCACAGCCGCCGCTGCAGAGGGAGAAGCTGCTCCCCCGGGCTCCGGGACCGCTCGCCCCCAGGCCCAGCTCCCCCTCCACCGTGCCAGCGTGCTCTGGGCATCGCAGCAGTGCGCGCTGTGCAGCTCCCGCGGGGCAGGCACGCAGGCCATGCCGCCCGGGTGCAGGGCGGATGCGGGGAGGCACTGCGTGCACGGGGGCCACGCTCATCCCCTCCCCACTCCCCCGTGCCCGCTGGCCACCCACCGCAGCCTCCGCCCCAGAGCCAGGCTGCGGCCAGCACTCCCTAGAAGAAAAAGCCCCTCTGCCTCCCCCTGCAGCCAAGCCACCCCGAAACCCAGGGCTTGACCCTGCCCAGGGCCAGCTCCTCTCCTGGCGCTGCGGACGGGATGCCAGAGCAGGGTCCTGCAGCACGGGGAGCGCAGGAGCCCTGGGTTCGGCGCGCAGGGGTGCAGGGCTCTGCGGGGTCGGCAGGCCCTGCACGGCCGTACGGGACGGGGGGCCAGCGCAGCCCCAGGGGGGAGCACCGACGCCGCTCGGCACCCCGGGGCTGTAGGTTGTGGAGCCGCAGCGGCACAGGGCACTGTGCAGCCAGCTCCTGCCTGCTCCCGCCCAGCTCCAGGCGCTCAGCACCCCCGAACCCAGCACACAGGCTGGGGCCCCTCCCCAGGACACCCCAAACCCATCCCCATCCCTCCTGGCACAGAGGCGAAGGCCCAGGGCAACCGGGCTGAGCTGGCACGGACATGGCGGAACACGGACGGGCGGGCGGCCCCTGCCAGCGGCTGGGCAAGAAGTTGCCGCGGCCCCGTTCGCCCCAGGCCGTGGGGTGTGTGGGGCGGCGGAGGGGGCCAACAGGCCTCGGGGAGCGTTTGGCATCGGCAGGGCCGGCACCCGGCGTCCCTGCCTCGGCGGCGGCAGGAGCGGGGCTGTCCCCTCGGCAGGCGAGGTCCCTAGTGCGGTGTGCGTGGTTAGCAGCGGCAGCAATGAGACTAATCACCAGCAATTAAAAACGAAAAGGAAACGAAGCCCCAGCGGTGGCGTGAGCAGAGCGGGGGAGAGGGGTACGTACCTCCTGGAGTTGGGGGCAAGGAAAGGAAGAGCCAAAATCATGGAAACATACAAATGAGGGAGAAAAGAAAATTAAAAAAAAAAAGGAAAAAAAAAATAAAAAGAGGAAACCCCAGAGAACCCCCCTCGCCCTGCGTGGGTCAGCAGGCCGGGCTGCAGTGGGGAAGCCGTGAGGGCTGGGCTGGCAGCACCGCCGCGGGGCCGACCTGCCCTGGCTTGCTGTGGCTCTGCGGGACGGGTCTCCTCGGCGGGGGACGCGGGGCTCCCCCCGCCCCAGGGCCTCTCTGCGGGGTCCCCCCTGCCCCACGAGCGGGCTGTGCCACACAGCCGGGCTGGGGCCCACAGCCGCTCTGCTGCACCTCTGCCCCCCAGCTGCCAAGGGCCCTGCGGCGGCGGGTGCCGGCCTGCGTCCACGGGGCCGTCCTGCCAGCGGGGCGCCGGGGTCACCAGGGACAGGACAGAGGGGTGCGGGCTCTCCCTTGCGCTCCCCCACCCCAAAGCTGGGAGCTGATGGCCCTTGCTCAGCCCCAGAGCTGGGCTCTCCACCGGCCAGGGCGCGGGGCGGGGGTAAGGCCCCTCTCCCATCCCGAGGGGGTGGCGAATTGGCAGAAACACCGGTGCGAGAACAGAGTCCCAGGGAAAGGCCCCCACCGCCCCTGGTCCTGCCTGCACCCCGTCCCCCTCGCCTAACGCAGTCCCCCAGAGCTGCCAGGAGGAGAAGCCACAGGAGCCAGGGCGGGGGGTGGGCTGGCCGGCTGCGGGAGCCGAGCCGTGCAGCGGGGCCGCGGGGATGCCATGCACGCTGCCTGCACGTGGAGCCGGGATGCGGAGGTGATAATGCCGTGGGAAGGTGAGGCAGGGACTCGTCTGTGGCATGGAGGGGGACACACGCAGCCTGGGGCAGCTCGCCGCTCGCTCCCGGGGGCCTGCTCCCACAGGACCCTGCCATGGTTCGGTGATGAGGAGGGCCTCGCGGTCCCCGTGCTCCGACACCAGACCCCAGCACCAGCTCTGCACCACGGGGTTCACCCAACCCAGAGGCAGAATCCCTTGGGACGCCCACCCAGCCGCACCGCAGGGCTGTGAGCCCACTCCTGCCGCCCAGCCAGGGAAGATGAAGGCGGCTGGACCTACAAACGCCTCCCCCGTGGGGGCTGAGCCCCTGTCTGCAGCCTCCTGCCCCGCCACAGGACCACGCTCCAGGAGCCAGGCCAGCAGCTGAGGGGCAGGCAGCCCACGGCCATCGCCCCCACAGCCCAGCTGTCCCTGGGGACGGCCTGCCCACCCCACACCACGTCCACATGGCTGCCAGCGCTCACCCAGCTTCAGGAGCCAGCCCTCCCGGTCCGGGTTGAAGAAGGTGTGGGTGAGGTCATTGCCGTCGTCCTCAGGGATTTTGAAGGGTTCGTTCTTGATGCTCTCATAGAGATTCTGGTACAATGACACACGGCGTCAGCTCGGCTCTGCCCAGGGACCCTGTGATGGGCCAGCTCCGCAGCCAGGCCCTGGCCCCTCCGCGTCCCCTCCCTCACCCGGAGCAGCTCCTCGGGCAGGTCGCCTCCATCATTGATGCCACGGTTCATGGCGATGAAGCGCTCTGCCGTGGGCTTGTCCTTGACGTTGGGGTTGTGCAGGCTGGTATTCAGCATGATGATGGCAAAGGAGAGCACGTAGCAGGTGTCTGTGGGGGCAGAGGGGAACTTCAGGCGTGAGGCAGGACGCTGGGGCGAGGGGCCGGGGCAGGCGCTCACCTGTGGACTGGAAGACGCCGGGGTTGCACTGGCAGTACCGCTGAGCGAAGGCCTCCATCATCCGGTCGATCTTCTGCGCTTCCCCAGGCAGCCGGAAGCTCCACAGGAACTGCCTGCGAAGAGCGAGGCATCGCGCTGCTTCGGGGGCTCCGTGCACCCCCCGGCCGCACCCGCATCGCCACAGCCCCCTGCCCGTCTGCCCGGCGGGACACGGCTCAGCTGCCGGCCCCTCGCTCACCGCAGCGCCTGCACGAGGTTGAGGTCGGTGAACTCGTGCAGCTCCACGAAGGCATGCAGGACCTGGATGTTGAACTCGTCCCTGCAGGAACGCAGCCAGAGCACGAGGGATGCGTGATCAGCAGGTCCTGTGACTGCCGAGCGGCCCCACACCTCCCCGCCCCGCTCCAGACTCCGCTCGTTTGTGGGGGGAACCCGCAGCTACCCCCTACTCGAGCCCTGGGCTGGTTTGCACACACCGGCCCCTCACAAGCGCCAGCCAGGGACTGAACAGCCCCTCAGCCGCCCTGGCATGCGGGGCGTCCCGTGCACCCCCACTGAGCCACCCCGTGAGCTCAAAGAGCTGCAGCGTCCCATCTCCCAGGCAGGGAAAGCCCCGGGGACCTCAGGAGACCTGAGCCGTGCCAGGCCAGCGCACCTCTCGCCCAGGTAGTCACCGATGGCTGTCTTGTTGAGGCCCTCTCCTTTGTAGAGGAACTGAGCGATATCCTCGCACGTGTTCTTCAGCAGGTCGTTTTCGATCAGGAACTGGATGCCCTGCAGCGGTGTGAGAGGTGCTGCTCTGGGGCTTGCCGCTCGCCCGCCAGCCCGCCTGCAGCCTCCCCAGCCCCCGCCCCAGCGGGCGCCAGGCACCCCGACTGCGGGGTGGCAGAGCCCCAGCACGGCCCCACGGGCTGGCCAACGCCCCCTCCAGCCTGCCGTCCCGCTCCCCGCCGGCCCACCCCGCAGTACCTTCTTGGGATCCATGTTGAACTTCTTCCGGCCCATCGCCACCTGCTTGTTCCTCTGCATGTTCTTCCTGCCAGGCACAAAGCAGCTCTGAGCACCAGGAGGGACCTGGCTCCCTCCCACCGCCCCCCTCGGGCACAGCGTGGCGGGGAGGGGTCAGCCCGGGCCAAACGGGAGCCGAGCAGCTCGCACGGGGCCAGGCCCCTGCACCGCGCGAAGCCAGCATGCGGCCCCGTCTGCCCCGCTCTGCGGCAGAGCGGCGCGGGGCTGCTCTTGGCCTGCGGGCCCCGGAGCAAAGGGAAGGCACCGTGCCCCATCTGTGGGGTCACCCCGCGTAGAAGGGGCGCTGGGCACAGCATCGGCAGGTCCCCTCTGCATGGGGGGAGAGGGGGGCGAGCTGGGAGCAGCGGGGCTCAGGGGGGAGCGGCCCCCAGGCCCCAGTGGGGCCGGCGTCAGGGCGACAGCCTTCACGCGCCAGTGGGTGACTGGAACCGACGCTGCGAGCCAGCTCCCTAATCCCAGGCTGGCACCGCCTGCGCCAGCCCAGAATAACAAAGTCGCACAGTGGCTGTGGCCAGACAGAGGGGCTGAGGCTTGGAAAAACAGACCTTTGGAGCAGCAGCTCAGACTGGGACCCTGCTGCCGCCCCAAGGATTTCAGAGCGCCTGGGAAAGCCACCCGCCCCAGCGCCCACGGGACAGGGCTGCACCGCTCAGCTGCCCACGGCTCCGGCACCGCACGAGCGGGCTGGCGCCTGGGGTCGGCCTCGCCGCGGGGGAAAGGGCTTGGTAGAGGCCGCGGGCTCTGCCAGGACCCTGCGACAACAAGAGGACTCACCTCTCCTCCGTGGACCCCAGGTTCTCGATCTCATTCGTCACTTCTGCTATCTCATCCTTCAGCCGCTGAGGGGACAGAGCGCAGTCAGACGGGGGGTGCCTCCCTCCCTCCCAAACCCCCCAGGCCTGACGGTGGGCTGGGGCCCAGCACCGCCCTTCCCTCCTGCTCCCAGGAGCTGGCAGGGCATCCCCGCCAACAGGGTTTGAGGTGGCAGGAGCCAGCCCTGGAGCCATTCCCCCCGGAGCCCTCCTTCCTTTCCTCCTTCCCCCCTGCTCTGGGGCTGAACCAGTGTGGGGGGCACCCAGAGGGGGCTGACTGCACCCCCTGCTAATCCCCCTGCAGCATCGCCGTGCTCCGGGCGCACAGGAAGGAAGAGATTCAGAGGGTAACAGAATTATCCCCTAAGCCCTTCAGATCATGCCCAGCATATGGCAGTAATTAGCCTCCGCTGCCTTAATCGGGGACACGACTGACGAGCGTCCCAGATGAGCGCTGACCTCGCTGGCCGGGGCGTTGGCCTGGCCCAGAGACGCGGTCCCTGCCCGTGCCAGGGAGGGGTTGGCACGGAGACGCCAGTGCCCCGGGTCGCAGGGAACGGCACAAGCGCGCAGCCCGGAGCTTGGTGGGGCCGAGGAAAAACTGCGGCAGCCTCAGCCCAGCTCCCGGCCCAGGCCCACGTCCCCGCAGGGGCAGCGCTGTCGGGCAGCGGGGCAACCACGGGCTCCCGGCAGCAGCCACTGGTGTCAGCCCTGCAGGCCCAGCTCGCCCTGTCCTGTGCCTCCAGCATCTTCTGCCCCAGAAGGTCCCCGAAAGCGCCCGTGGGCCACATGGAGAGGGGGCTTTTGAGGAAAGGGGACGGGAGCACAAACCCCACCCCTGGCCCTGCTGTGTCTGCTCGGGCATGGGCTCTGCAGCTCTGGGGCACTGCGCGCCAGTCCCATGCTGTTTCGGACAGCCCCGGCCAGGGCAGCCTCCCCTCCCCACCCCGCACGGGCCACGCTCCCCTTTCCGAGCAGCGGGGGCAGGAAGATTATCCTGTGCCTCCCAGGGGACAGCCCCAAGCCAGAGGCTGCCATGTCCGGGACAGGGGGATTGTGCGTGCGGGCGCCGGCCCTGGGCGTCACACCTGTATGTCAGCCAGCAGCTCCTGCTTGCGGCGGCGGATGTTCTCCAGCTCCTGGCACTCCTCCGGGGTCAGGTCACTGGGCACTGAGCGGAGACACGGTCGAGTCAGCACGCGAGGCCGTGGGAATCGTCCTCGCCAGGCTCCAGGCGCAGCCTCTGCTCCGGCTGGCAGCCTGCAGCCCGTCAGGAGCTGGGCGCGGGGCTGCCGGGGGCCCGCACAGCGGCCGAGCGCCAGCGACGGCACGCGAGGAATGCGAGGGCCAGGGCATCGCCTGGCTGGGCAGCGGCTGCAGCGGGGGAGCCGGGCACGGCCGGTTCCTGCTGATTCAGCCGCGAGGGCAGCGAGGACCAGCACGGCCCTGGACCAGCTCCAGCACCTCTGCTGCCTGCCTGGCCCCGCCACCCCGCCGTGTCCTGTTTCACGTCGCTCTGCTCCAGCCGGGCTGGTGTCGGTGCCCGTCCCCGTCCCTGCCGTGCCCTGCGGCACCGGGCTCCGCACAGACCTGGAGCTCTGCGGGCTGCTCGGCCCCAGAGACCACGCACTGGGTCAGCCCTGGAGACAAACACCTCCCCATCGCCCCGCGGGAGCCGGGCACCCCCTCCCCACCGCCATCCCCGGGCTCAAGCCTGGGACCGCCACGCACCCCTCCCTGCTCCCGCGCCCCACAGCTCTGGGACATTCCTAGCGCTCCCCGGCGCGTGACCTCGCGCTCTGCAGCGACACGGCATCCCATTCCTGTTCCCTCCCGTCCCCAAGGTCACACGCTCCTCCGGCAGCGCTCCCGCCTGCGCCTCCCGCCTCTGCAGTGGGTTCCAGCAGCTCCCTCACAGCCTGCGCCAAGGTCGCCCACGAGGCCACCGGGGTGCTGTCCCCCCAGAGCACCGTCCCCAGGGAGGTGGCGGCAGCACTGCCCTTGCCTTCCCAACGCGTTACCGCTCCGTCCCACCGAGGCCCCGCGCGCCGCCACACCATGGACTCCAGGCCACCGCTGCCACCAGCCCGGACTCACCCGCAGCGTCCCGGGACGGCCGCCTGCCCTGCACCAAGCGCCCAGGGACACCAGTTGCCTTCGGTCCCGCACCGCCCTCACCCGCGCATCGCTTCTCCCCAGCCAGTGCCGCCTGCGTGGGAGTTGCACGTGCCCCTGGGGCGACCGCAACCACGCAAACCGAATCTCTGAACTCAGCACTTCCCCGGCCCTGCTCGGGCTTTCTGACGAGCTTCCTCTCGCACAAAAATTCCCACCGCCAAGGTCGGCGGCAGCTTGCAACACATCCCTCCAGATGTGACGGCAACGCTTCCCAATATTTCCAGCCTCCGCTGCTGGGAAGCATGAAATAGACAGCCCGGCCCATGGCATCAGACTAAAAGTTATTTAAACGTAGAACTCCGGAGGCCTTGCCTTATCAATACACCCAAGCTCCATTTGCCGGCGCTCAGCCCCTCCTGCCCGGCGCCCAGGGCACCCGGCAAGCCCGGGCTCGCTGCGCAAGGGCTGAGCTGCATCGCACGCCCGCAGCCAGACACAACCCCTCCAAATCCCTGGGCTGCAGCGTGCACTGCAGGACCCTCCTGCCTGGCTGCAGGGGAGCAGAAACCGGTACCGGAGCTGGACCCCCCCGGGCGAGCTGGCCGAGGGGCAGGCGCAGCAGCGGCCGGGACGCTGCAGGGCAGAGGGGGCCGAGGGGTCCGTACCGGAGCCTGGGAAGGTCCCTCCCCGCCTGTGCTGCTGCGGCAGAGGACGAGCACTCGTGACACCAGCCCAGCCATGTCAGCAGCGGCCAGAGGAAGAGAAACCCCAGACGCAAGAGCTTTTCTGGGGAAGGAAGAGGGCGTTAACCCTTCCCCAGCGCTTTGCACTGCACCCAGCGCAGCAACCACAGCTCCCGAGGGGCGGCGAGCCTCGACGCGGGCTGCAGGGAGGGGGAGGCCAGCGCAGACGGCCCCGTGTTCAGCCCGGCAGAGGAACTGGGGCGCAGGACTGTGGGGATCCCTGCACTGGCACCTGCACCTCATCAGCCCAAGGCCCCAGGGCAGGGGGCCCGGGGGCTCGCACAGCCGACAGCCGAGCCCGAGGACCCTGCACACCGGCAGCAGGAGGGCAGCACGGGGTACGGGCAGGATTTGTCCATTTGTCCCGGGCTCCATGGTCGCTGCGGCCTGCGGCAGCTGGGAGCAGCAGCACCACATCCCCCGCCGCCGCCGTGCCCGGCACAAAGCCCCCACGATGCGCAGAGGCCATGCTCGCCCCCCGCGCTCCTTCCCACCCCTCGCCCCAGCGTCCCCGCGCCCCTAGCCCGGGCTCACCGCTGCCCTCTGCCCTGAGCACCATCCTGGGGGGACCCTCTCCACCGGCTGTGTTGGCCGTGCCCGTCTGCCCGCAGCTCCGGAGAGGGGCTGCTGCTTTGGGGCTGCTGTTTTGGGGCGCGGACACCTGCCTGCCACGGTGCTTCCTGAGGTGACTCAGGGCTGCGTCGCGCCAATGATCTCCGGAGCCGCCTGGGCGTCATCCCAGCCTCGCCAGGAGCCACCAGCAGCAACACCCTGTTCCTGCCACAACGAGCCCGGGGCCCAGCGCCTTAACTCCTCTGCTCCCGGCCGGGCGGGGAAACGGGGCACCTGGGCCCTGCTCCCCCTCCTCGGCCCTGGGGCGGGGGACGTGATGTGCTGGGGTCCCAGCCAGGCAGGCACCGGGGGCTGGCCCAGCCCTTCCTTGGGGGCTGCCAGGACACTCGACCCGGCACACCCTGAGCTCGCTGCCGCAACGCTGGGGTCCCTTCCCCCCCACCAGCTAGGGACCCACCCCAGCAGACCCCCCGCGGGCTGAAGGCCTGAGCCCGGGTAGGACTGGGAGGGCTGCAGGGACCACCGGTGCCTCCTGCCCTCTGCAGACCCCACGGCAGCTCACAAGGCCAGACAGGACCAGGACTAGGACCAGGAGTGATGCTGGTCCGCACGGGAGCTTGCTCCTTGCTGTCTCACGCCCTGGCTCTGGAATTCCTGTATGGACCCCACTGCTCCGCACGGGACCCCTGTGCGGCAGAGCGCGGAGCCCACAGGGCCGTGCCTACAGCGGGAGCGAACCCCCACGCGTCCCCGTCCCACCGCCAGCTGCCTGGAGAGGCTGCGTGAGCCTCCGCCACCTTGACTCAGCTAAATCCTGCTCGGCAGCGTGAGATGGAGAAACAGCGCCGGAACGCCGGCTGCACAGCGAGGAGAGGAAGGGCCTCGGGAGCCTCACACTGGCCCTTTGGCCCACGGCTGTGCCGCATGGCTACCCAGCCTCCCACCAGCCCACGCCGCGTCTGTGCCCGCCCGCGCCGGAGGGGACACGGCACTGGGTTTAGGGGACCACGGTGACCAGCCCGGGGTGCTGCCAGGGGCTGTCAGTGGGCTCTGGTGCGGGGCACCGCTGCCCACTCCCGCCGTGCCCCGCGGCTGGGGGGCCCAAGGGGCCCAGAGACGCTTCCTGCCCGTCTCAGCGCACCACATCCTGTTTTCACCGTGCCGCGCGCATCCTGGGTTGCATCAGCCCCATCCTTCCCCACCGACAGCCGAGGTGCGTCAGGGGAAGGGTTTGGAGACAGGAGGCTCCGGGAGAGACACTCCTGGGTGGCCAGGCTCCGCACCCAGCACCGGTCAGGGCCCTTGTCCTGCTTTTTGCGCAGCCCTGCCCATCACCCGGCTCCTGCTGCCCAGAGCCCGGCAGGGAACCCACATCCACAGCCGCTGCCTCGCTCCCGGGCGCCTCCAGGCTCCCACGTCCCCGTGCACGGAGCCCCAGCCTACGGTGCGGCCAGGCAAGCACCGGCCTGGCCACGTCCCCACGCACCAAGCAGGAGCCGGGAGCACTGCCTGCAGGCACCTCACCCTCACCGCTCACTGCGCCGGGCCTCAGGAGGGGCAGATGCGCCCGCGCTCAGCCTCCGCTGCCAGCGGGGCACAGGGCTGGCCAGAGCAGCTCTGGCACCCTCGTGCCCCACGGCACAGCCGCCCCTCGTCCCACGCTCGGGGCAGGAAACAGCAGCCAGCGGCGGCTCACGCTCAGGGCCAGCCCACAACAGCAGCTCTGATGCGGCAGGCACTGGGCTGCCCTGCACAGATTTCGGTTTGCAGAGCGCTGCCCCGAGCTGTGCTCGCAGCCCCACGCCCTCGCAGCGGTGAGGGTGGCCAAGCGCTCGGGCATCGCCCAGGACAGGGCAGGAGGGCGAAGGGCTGGGACACGACGTGCCAGAGCCGCACTGGGCTGCGTGCATCCCCCCGGCCCCGCTGCCGCCGGCTCCTGAGCACCCCCCATCCCAGCGCGGCACCCAGCACGGGCATGGGGCAGTGCCACGCGAGGCAGCCCACTGCCCGGCCGTCCTGCCGCGGCTCAGCGCTTGGAGAAGCCTCAGCCTGTAGAGACCGGTGGCGCGCGGGGGAAGGAGACGGCGAGGACTCTCTGTGCCTGGCGGCAGGAGCCATACGGAGCCAGAGCTGCGGGCACTGGGACGGGGACCCTGCGGCGAGCAGAGGGGAGGGCACGAGGCGCCTACCTGCCTTGGTGGCCACCGAGGGGCAGAGGAAGGCCTGGAAACTGGAGGCACAGAGCTCGCTGACCGTCCCCATGCCGCGAGGGTCCCACGCAGGACGCTGGCAGCTCCGATGGCGCAGGCAGAGGCCTGGAAGGTGCCGGGGCCCGGGGGCAGGCAGGGCAGCCGGAGGATTCCCCGCTCCGGCTGGAGCCAGGGAAGGCAGCTCTGGCAGGGGAGCTCCAGCCGCAGGAGCCCACGCACCAGCCCCAGCCAATCCTCGCCACTCCCTGCCCGCGCACCAGCACGCTCTGCTCCCGCGCTCCGGCCGGCGCCTCAAAGCCACTTAGAGGACAAGGAGTTTGGGAACTCCTCAGCAACCCCCCCGGGCCGCCTGACCCCTGGCAGCCCCCTCGTCCCCGCGGGGGGCCAGCAGCGGGGTATTTTTAGAGCGGTTTTATCCCTCCGTATTAGAGCGTTAAGCATCGGGAGCCGGCGGTCGCGTAGCAACCAGCACTGCATCAGGAAGGTGCACCACGAGACACAACGCGGCTCCGCGAGGCGTGGGGAGCGGGGGTGCCGCCAGGCCCCCGCTCGTGGGGCGCAGGGCCCAGGCACCCCTCCCAGCCCAGCCCAAGCAGGCTCAGCCTGTCCCACGCTGCGCCTTCCGCCAGCGCCCCGCGATGCCGGTCAGACGCCCTGGCAGCACTCAGCTGCCTCCCCCTCTGCCGCAGTCCCGGGGTGCTGGGGGGCTGCTGCAGCAGGAACTGGGGGGTCTTGCCCTGGGTTCCTGGCCTTGGGACCAGCTGTGGAGCTGGGGGGAAGGTGCAGCCCTCCCACCCCCCAGCCCCACGGGCGCCACGCAAACCCAAACCGGACAGACAGCTCTTTCCCTCAAAGCAGGAGCCATCCCTGCGCACAGAGCACGGCCGTGAGTAACAAACCCCAGAGCCTGTCGGGGCACGAGGCAGCGTCCTGCGGACAGTCCAGCTGCTGGCGCTCGGCTGCCAGGAGCCAGCAAGCACTGGGACGTGCTGAGCGAGGAGAAACCGGAGCCGGGCAGGAGCCCGGACAGGGCAGGCAGCGGGGAAGGGCGCCCTGGGAGGAAGCTGCCCTCACAGGCAGAAGGGTATGGGGCAGGAGGGGACCCTGGCTCCCAGCAGCAGCGTGGCTGCAGACGGAGGAAACTGCGAACGGAGGAAAGCTGGAGGAGAAGGCAGCTCCCAGGGCTGCGAGGGCAGCCAGGTGCTCGCCACTTGCATCATCAACCTGGTTTCGGCACCACTTCCCCTTTCCTACGGGCTGAGCGGGTGGTTGCCACATCGTCGGGAGGCGCAAGAAGCTGGGGGACAGGGGACTGGGCCAGGCGTGTGACGTGGCCAGCGCCTGTCCGGGGTCTGCACTGGGGTCTAGAGAAATCCCCGTGCGGCAAGGGCACCCATGGGTGCTCTGAGCGGCCTGAAGCAGGGCCAGGGGGCACCTCCCACGCTGTGCGACCCAGGCGCGCAGCTGGATCTTTGCACCCTGCGTGGGCGAAGCGGGGTGTTTACAAACGCCCCGGGGTTGCGTTAACCACGGCGCCGGGGGGAAGCAGCCGCTTGGGGACACACAGGCCCCGCTGCGTCCCCGACGTGTAACGCTGAGCGTCAGCAGCGTGGCTTATCATTCTCTGCTCCCAGACACCTCAGGAGAGAAACCGGCTAACTGCCCTGCCCAACGCCGCGCTGCCCGAGCCCTGCCAGCCCCGGCCCCGGCTCTGCTCTCCGAGCCTGGTGCCATCCCCGTGTCTTCGACCCGGCAGCCCCAGAGCCCTGCGGGAGAGCTGCTCCCCCACTTCCAGAACAAGGGACTCGCCCCAGCTCACCCCTGCGCCACGCCAGGGAAAGGGCTGGTGCATCAGCAGCAGCCCCCCTGTCAGTGTCCCCCCAAGCCCTGGTCCCCTGGGTGCAGAGGGGCACACCGCGGTCCCAGGCTGCCTCCAAAACAGCTGAGCCCATGCCAAGGGGCCTGCCAGCAAAACAGGGGGCTGTGCAGGCTGGCAGCAGGGCGAGGGCAGGGACCCCCCGGGCAGGGACCCCTCAGCCTGCAGGGACACCTGACAGCCCACCCTCCTGCGGGGATCTCCCGCACCTTGCACAGCCCACCCCAGCTCCTGGCACTGGCCACTCCGCCCGAGACAGCGAGGCCCCCGGGATACAAGCCGCTTTGCGGGAGGCTGCATCAGCCCCGCTTAGAGAAATCCCTTAATCCCCCAGGCCAGGGCGAGCGGTAATCCCTCGGGTGCAGTGGGATTACCAGCACTGCCCAATCCCGCTCACCCTGGGGCTGGGCCTCAGCTGAGCCAGGGCCCAGCTGCGGACACGGTGCCGGGACGGGATCCCCGCAGCAGAGTGCTCACCAGTGCTGCAGCTCGGCGGGGCAGGAGCAGCCGGGCCGCCTCCCTGCCACCACACCACCACCCTGCCGTCCGGAGCCGACTGCCCCCGCACCGCCGCGCTCGCTCAGCTCCGGTCTAGAGATGGGCTTGGTCTCACCCCCGTCTGCGCAGGGAGATGCTGGGAAGGGGGTGGGAGCGCAGCCTCGCACCCTGGCCGCAGCGGGGGGAGCCCACATCTGTGCCATCAGCTGCTCGCCCTGGGATTTGCTCTCTGCTGAGGCAGATGGCTGCAGAGGGGCTGCGTACCGCAGGGCAGACACTGGCGTCAGCACAATCCCACCAGCAAGAGCCTCCCCGTTGGGCTCCCACCGCGCCGAGGCCTCGGCAGACCGTCCTCTGCAAAACCAACAGAGCTCAAGGGCTTCGGGAGAGCCGCAGACCGTGATGCCCCTGCAACGGGACAGTGGTGGGGGTTTGGAGGTGGTTGTGCCACCCGTCCCGCGCGCCACCCTGCAGTGTGGTGAGCAGGCGATTTCTGATGCTGACAAATGACCTGGGACATCTTCCAGGCGATTCCAGGAAACAGCGAGAGGCTGCCCGCAGAATCGCTCCCCGCAGCGCTCTCCCACTAATGGGCTGCGTCTGGCAATGCCCGCGCCGGGCCGCGCAGCAGCACCTTATCTCACACAGTAACTCCCCACCACCCAGCGCACTGCTCCTAGGGTGGAACGGCAGCCTCCTAATCAGCTGTGTCGCACAACGGCGGCAGGCAGGACGCCGGCCCGCGAGCCAGCGCTGCCGGCAGCAGCATCTCCACCAGCACCTGCGTGACCTCAGCTCCCAGGAAGAAGAACGGTCCCCAGCGCGGCTCGCAGCATCGGGATCTCGTTTCAGAGCTCGCCCAGTCTCCAGCCCGCCCCGCAGCCGAGCCGCGCCCCGGGGAAGCCCACCGGCCAGCCGCCGCCGCCCGCCTCCGGGCTCGGCACCGGGAGGCGGGCGCGGAGGCCGGAGGGAAGCGGGGATGCCATCCGCCCGCGCAGGGCAGCGCGGCCCCGCAGCCCCCGAGCCGCCTCGCCCCGCTCGGCCCACCCCGCGCGCGGGCTCTGGGCGCTCCCGCACCGGGGGGGTTTGCGGGGTGTTCGGCCGCCACCGCCGCCAGCCGGCCCTGCAGACCCGCGGAGCCCGAGCCCAGGGACGGCGGCCGGGCACGGGGCGCGAGTGGCGGAGGGCGGGCCGGCGGCGGCTCCCGGGCTGCGCGGGGCCGAGCCCCGGGGAAGCGGGAGCGCCGGGGGGTGCCGCGGCCCCGCTCCCCACGCTGGCCGCCGGCACCAGCTACCGGTTTCCTCCCGGCGCTTCCTCCCCCGCCCCCCCGGGCCCCACCCGGTACCGCCAAGACCGCGGCCGCGCGTGGGCGAGCGGCCGCCCCGCCACCGGCGGGTCCCCCGAACCCCAGCCCGGCCCGGCG
>WHYT01015797.1:166435-184357 GCA_009806455.1 Tetrax tetrax
CTGGGGGCAGCGGGCAGCGGCACGGGGCTACACACCCACACTCAGTTACCCTCCATCCTCACAGCCCCCTGTGCACCCGCAGGCTCTCCCCCCTTGCACGAGTGTGCTGCACCCGCCGCCACACACGGACGCCCATCGCGGGGCACGGCAGCAGCCCCCACTGGCCACTGACAGGCTGCGAACGCCTGAGCCAGCGCACGGGGCTGCGCCCGCAGCCCCTCGGATGCTTTACAACCTGCCGCGGCAGCCTCTCGCCCATGAAATACATCTGCGGCTCAGCCCGTGGAGACAAGCTCCTTAATTGTGTGTACGGCCAATTTACGGTGCGGGGGGCCGGCGGGGGGGCTGCGCTGCCAGCTGCTGTCCCCCAGCCGCCAAGGCCGTCGCGCCTGCGAGGGAGGCAGCGGAGCCCGCGCCGGGGGCACGGTGGGGACCACATGCAAACCCAGCGTGAATAATCCCGCTACAGATCTGCAAGTCATCGGCAGGCTCGCCAGCGCCTTCGCGTGCTGACTCAGCCGCTCGGGGACGCGCCAGCCGGAGGCACCTGCCAGCACGGGCCGAGGCTGCCGATGCTGCCGGACGGCGGGGCCCCATCCCCGGCACTGCCCCGCTCCCACCCGCGCTGCCGGTGCAAACCGTGCCTGGCAGGCTGGAGGGCGTCCATCCTGCGCTCAGCCTGGCTCTGACACCCCAGCCTGCTCTGGGGACTGAGCGGACACCACACAGACTCAGCGGCCGTGCTCCTAGTGCCCGGCCCTCCCTGCCCGCACGCATGCAGCCAGCGGCAGAAACAGCCCGCAACACTCCCGCATGATCTGAGCTGGATGCTCATCCATGCTGTCCCCAAAGCCGGGATCAGCCACGGCACAGCGGGGACGGGCTCTGCCACCCAGGCAGAGGAGCCAGTGGGCAGGGGCGCACAGATGGGTGCTGGGGTAGGGACCATCCCCACCCGCCCAGGTCTTGGTCCCGCTGGCTCCTGGCCAGCCCGCGCCGACAGCCATGGCCACATCCGTTATTAACTGGGGCTGTTGCAGCGCCTGTCAGCCCCAGCGTTATTTCATTCAGGGACCATTAGGTTCCCCTGTTTTGTGGCCGCTGGTGCTGCAGAGGCGCAGATCTACGGCTCCCAGCGCCTCCCTCCCACCAGCACTGCCTGTCCATCCCCGGGGTGGTTTGGTGGCGGGGGGCTGCCGAGGGCAGGGGGATGGCGGCGGGTTTGGCTCTGCCATGCTCAGGGATGTCGCAGGGAAATGGCTGCTGCTCAGCCCCACACCCCACGCTGCCTGCGTCCTGCCCTGCCCGCTGCTCTGGGCTGCCCACAGCGCGGGAAAAGCCCCGTCGCCAGGCTGGATTTAACACAGCACGGGGGGCACCAGCAGCACCCTACCACCCGTGCTGCCCACCTGCCCGGGTGGGACCTCGGCGAGGCTGCGGCACGGCCCTGCGCCGAAACACTGTGGCCCCGGGGCTGGCAGCGGAGCGGCTGGGATGGGGAGTCAAGTGGCCCTGGGAAGCGTGGCACACGCTTCTGCGTCCCGCAGGCTGGTGGGCATCCTGCTGCCTCCTGGCTACAGCACCGCACCAAGGAGCCCGGGGAGCCGCGGGGCCAGGGGAGCCCCCCAATCGCGGGTTCATCCAGCTGGCTGTGGGACAACGCGCCCCGAGAGCAGCCTGGGGGGCAGAGCCAGGGGGACCCCGAGGTGCCCTGCGCGGTGTCCCCAGCGCGGTGTCCCCTGTCCTGCCCGCGCCTCAGCCCCACGCCACCAGCCCGGCGCAGCGGCTGCCGCAGCAGGCAGGGGGTGGATATAATCTTTAGCTGATTAAATGTCCCTCATTAACAAGTTTCTTTAATTAATGAAGTTTTTTTTGTTTGCTCCACTTGCTGTCTCCCCACCGCACTCTGCCTCCTCAGCACAATCCAGGCCATTTCCTTTCAAGTCATTTAGCGCGTGGGGCCGGTTCCTGCCGACGCCGCACTTTGGTGATTGTGCCTGTCAGCTCGGGGCTGACGACGCCATTTTTAACATTTGCTCCTTTTTAAGAAAATAACGCACCAGGAGCCCCCGAACGCAGAGGATGCATCTGAGCAATCAGCCGAGTGCAGAGCGCCTGCGCTAACAAGAGGGCACCGCACAATGTGCCACCACACCTCGCCCGCGACGGGCGTCCTACCGGCACGGCACGGCTCCCTGGTTATCAACCGCTCACCAGCAACGGTCACCCGCTGCCACCTGCCTCCGGCTGCAGACGGCAGCACGGTGGCCCTGTGTTGGCCCCGCGAGGCCACCGGTGAGCCATGCCCGTGCCCAGCCAGAGCCTCTGCCCGCACACTGGTCACCGTTCACACGCAGGCGCCAGTGTCCCGAGGCTGCTCCCCCCGCACGACCCCCACACATGTGCCCAGAGCTTCCGAGGGGGGCCGGGGTCCGGACCCCACTGCAGTATCCGAGGAGGCTGCCAGGCGTTCCGCCATGCGGCACAGCCTCCGCGGCAGCACATCCTGCAGGCAGTGCAGGCAGCGGGCGCATCACCCTGACCTGACTGGCTCCTGCTCGCCCGCTCGCTGCCAGGGCGTCCCCCTGCCGCACAGCACAACAGCCCGAGGCCAGGGCCGAGCGGAGAGGGGTGCTGAGCGATTCCCCGAGGGCGCCAAGCCTGCGGCTGCTCGCTGCTGCAACAGGTCGGGATGCACCGTGGCAGCGGGACAGGGGGCTGGGGACGGAGCGGGGCAGCGCAGAGGGGTCAATGGGAGCACCCACCCTCGCATCCGCTGCCTCGCCCAGCCCCACGCGCCCCCCGGGCACCCAGGGACCATGCGGCCGTGCCGTCGCCGCAGGCTGCCGCGAGGCCGTGCCCAGTGCGGCTCATCTGCGTGACAGCCACAACGTCCCCGCTTCGATCCAGCCGCTCGCTCATGCTAATGACTGTCAACATGAAACAGAGGCCGTGAAGGGGAAGAAAATTACTCCCTGAAAAGGAATTGACTGATCCCCGTCATTTCTCAAGGAACCACTGACCTGTGAATATTTCATTACCCAAAATGCTGTGCCATCCATACAAAGCAGCGCACCGGCCCCAAGCAGGCGCCAGGCGCCGAGCCCCGGGCTGCAGCGGGTGAGCGGGGTGGGGGCCCTCGCTGCGGGGACGACCCCGGCCCCGGGGGGACGAGGCCTGCCCGCCCCAGGACCGGGTGGTGGTCGCGTCTTCCCTCCCCAGGATGGAGACCATCGCGGCCTGGCTGAGAGCCGGGGGGACAACGGGGGGATCACCCCCAGGAAGGAGCCCTGGAGAGAGGCGAGGAGCTGCGGAGGCCAGAGGCAGCAGCCGCCACAGTTGATGTCTTCGTTAACGAGGAGGCAGGGGAGAGCCTGCTAACGGCCTCTGCCAGGGATGCTCCAGCGGGAAGCAGCGCGGCTGGGGAGAGCTGGCAGGACCTGAGGGGCAGGGGCGACAGTGCAAAAGGAGGAGGAGGAGAGGATGGGGCGGGAAGCAGGGCAGGCTGCTGGCGTGGGAAAAAAGCTGTTTTTCCAGGCTGCCGCAGATTGTCCTGCCACCTTCTGCCCCCTCCTCTGCACCAGGGCCCTGCATGAGGGCAGCGGGGTCGGCTCCTGCCCTCAGCCCCGTGCACACGGCTGCCAGGGACCAGGGCATGGCCGGGGCCGATGCTGCCACCCCTCTGCCCGCGGGAGCTGGGAAGGAAGGGATGTGGCTGCCAGCGGCCGTGCGATACCCAGCAAGGCGCCAACCTGGGCGCAGACCCGCCCGCGCGTCCCCGTCGGAGGCACGGGGCAGAGGGGGAGCAGGGTCCAGCACCGGCTCCTGGCTCTGCCAGCCGGAAACTCCGGAGCTGAGGCTGCATGAAATATTCATGAAGTAAATGGTGCAATTTCATCTGCATTCAGCCAACTTCATGTATATTTCAGGGTATTATGAAATGATAATGTTGTGTAACCGAGGCGAGACGGGGTGTGGGGGGGCTCCCGGCCACCCCCGCGTGCGCGCCGCTGACACCTCCCAGCCTCGTGTGTACCTGTGCCGCTGAGCGGGGCGGGACCGGGCGACGTCACCGCCGGAGATGCGCGGGATGAGGCCTGCAGCGAGCGGGAGGATCGCAGCTCTGGGATGCGTGGCACTCTCCTCCCTCCTGAGCACGGCCCAGCATCATCAGCAGTGCTGGGGCTCACCCATCACAGCTCCCGGCATCACACAGTGCCGGGGCTCACCCATCACAGCTCCCAGCACAGCTCTCTCCTTACCGGCACACCAGAGCAACATAGATCCGGCGTGTGCAGCGATTCTCAGCAGCGCCTGGTCCCCAACGGCCGCCAAAGGGTTTGGGACAGGTGGGCACGCGAGGAACAAGCCTGGCTGCAGAGCCCGGGGACACGGAGCGGACGGGGCGCCTTTCGGTGTCCCATCCCGCACCGCTGAGCTGAGGCGTGCAGGCGGCCATCGCAGCGTGGGCAGAGGTGGGCAGAGCGCGGAGAGAAGCAGGCATCTTCCTCTGGGGGGGCCACCCCCCGCCGGCTCCCCGGCCGCCATGGCTCTTGTGCGGCACTGCCGGAACACGGCTCCCGCCGCAGCCCAGCCCAGCCAGGCCAGACCCAGGCCGCTCAAGGCACAGCGAGCAGCAGGATGAACAGCCGCGTCCGCCAGCCTCGCGCCTTCCCCGCGAGCACCATACCAGCTCCGGCTGCCATCCCTGCGCCCTGTCCCGCAGCTCGCAGCTCCCGGAGGAGCCCGGCCAGCGCTGCCTGACCCTGGCCACGCTCCCACGAAGCCCTTCAGAGCCAGGAGCCCACCCGCTGCCCCGTGCCGCCACCACCGCGGCACAGTCGCACGCAGCGCCCGCTCACGTGCAGCCTCACAAGGGCACGCATGCTCGCACCGGCCAGCGCGGGCGCGGGGGGAACCATGGATCCGCGCGCGCACCCGGACCCACGCTCTCACGCAGCCCTCTCTAATAGGCAGTCAGGAGCATAATTTTTCCTCTAATTACGTATTCAGCACTTCTGAGAAAATGAGATTTTGGTAATTCAATTGGACTGAGAAGCAGGGCTATAATAAAATGAAATTTGTAACAATCGCGCAGTTAAATTAGTTAAATGGAGAGGAAGGAGCTGTGGAAAATTGACCCCTCCATCTCCTAAAGACTAATCAGACATTTGAACCGAGTTGTGCTAACAAAGCCCCTGGGGTGTTGCGGCGGCAGAG
Organism: Tetrax tetrax; assembly: GCA_009806455.1. NCBI lineage: Eukaryota > Metazoa > Chordata > Aves > Otidiformes > Otididae > Tetrax > Tetrax tetrax. Next base: position 171,656 of record WHYT01015797.1, read on the forward strand.
CGAGGGGAAACCGGAGACGCCGCGAGGGAAGAGCTGGAAAACAGCCGGGACCCCACAGCGCTGTGGAGGGGACCCCCGCTGCTCTGGTCCCAGGGCGGGACAGGACGGTTTCGGTGGGGAGGGTGCTGGGGCACGGTGCTGGTGCCAGCCCCTCTGCGGCACCAACCGTCGCCAGGACCTGGCAGCCACAGCCCGCTGCCCCCACCATCTCCCGGGCACGCGCCCCATCCTGGCTGGGCACGAGGGTGTGCAGAGCATGGCGGGTGGTCCCGCTCTGCCAGTGGGGACCGCAGGGATGGGGACAGCTGTGCCCGGCAGCGGGACCAGCCCTGAGCGGGGACAGCCACCCCAGGACAGGGACAGACACGCTGCATGGGACCAGCATGCTGGTCGGGAGAGGGGCATCCCGCCAGCCGGAGGGGCTCTGCAGCAGGTACAAAGTAATTAGCCTTAATACTTATCTTGTTGTTCGTCTTTTTTGTTTTTTCTTGTGAAAGAAAAGGAGAAAAAGAAGAGTTTCTCATTTGCAAGTTAATTAGTCTAATTAGCTCTAATTAAGAGCTCCCCACACAATGCAGATCACAAATAAGCTGCCACTGTCGCCTGCTCCCGCTCTTCTCTCCCCATTTTCGATTTTATACAAGAGCTGTGCGAAGGCTGCGGCCGGCACCGCGGCACCGTGCCGGTGGGCGCAGTCAGCGGGGGGACGCGGGATCCCCCTGGCTGGGGCCGCTCCCCTCCGCAGCCAGAGCCAGGGCTCCTCCGGACATGCTCGGGGGTGACCCCGCTGCCACTCCCCCCAGGACCCCGTCCCGGAGCCAGAACCTGGCGCACCCCGGGGCTCTCCGACCCCTGCATCGCAGCAGGACCCGCACAGCCTCACCCTGCCTCCCTCCCCAGGCAGCTCCTGCCCGCACGAGGGGCTTTGCCCACGCGCCCCGACCAGCCGCGCTGCCGGGGACAAGCTGGCCGCACCGCCGGTACCCACGCGTCCTGCCGGGAGCCGGAGCGGGGATGCAGCCAGAGGCAGGATGCAGCCAGCACAGCCCCAGCCGGCAACGCAGACCCCGTCTGTGAGCTCCGGCCCCGCCAGCACAGCGCATCCCCAGCCACGTCCCCGGCCAGCCTGCGCGGAAGGACAGGGACAGGACCCTGCTGGAAAACACCGGCCTGGCCCGGGATCTGCCACAGCTTGGCTGGAGGGGACGCGATGGCGGGAGGAGCGCAGGGTGAGGAGCAGGGCCAGGCCGCATGCCACCCGCCCTGCCGCCGCGCCGCCGGGGAGGAGCTGCCACGGGGCGCTGGGAGCCGCAGCAATCATGTCAGCTTATGTGTCATTTTCTACTCGGGTAACGCGAGCGGTGAGGGATCGCCGCTCGGAGACGGGGGAAAATCATGACAAACGGCCGCAAGCCCAGCGCTCCGGCGAGGGGGAGTGGGAGCAGCCAGACTTGCTTCACCCCGCTGCCACGCAGCCACCGTGGGGCCACCGCCGGGCACGCCAGCGGCCACCACCCCTACATCCCACAGCATCCCCTGGCCCTTCGTCAGGGGGGAACAGCTGAGATCCCCGAGTGGGACCTGGCTCCGCAGGCGCTGACCCCAACAGACCCCCAAACCGCCCGCCTTCCCTGGCAGCACCGGCCCGGAGGCAGGGGCCGCTCCCAGCACCGTCCCCACAAGCTGCCTCCTCCGCCTGGGTCTCCTTCCAGCGCTCGCTCAGTGCAATGGGCTGTGCTGCTGGGATCACACCTCGGCAGCGCTGCTCGCACGGCGCTGGAGCGGATCCTGCTGATGCGGTGCAAACCCCGCCTGCGTGACCCGCGCAGCGCAGCCGGGATGCGAAGGCTGCTGGGGTGGGGACCACTGCCGGAGCTGGCTGGACGCTCGAGGCGGTGCCAGGGGAGCAAAGTGAGAACCTGGTGTGGGGACAGTGGCTGGGGACAGCGGGGTTGCAAGGGGATTTGGGAACCAGACCCCACTCCCCCGCAGGCAATGCCTACAGCCCGGGGGATGCCTGTCCTGCGACAGCCACCACAAACCCTGTCACCTGCTGGGACGGGGCCTTTTGGAGGCTTGGAGCCTCCTCTGCCCCACTGCCCCAGCCTGGGCATCCCAGCCTGGGCAGACCCAGCTCCTTCCTCAGATGCTTCGTTTCCTACTGAGCTATGGAGTCCTTCCCAGTGCTCCGTGATGCCGGCGCTTTCCCAGGCCTTCCGGCACCCCAGCCCCGTGCCTGCCCGGTGTGCCCGCTTGCCAACACCAGCTGCACCTGAGGGACTAGTGCCCGTTCTGGAGGGGCACCCTCAGTGCCACCACAGCTCCACGGCTCCGTCACTGGAGATGCGAGCCCTGGGAACAGGGCGGCATCGCTCCCACTGCCAGCAGAGTCACCACGCTCACGTCGGGGTTGGTGCCGGCAGGGTCCCGCTGCCAGGTCCCTCCGGTGCGACAGACACAACACACCCAGGCGCAGGCGTCCCGGCAGCGGGACCCGCGCAGAGCTGAGGGCAGCGCTCGGCCGTGGGGAGCCAAGGCACCGCCGTGACTGCAGATCCCCGCAGGAGCGCGGAGCCCAGGGTGCCCGGCCCCGGGTGTGAACCCCGCAGCCGGCCCGGCCCGGGGCAGCGCAGGGACGCCTGGTGTCAAACGCGCGTTCCCGTTTCACGCCGAGTGCTGCGTGAGGGCGGCTGCAGGCTGGGGGCGGCGGGAGCCGGCGTGGGCACCCTGCGCCTGCTCTTCTAATTAGCCTTCTTTGTTACACCGTACCCCTCCACCGACTGCCTGCAACGCTTTAAAGAATGATAGATACTAAATCTAATTTAATCCACTCATTCACCCATCACCACGGCACTAAAATAGGAATACACCTATAAAAAGAGCACCGCGCCAGGCACCGTAGGCCTAAATCACAGTGATTGTGGGGAAACCAGCTTTGCAAGGCTAAAATTAACGTTGGTGTTTTCAATATATGTAAAAAAAGGAAAGCATGTTTTTTGCAGCTTTAAAGCCTGTCCTCCGCCGTGCCGGCAAGGCGGCCGCTGCAGTGTGGGCGCTCGGCCGGAGCCGGCAGCCGCCGCGCCGGGTCTCGCATTTGTGCGACGCATGAGCAGGGGGAAAAACCAGGTTTGAAACGAACCTGCTGCCGCAACACGCTACAACAGCCCTCGGAATAGACCCGCTCCCTAAAAATACAATATGCTAAACTTGGCAGTGGCCCTTTTGGGAAGGAATTTTCCAAGCAGCCTTCTGCAGAGGCTGTTTCCCAGCGGGCCGGGCGCTGCGCGGCCGAGCCTCCTGCACCATGGGCTGGGCAGTGCCGTGCGGACGCCGGGATGCCTCCGTGAGCAGGGCCTCGGGGTTTGAGCCCACCCCTACATCAACCTGCGCTCACGTCCGGCCCCGCACGCACGTCACCGCCTGCGCCCAGGTCTACGCCATGCTCAAACACCGATGCTGAGCCTCACAGCCCGGGTCCGCCCCAGGTCAGCGCCATGCCTCGTCCTGGAGCAATTAGCTGCTCACTTATAATTACAGCAGAGATGCTTTTTAAGCAGCCACCAATTCCTCCGTTAACGAAATGCAGCCGTCAAAGCCAGAGAGAGAGCTAAACGCTGACGCCAAGCCCCATCGAAGGACACGGCGTTCCCACCTGCCCCGCCAGCGTGGACGGCCCTGCCGCAGGCACGCACCACCCTCCCTGCAGCCCCCTTCCCTCCCGGCTCCCCGGGACCCCCGCTCCTGCCCCACTGCTGGAGCATGGCAGGGCCGGGGACGATTCCTGCACGCAGTGCGGCTTCAACATGCGCAGCGCCGCGAACCACGGGCGCTGGGACCTGGTGCTGGGCTAACCAAAGTTCTGCAGACAGCTTCACTGCTTGGTCATTCCTTCAAATACCGTCACTGCTGAAAACAGCGGGGAGCTACGGGACACGAGCGGCCGCCCTGGAACAAACACAGCAAACGCCAACAAGCTCCCAGCGGGGAGAGCACGTGCCGAGGGGGACCAGGGCAGTCACTGCACGCAGACCCTGTGCCCCCCATCCAGCCCAGCCCGGCGCAGCTGGACGCGCGTCCTGGCACGGGAGGAGCCGGCGGTCAGCACGGGCCCCCGCAGCCGCGGGGCTCAGGCACCGTCCACACGTACGTGCCCAGCTCAGGCCTGACGCAGACACCTGCCTCGCTGCGCACAGGGAACAGTAATGTGGGGGTCTCAAAGGAGCCCCCACAAACCCCACGCCACCACAGCTTCGGGGTGAGCCGGTTAAACCCCTCCAGGCGTCTCTGGCCACGCGCAGGGGTGTGGAGCCGGCTGGCCGTGGCGAGCTCCACGGCGGGCACGCGCCCATGGGCAGGGGCAGCATTGCTCTGGCGCAGGCGTGCTGAAGGTGCGCACACCCAAAATCCAGAGCAAGTTTGGGGTAGAGCGTCACGGCAGAGCGTGCACCCTGCGCCAGGCAGGCCCAGTTCTCAGCTGGGCGGGACGAGGGGCCTGGCGGCAGCATGTGCACCGTGCCCCTTCCCCACGTGACGGCTGCCAGTGATGTCCCTCGGCCTGACGCCTCGTCGCAATGTGCACCAGGAACATCCCGTCCCTGGGCACTGTGCGCAGAACCTCGGCAAGGGACAAGCCCCGGGAAGAGGACAGAGATTTTGGCCTCCATCGCATTCATTAGCTGGGTGAAAATCCAACTCCAAATCTCTTAAAACCCTCCTTGCTGGCCCGCGAGCCCAGACCCACTGCCAAGGAGCAGGAGGCTTCTGGGAGAGAGGGGAGGAAGAGATGCTAAACACGACGTCCAAACTAAAACAGGGTGACGGGGAACCGGGAGCTGCTGGGTGCAGCACGCTGCGCGTGAGGGAAAAGCTGCTCCTTCCCGGGGACCCCAGACCCCACTTGTGCAGGGCCCAACCGGGCGCTGGTAGCCGCAGCCCTCACCTGCCCGCAACGCTGCTGGCCCCAGCAGCCTCCGGCCGCGTCCCCGGGAGCCGGCGGGCAGCACAGCCGGTCCGTGCTGGAGCGTTCCGCAGGGCGAGCGGCACAGCTGAGGCCCTCATGGCAGCCGGGGGACGGGGGGATGCTGGGGGACAAGGGGATGCCGGCTGCAGAGGGGATTCTCCCACGCTGCCACCTGCTCCTAACGGAGGCTCCGGGCCCCGCGCTGGTGCCCAGTTCAAAGCATCCACGCGGTCCCATCAGAGGGACAGCAAGGCTCCCCGGGCACGGGTGGGGACTCGGGAACGGTTTCTGCTCGGTGTCAGACGTGCCTGGGCAGCTGAGCAGCGGCCATGGGGACCCGGCGCAGCCTGGGGAAGCCGAGACCGAGAGGCAGCCCAGCCCCAGCTTTCCCAGCCTCTGCCTGCAGGAGGGTGCAATAAATCACGCGCCCGTCTCGGCCGGCCTCTGCAGCAGCCCCCACGCGAGCCTCGGCCCCACGCGCGCCCCGCGGCCATTGCTGCACTTGTATAACCTGCGGCAGCACCGGCGTGGCCAGCCCCATTGCCAGCGCGCCGGCCGAAGCCCGCTCGGACACGGGCTACAGACGTCCTGAGGGACCAACGCGCTGCCCCTTCCTCGCTGGGGCGGGAGGGTTTGCGCCCGCGCCGCCTGTCCTCGGCTGCCGGGTGAGCCAGGCCACGCCGAGCACGGCGAGGATGCCATGAATTTTTAAACTCCTGAAAGCACAAATGGAGCGGTTTGCCTGACTGGGAGACGGGATTTCCAACACAGCAAAGAGGCTTCTGAATAAAATGCTGCCTCTCCTGAGCTGCACCTCCCCCGGGACGACGGGCCCAGAACCCGCGTGTGCTGCGTCCAGCGTGTGACCCGCGTGTGCCCCGCGGGGCAGCACACCCTGGCCAGAAGTTAAAGCCCAAACCGATGGCCCGGGTGCCCTCAGCCAGGCTGCCCAGCGCAGGGGCTCGCCCGCACCCACCACCCCCCCGGCCCCTCTGCAGCACCTTCCCATCGAGAGCGAGACCAACCCATGCACGCCCGACCCCGCGGCCCGGCTGCAGACACACGCGACGTGACAGCACACGCACACGTACATGCACACGCGTGTCCATGCACAAGCTCATCACCTTCCCTCCTCCCTGGAGGCTGCTCAGGCCAGGCGGGAGCCTCCTTCCTCCATCCCTGCATCCACCATCGCCCCTCGCCTCTGCCGAGCAGCAGCCGTGCCGAGGCAGGGAAAGCGCTGGACCCGCGCCGGCAGCTCTGCCTGCCGCACTGCCCGCGTCTCAGCCCGCTCTTCAGCCCTGGCCGCGCTACCAGGGCTCGGCGGAGAAACCGGAGAGACCCCAAAGGAATTGGCAACCGAAGACTGAAAGCCACCACTGCAACCGGCGGAGAGGCCCCGCGGCTGGGAGGGAAGCAGTTAAGCTCCGACCCTCCGCTGAGAGGGAACACGTGCGAACCGGAAAGCAAAAAAATCCCCTGGAGAGGGTGGCTTACCTGTTGGAGGTAGAGGAAGGCTGGAGGACAGGGGAGAGAGTGAGGAAGCATGCCTGAGTTGGAGACAAGGAGGCAGCCCGAGTTAGCCATGGAGCACAGCATGTGTCGACAGGTAGCCGTGAAGCCGCTCGCGGTCCGTCCTCTTCCGCACACCGCTATCCTCGTCTTCCCGGCTGGCCCCTCGGGCTCTTCCCTGCTCGGGTCCCTCCCGACCCCTCGGAGTTAGGAGGGGTTCATCTGCGGCAGGCCGGCCGCGCCGCGTGCCGGGAGCTGCGCTCGCTCTTCACTCCGGTGCCATTAGATGCTGGCACCGAGCGCGCGGTCTGCAAAGGGTGTGCGTGAGCCAGAGCGGGAGCGGGAGAGAAAGGAAGGGGAGGAGGAAGGGAGAGAGGGCGAGGGAGCGAAATAAAAGGGGTGGGAGTTGGAGGAGGAGGGGGAGTCCCCTGTGCATTCAGACATCAAACAGAGCTCTGTATAAAATGAAGAGAATCCGTAATGACATGAGAACAGCTGATCCCGCACTTAACCCCTCCGCCGCCGCCGCCGCTCGCAGATGGCTTCCCCGCCTTCGGGCAGCCCCGCCGCAGCCCCTGGCCGCATGCCGCTGCAAGGGGAAGCAGGCGGGCGGGATGGGTGAGCGGGCAGAACTGTCGCCCTTCCTGGCACCGGCTCCCAAGGGAAGAAGGGTCTTATCGGGAGTTTTGGGGACACAACACGGGCGCCCTGAGAAGCTGTGCCGAGCAGCCGGCGCTTCCAGCCGCGCAGCCCCCGCGATGGCAGCGCCTCGCCGCCACGCCGCAGGACTCCCCCACGCACACACAGCCGGACACGTGCACACGCACCACGCTTTCGGAGACACACACGCAGACAGGGACGCGCAGGGAGCCATGCAGCAGCCCCAGCTCCGCCTCCCCGGAGAGGCACATACCTGCTCACGCCTGCGGCCCCGCAGCATGCGTGGCCCCGCACCATGGCACTGCCTGCGCTCCAGCAGCTTGGCTCCGCCAGCCGCAAAGGCTGTGGGGAGCCAGGCACCCTGGGGTGACATGGAGGGGCCCTGCCTGCAGGCACCAGCTTCCCCGTGGTCCCCAAGCGATGGGGATGCCCTGCCCCGAGCACCTGACTGCAGCGGCAGGCAGGGGTCGGCCCCAGCAGAGCTCAAGAGACTTTTGGCATTTTTGGACTGGCCTGGCGGTGTTGCCAGCAGCCCCGACGCATCACCAGCGTGCACGCCTGTCACAGCTGCCATGGCAATAGCCTACGTGCCGGTGCCCGCGAGGGACAGCCAGCGTGGGCACACACGCCTGCTCGTTTGGGTCCCCAGTCCCACCCTGCGGTTCTCCTGTCATGGCCCCGCAGCACCCTTGGGTACTGCAGGGCTCTGCGCTGGCACGGGGGTCCCTGCCCCGGCGCCCCGCGCTGTGTCGCACCGATGTCAGAGCTGCAGCCAGCAACGGAGCAGCCGGGATGGTTTTGTGCTTGGGTATGTGGGAAACAAAACCTGGGCTCGGTTCAGTTTCCATCTTGGCCAAATGTGATGCACAAAGGCAGGTCTGTGCCAGCAGCTGCTGATGCTCCGGCTCCGCCGGAGCCTCCCGCACACGAGCAGCCCTGTTCGGAGGCTGGGATTTTCCACAGTATCCCCAGACATAGCGACACGCTGCAGTGTCCTGGTACACTCGCAGTGGTTCCCGCTTCTGCTGCAGACACTCAAAGGCAGCGGCGTGTGGCACGGCCGCCCGGAGCCACCAGACAAACCCGGAGCAAACAAACAGCTCTGGGAAAAGCCGTCCTGGAGACGCGGCCGCCGGGCCAAGGGGGTCCTGCTGCTGGGGTGGCCACGCGCCAGAGGCACTGCGAGATGACAAACTGGGGAGGGGATACCAGGCTGGGGGGAGGGTTTCTCATCGCCACCACCCCACAGTGCCGAGAGCCGAAAGGAATCTGGCACCAACACCCGCTACCAACAGCACCCTCTGGCCTGCCCTCCCCGCGAGCAGCGCGGGCTGCAGCAGGCCCCCGTGTCCCACCACAACTGCTTGCCCTCCAGCTCCCAAGGGACCGTGGGGATCCTGACGCAGCGGCCCGTCCCACGCACTCCGGTGCTCAGGCCCCGTGCTCCCCGCTCGCCTCCGCTTCCCCTCCCCAGGGGCTCTGAGGCCCCGGTGCCGCACGCTCCAGTGCCCAGGGCAGGATGTGGGGCAGCTTTGCAAGATTGAGGGGACAAGTGCGTCCTCCTGCAGCCCCTCGGGCACCCCCGGGAGAGGAGCTGTCCCCACCAGGCACCTACATGCACCTCAGCCCCGCGCAGCACCCAGCGTGGGGTGGGGACACCCTGGGGAAGGGGACAGGCATCTCCAAAGGCCCTGGGCTGGCTCCACCACGGCTCCCGCACCGCTCTCGGGCAGGGGTGAAAGGAGAAGGGCACGGCCCAACACGCTGGGCTCGTGGTGCCCAACCAAGGAACCCACGTGAGCTGGGAGCCAGCTCCAGGATGAGGTAATCTGCCCGTCCTCCCCCGCGCCGGAGCCTGGCTCCGGGCAGGGTGACTCAAAGGCGCTCCTGGCCGGTGTCAGCGCCGCGAGCCTTGGCACTGCCGCGCGCCAGCAGCCCGCGTCGCGGGGAGGTCCGGGCTGGCTCCAGCCGTGAGGCAAGGAGACGCTGCTCTCCACAGGGCGAGCGCACGGGGCGGCGTGCTGGGCAGATACCCGCTCGCCGGGCAGACCCTCTGCACCGCCGTCAGCGGCAGGAACCGGCCATGTTTCCTCAGGAGAAACACCCTGGCAGCGCGGGAACGGGGCACGGCTCTGGGACCCGAGGAGCATGCGAGTTCCCCCTCTCCCTCCTCAGCCATCACCAACACCTGCCTGGCAGCAGAGACGGCCCCACCGCAGCGGGCAGCCCCCGGGGATACCAGCACGGCTGGGCTGCGCCAATTCACCAGCCAGCTCCAGGGTGGGGAGCGCGTCCCCAGCCAGCTCCGGCTGTTCCCCTCGCCCGGCCGCTCCCTTCGTCCCGGCAGTGACACCGTGCTGCAGCTCCGGCCGATGGCACCGGCGGTGGCACCAGGGCCGTGCCCACGGCACCCGCGGCCAGGGCTGCCCAGCCCCGCGGAGCCGCAGCCCCAGAGGAACCCCTCTGAAAGTGAAGTCTCCTGGAATGAAAGTTTATTTATCTGTTTAATTAAGATGTGTTCACCAGGCGCGCAGACCCTGTTCCATCTGTCTCACTTACAGCCATGTCCCAGTAAAATTAAACCCAATAAATATCAGAGGAGGGGAAGCAAAGGGCACATGTAAGATATACGATCAAAGGCAGGAGTTGCACAGGGCTGCAGTTCTGAGCACATCGCTCTCTGCCCTTCGGGGACGGGCTGGCGATGCGCTCCCATGCACAGGATGGGGCTGGCTTTCCTTCAAATCAGCACTATTTTCATTTTTTATTTATTTTAAATGAACCCTTGAGGGCTCCTTGGTTTTGTTTTCTGGAAGAGGGAGAACAACATGGCACCGGGATGGGAGCAGTGTCGGCCGCCGGTCCGGAGCCCAGCAAGGCGCCGGAGCTGACAGACAGAGCCCATGCCAGGAGGGCTGACGGGCATGAACCCCCCGCACCACCGAGCGAGCCCCTGGAGAAACCGCAACCCGCTGCCCCAAACACCACGTCCAGCTTCCCGGCCCACCCCCGCACGGGATGCAACGGGAAACCCCAGACCCCAGCACTGCCGTCCTCACCGGGACGCTATCCCGCACCCGCTCCTGGCCCACGGACCCGCCAGGGACGCACCAAGGGTACGCAACGCACAGCCACGCTGGGCTGGGGGTGTCCGGTGTTGACGGGACCCCTGCGCACCCCCAGCACACCCTCGCAGCACACAGCCAGACGCTGCCACTCAGGAGAGCCGCCAAGAGGGGCCAGGGGTCAGGCTGAGGCACAGCCGCTGCCACGAGGACCAGTGAGGCCGGGTGCTCCCCCCTCCGCGGGGTCACAGCCTGCGAGCACAGCGCCGGCAGCCCCGCAGCACCCAGGGAGCAGGCACCCACCCAGTCCTCTCCTCCCACCCGCTCCAGAATGCCCCCAAGCCACGGCATTCATTAATTAAAAGCTCATTAGTAGTTAGTCATAGACACAAAGTGATTAGATGAAGGCGCTGATGGATCCGAGCTGCGTGAAGCGAGGGGAACGTCCCGTGCGCCCCATCGCCTCGGCTGCGGGAGCACCCCGACGCTGGGCGCAGACCAGGACGGTGAGAGGGGATGGAGCGAGGAGACGGCAAGAGCACCACGTCCCAGCGAGCCCTGCCCCGCTGCAGGGAGGTCCCTGCCCAGCGCCCCTCCGCCCCCACACCATCGGCACCGGCCCCTCTGCGCACGGGCAGCATCCGGATTTACTGGGACTGGGCTGGGCAGGCAGGTAACATGGCCAGCGCAGGGCCTGGCGCGGGGTCAAGGTGACGCAGGAATGATGGAGGGTGACGTGAGGAATGAGCAGCTGCAGACCGGGGACCCGAAATGCCACGTTCCCAGAGCCCCACCTTCCCCAACGTCAGACCTGCTGCTCGACCAGGGATTCCCAGGAAAACGTTCTCCCGAGCTGGTGCCGCACCGTGCACCGGGCACGCAGGCTGCAGCAGCCCGTGGGGTGCAGTGGGGTGCCAGCAGTGGGGTGCCAGCCAAGGGGCAGGACAGGACAGTCAAGTCTGCCCCAGGGGATTCGCTTGTCCCCAAGCAGGGGCAAGAGTGGCACCGCTGGTGCCAGACATGGGGCAGCCTGCGCTGGGACGGCATGGGGAGCGGCTGGCCGGTGAGGCGGGCAGTGGGCGAGTGCCGGGCAGGAGGGGCTCTGGGAACAGACTCAATCCTCATTATAGGGCTCTTCAAGTGCACAGACAGGATGTCAGCGTTAAACAGGCTCTGGGACTGCAGGGCCAACTTTAAAACTCATAATATTTATAGAGCCCTCCTTCCCCTCGCCCCACACACTCTTTATTTCACCTGTAATTACTGCTAATTTGAAGACATTTTGCTTTGGCACCCCAGCCTGTTGCGGTGTCGATTACCAAGCCACCCGCTGCCGCCTGCCACCGCCGCACTCCCGACGGTGGCCATGCTCCTGCCACGCAGGGAAATCAATCCCCCCTGCTTCCTCCCACGCTCGTGACGGAGAGATGCCCACACTGCCAAGAAACGACGCTCCCCCGGGAGCAAAGCCCTCGCCCGGCCGCTCTCCGGGGCTGGGGACGCCACTGCACTGCATGGTGCCACGAGCCGGCCGTCCCGGGGTGCATGCGCTGTGCGGGATGGGGATGGGAGACCCTCGAGCAGGGCCCCAGGCAGCAAGTGCGTTGCGGGGGGCTGCGCTTGGAGTGCCCACACCGGCACCCCGGCACCGCTGCCCTGTGTCCTGCAGTGGCTGCAGCTCTGCGAGGCCACGCAGTGCCCACGCAGCTGCAAGCAGAAGGTCCAGAGCAGTCTGCCCTCAGAGCCGTGCGGCTCCCTGGGCCCCGGGCAGAGCCAGCGCCTGGCAGGAGGCTCTGCGAGCCCCAGTGGGCTCCTGACCAGCGCGGGCCGGCAGCAGCACCGATCTCTCATGACGAAGCACCTTACGCCTGACAGCCGCCCGCCTGAGAAGCAATGAGTGAGCACCATCCTCCTCCGCCCCCTAAGCTCCCGTCCCCACGCCCCCCATCAGCAGCCCTGTCCGCTCCCCTCCCAGCTCCCAAACCCAGGGGAGCCTGCAGTCCCCCCAGTTCAGCCGGCTTCAGGGGAGCGGGATCAGGAGGGAGCCAGCCACCCCCTGACCCGGCCGAGTCCCCTGGCTCCGTGAAGCCCCACAGGCTCCAAACCACCCGAACAGGGTCTGCGGCACCCTGGCTGCAGAGGGGCGGGGGGTCTCCACAGGGATCTCAGCAGCCACAGCCACCAACTTCAAGTCTGGGATCCAAGCATGGGGGCTGCCCCACGGGCGGGTTTCCAGATATCGGGTGGGCACCCACAAGGGACAGGAGAAAGGCTGGCTGCTGCTCCGCACACCTGAGCGCCCTGCTGCCACCACAGACCCCCGTCCCCTCCCAGTACAGCCCCCAGGACACACTCTGGAGCCCAGCACTCACCGACCCAGCACGGCCGAGAAGGGATGGTGCGGGGGGCGGGGGGGGGATGTCTGGGCAGCCCCTGGGTGGGCAGGCGAGGGGGCTGCTGCCCGCAGCCAGCGCCAAGGGGGGCTCAGAGGGGAGGCAGGACAGT
>WHYT01015798.1:37650-51721 GCA_009806455.1 Tetrax tetrax
ATTCTTGTTCTTTGTTCTTACATTCATAAACACACTTTTGTTTGTTTCTCTCTACCTTTCAGTAAAAAGACTCACAACAAAAAAAAAAACTAAACCACAAAACAGTAGTTTCTTCCTTAGTAATTACGGAATCATTAAAATATTTTCCTGTGTTTTTGTAATACAATAGTATTGCTTTTCAAAATACCTTATGGTATATTTTTGAGTGGGAGGTGATTGCCTTTTTCCTCTGTGAAGGGGCATTATCCACAGATAGCTTTTTCTAGTTTAGGCAGTGAACAAATTTCTAAGTTATACTAGAAGTCAAGCCTTTGCAATGAGAACAAAACCAAAACTGTAACATATGCTTCCTGGCACTTGTAATTTGGAATTCTGCTCATCTAGCATTACCAAATTGTACATAGAAATATTAGCAGCCTCCGGTAAAGAATGATAAGTTTTAGGATTAAAAGCAATTATGTGAGGGGAAAGAAACCTTTAACTGTTGTCTTTATGCTAAGCACAGCTGCTGTGCTCAAATTTGAAAAACAGCCATTTAAAAATACCATGAGCCTGCACTGGGGCTCTGCTGGGGCATGAACAGTGGCAACGGCAGCCCCAATAGCTGCAGCTCACAGCACTGGCCACAAGGCCTGCACACATTTTAGTTGCGGCCCTGGACAATATAGTGTCCTCCTAAAAGGCAAATACTGCAGGGAAGAAAACCAAAAGAACCAGGTTGCCCGTATTAATGTGACCACTTAACTTTTACAAATTAAAAGGTAAGGTTAGCATAACTTCAACTGTACAATTCACTAGATTTGCGTTTTACTACTGTAGTTAATACTTAGACCAGAAATGAAGTAAAATCTCATTTAGAGGTTTCATACTGATATTGTTATTAAAATGCAACACCAACAACAATCCTGTATCCTTGGTTATGATCAAGTGAGGCTGTTAATCCTCCAGAGAATATCATTTAGAAGTTATGAGTATCTTTGAATTTCCCATCTGAAAAGTAACATCTAGATTTAAGTAAAAGCTTCATAAACATTCTTGAGATCTCTACGACAAATACTTGAAACTGCTCAAAGAAATGTGAGGTCAAGTCTTTCCTTGGTAATCAGGGTGCCTCAAGTGCTGACTTAAGGATTCTAGGCAGTTCCTCTAAAACATTATCAGCAGCATAATGAAAATTGGTTTCTTCAATTAAATCAGTAACACTTCATGATGTTGGAAAAACTCTCATTTCTAACTACCAGTTTTTGAAATATAAAATAAATTTGCATGGACTAAAAGTTACTAATTGTAAAATTCACAATTTTTTTTTTTTTTAATTCAAAGCCTCTAAAAAGAAAACATCTCAAGAGAGATAACACAATGGCTTCTCCAAAGCTTTCCTGAGTCAGCGACATTGCTGTAGCCTGGAAGCTACAGCTTTATCCAATTAAAAAGCCATCCATACCTCTAATCTTCTTTTCTTTTATTCTGATTTCAAAAGAAAGCCTATGCCAAAACTTCATTACATAGCAATACCCCTCTACATCTACATTGTAATTTTTTTTTTAAATGGTGAAGTCTGAGAATAAAGTCAAAATTACCAGAATACTTATGGCCAAAATATAGTTGTTCACCTATCCAGCAGGACAGACTTGACGGGAATCACTGAAAAATAAGAACAGCATTTCAACTCTGCCGTGACAGCACATTAACTTATCACTGTGGTGGAGAAGGATAGCCTGAGCCTACTGGAAGCAGCAAGGGTGGAGGCCTCTGTTTCTCTGGTTGCAGCATTTCTAAATCAATGATACCCTAACAGAAATAAGAGCTCCCTGACTGCTAAATACAATGATTCTTCAAATTAGACTGCTGAAAATATCCTTTTTCAGCAGCCAAAATTCCAGAAAAGGCACCAACAAAAGTTAAAGGCCAGTGAGTAAGAGGATGATCTACAGCTACCCTGCAAAGAAAGAGTGTGTTTTTAGTTTGTTACTGACTGGTACTTATAAAAAAAATCTGGCTTTAGGTAAGACAAAGCCAGTGGTAGGAAGAGGTCTGTCCTGGGGTTCTTTGCAGGGAAGCAATCTTCTGCTCACACTAGGGGAATGCCGCCTCCTCAGCAGCAAAGAACCTTTCAGTTGAATAACATTGTTCACTCTGCTACACTATATAGCTTAGTTTTGCAAGACCATTTTCACAGTTTGCCTAGTACTACTTTATCAAGTCATTAAGAGCTAAACATCATTAAACAGATGCAGATGTGGTAAGACAGAGATGAGTAAGACCCTCTCCTCCTATCCAAGCTCAGTTGGGTGATCACAGAAAGCATGCTAGGAGCGATCACTTGAAACCTCACTGACTAGACTACTTTAATAGTCAGCCCTTGCATAGCTCAGCTGCAAAGATCTTAAATAAAAGAAAAAACCCATTTGGGGCCTGGATTTCTCCACTTTTTGGTGCCTCTTCCCAATATTTCTGAGTCCATTATTACTTTAGGCTGAAATGAGCTAACAATATTAATTTCTTCTAACTTCCATAGCTATAAGCAGCTATGGACTGCAGCATGAGGCCATCTCCTACTGGACAGAAAAAAAATCCACTTAGTTTAACATAATGAAAATTTTTTCCAGATGTGATAGCCAATCCAATAATTTTTAACTTATCTTTGATTTTTTTTTTCTCTGTACATGAAAACTTTTCATTTTGCTTTTTTTTTTTTTGTCTCAATGAATAGAATAGCTTCTTACGTATACTCTTACCACCTCAGCATTTAGGAACAGTTATCAGAGAAGCAATATATTACCATCCATGTCTTCAAAAAGCTAGCAAGTTTTTTAACACACTTTAAGAGGTCATACTATGACATAATGTATGAGAACTTTCAAACTTTCCTACAATACATAGTATGTATTAAGAGGTTTGGGCTGAATTTAAGTCTCTTTGAAACAAAATATTTTCTGCTATGAAGGTGTCACTGGAAGCATAAACAGTTGAAGCAGGCTAAGTCGTCCCTCAGTACAAGAAATTTAAGGGAGAACGGGTGATATAACTCACTCCCATTTCTTCCGAGTTACCTCAGAAGAACTTGCCTTTCATGTCCTGTTTCATTTATTTTCTTTGTCACTAGAGCATTTTTTCCTTTCAAATTTCTGACTTGATTTTTAGAGTCACATAATACATTTATCCATGTGCTTCAACACCCCTTTGTCTCAAGCACTTCAAATGCAGATTTTACAGTTCTCTATCATAATTACTACTGGCTCATCTGAGCAGGTAGTGAATTATTAAATCAGAAATGTAACAAAAATTAGTCTTGTTCATAATTTTTTAAAAAAATCCTCTATTTACATCTCCATACACTGAAAATTGTCTATGTACTATCCTGTTTTTTTATAAAGGCGTGTTCATATTAGAATATAAAGTCTGGCAGTGCTATTATATCTACTTTAACATGTTAGAAAAAAATTGCTGTAAACAGTTTAAGGAATATTACCAAACCTTAGGAAAAAAGCTTTTATGAGATTTATTTCAAGTACATTGTATTTGGAGATTGACTTTCATGTCTTGGATCACTAAATATAAATCAAAATGCATTCAGCTGAAACAATTGGTAAAACCAAAACTGGTCAGAAAAAAGGCTATACATTTATATACTCAGTCACGAATTGTATATTCTTCAGCATTGGTTTCCCTACTGAAAATCACAGAATTGACTAGTAAACATCCTCAGTACTTGCAAGCTTGAAGGAAATGAAAACAATTTGAGTGTTCAGCATTTTCATTAAGCAGACTATTAATCTTGCTTTTTCTATTTCACTTAGCCCACTTGTTTAAAAAAAAAAAAAAAAGAAAAAAAAAGGTAAACAACCAACGTTATGGGACATCTGAGAGTTTGTTAGTCTGTAAACACCTAAAATCACAGAATAATGTAGGTTGGAAGGGACCTCTGAAGGCCACCTGCTGCAGCTCCTTGCTTGAAGCTGTTCCAATGGTATCAGGTTACTCAGGGCTTTGTCTAGAGAGTTTTGAGTATCTCCGAACATGGAGATCCATGACCACTCTGCAAAACCTGTTCCAAAGTTTGATCACCCGTAAGATGAAAAGATTTTTCCTTATACAGAGTGAATGTAACCCATGTTGCAAGTTGTGTCTCTTGCCTCCTGCCCTGTCACTGCGCACCTTTGGGAAGGTCTCTGTCTTCTCTAAACTGTTATGCAGTTGTCAGCTACTGATCTCTCATCAATGTATTTTAAGGAAAAATACTAGTTTGGATTTTTGGGGGCTCTAAGCAGGAGTTTGTTTTAATACTGCATGGCTTTTTCTGTTAGGACAGACAATAAACCATTAAACTTAAAACATTCATTTCTGATCTCTGAAGAGCTAATAATTTAATGACAATCAAAATAAAAATATCAAGACTATAAATAAAAAAAATTGAGAAAGTAGCATGCTGAAGTTTGGCTTTATTTTAATAAATTCTAAACTTCTAATTTGCTTTTTCTCAGCAAGCAAGGATAAGAACGTTGACATTACAGGACAAATACTGAGCATCAAATTTATCATTTTTTTTTCCTTCCCTGTATAACACTACCAAGCATCAAGCAGAAATATTAGCGGGTACACCTTCAACAAACAGGTGGCATGTTTAAATGTAAATACAAGGTTTCCTGGTTTGGCAAGATGAGCAGAAGCAAGAAGGAAGAAGGACTGCCACTTTCAGCATCCCATTGCTAGACTGGACTACATGCAACAAAATGATCTTATTGCTTGATAAGCAACATCTCAGTGACAGTAACAGCTTAACTTAGCTGTTACTAAGCTAAGCCTAGCTTAGCTCTGACTACCTTTTTAAGCTGGTTTATTGTTTAGCTACACCAGTTCCCTATCCCACTTCATTTTATGTCTACACAAATACCCATGTCATAACACTACATGCCAGCATGTCTATTCCACTAGGAATAGACTTTGAATAAGCCTCTCTATTAAATGCGTAGCCACAACCTGAACAGTGGCAGTCTGCAACAAGAAGCAGACAAATGACTTGGAAAAGTTATGTTAAAAATATTATCATATGCTCTGCTGTGGTCAATACAGAATTTCATAAACTGATAAACAGAACCATTCACTACTATTGCGGCTTACTGGCATTATCAGCAGATTCTCTTAGGGACAGTAAAATCTGTGTCATTAGGCAATCCTTTGAGTTTTTCCATATCTGCAGATCTTAAAAAACAAAACCAAGGAATCTGCAATGGAACAGAAACTCAAGCTGCATGCTCAGGCTTAAGTACCACACTTTACTAAATGTCCTGATTTCACCTTAGGCAAACCTTCATCTTAAAGGAACAAGCTAGTGGGTGTATCCACAGTTAACAGCCTGTTGTACTCAAATTCTGTTACACTTTTTTTTTTTTGTAGAGATAAGCACTATCTAAATATCTAGAGACTGGAAAACCTACAGAGTCTCTTCAGGCAATATGAATAGAATACTAATGTACACAAACTCATAGAGCAAATGGAAAGGAGCAAGGAGAAAATTCTTATACAAATAGACCTTCAATGATCTTTAATCAATAGAAATTAGTTTTCAGGTGTGCAAAATGAACGAAGGCTAACATCAATGTACTCTTTTCCTAGAAAACAGAAAGGCCTGATAAAGATGAGAATTATCCATATCTGTTGAACAAAAAAGGTAACACAGACGGACACTTCAGGGATTTCAGCCTACTGCGAATGTCTATCAGTATAGCTCCCACCTTCAGAGCACTATCTTAAAAGTTTTAACAGTTTACGGTAGTACTTCTCACCCTTGTTTTTGAAACAGGACTGTATCATGATACTGTCTGTTCTCAAAGCCATCCTTTCTTCTTTAAAGAAAGTATATTTCTCTGATAGGCAGGAAGAAGCAGCTTTGTTTTACAGTTCTGCAAGTCTATCCTAAGAACTGTCAGCCTGGCTATTAACCAAGGCACAGTTTTGCCAGAAGTTGTAACATTCTTATTGCTAGAGATTTAGCAAGAGACATGCACAAACAGTCTAGTGACCTAAGATTTTTTTTTAATAACATAAATTAATCTAATTTGATAATGAAAGAATGCTTGCAAAAGGTGTTTAAATGCTATCACAAAATATCAGTGACATATTAAGTTAGAAATCTTATTGTAGTATTAAAAAGGACACATGGTAACCTGAGAGGGCACAGTGCCTAGGCTGTGAGTGACCTTTTCTGACATGTTTTACTGCCAAGGGGGGACATCTGTAGCAAGATGCTAACGAAGTGCTGAGGGCAGCACGGTGTCAGCACATTAGTAACCATAGTTTGTACCATTTTTGAGCTCCTAATCTGGTTTTATATTATTTATGATATAAAAAAAAAGAATAGAAATTTGAGTACAAATCACTTAGCATTAAAAAAAATTTAGTCTACTTATATTGCTTCCAGTCATTCGCTCAGAGTAAGTTTTCTCTGGACATGAGCTTTATTTTACAACAATTTTTTGATCTAAACACATTCAAGTGCTCTCTTGATGGCATCTACTCTCATGAAGTTTCACTTAAAAACACAAAACAAAAATGAAAAAATTCACAGATGCTGAACACATCTATTATGGTGCTCACCTTCACGAGCCTTTTGTTGAGGATAGCATATTGATTGCCCAAACCTAAAAAGCAATGGGATTCCTAGATAACAAAGACTAGGCTGAAATGTAATCTACTGCTAAAACTCATTCCAACTCAAGTTCAGTTGATACCATGTTTCTGGACACACAGAGGCAGTTTTGAACAAGTGTAGGCAGGTTTCCTCCACCAGTCCAGCTTGTTGTGTGTCCAACTGGTTTTAAAAAGAGAGCAGGATAGTTCTCTACATATACTTACTACTTAATCTGGCAACATCTGCTAAACTGGTGGAAGAGGTTTAAATTCCTCCCCACCCCCCCATATGAAAAGTGATATAGGTTTTCGCAGCCTGCCCTTCTAAACAGAAAATCTCAGCTTTTCTGAAAAGAAGTACCAGGATACTTATCGACATATTCTCTTTCAAGTCATCCCCAAAGGCATTAGTTAATGCTGTAGCCAACTTGCAAACCTCTGAGACCTGAAACCTTGAAAACTTCTGAGAACCATTTAGGGCTTAATCTGTTTGGTTATTCCATTAAAATAAGAAATCCATGAGTGGTAGGTAGCTTGATTTGAACTAATTTCCAATGACTTCAACCTGAATTACAGATTTAGATTACATTTAAGGCTCTAATGTGCTTCAGCTCAGAAACAAACACCAAACTTCTGAAATGCTGCAAACCAAAAATGCAGCCTGTCTTTGCAAAGTAAGTCACAACTATGGACTTTACTCCAATAGATATGAGAACCTAAATAATCCTCACCTTGAAAAGAAGATACATACAAGCATAAACAAAGAGTTTCAGGTATACACAATATGCAGACATGTATTATTGCATCTCAACTATTTCAAAGCTTTCTCACAATGAATCCTTGCTACCGGATGTTTTATCAACTCTGTTAGCACAGCTCTAGGTTTTACAATCCTGAGGTTAACTGAAATTATATCTTTCACTTAGAGAGACTGAATAAATATTCATTGCTACATACATATTCAAGAGAAAAATAAGGGGTTTTTTCCATTTCAAAGGTTGAACTCCTGAACTTCTTGTTCAGCATCATATAAAGCTGTTCGAAAGTCAGTCTACTAAGTGAAATTGAAAATACTGAGGTGAGAACAGAAGTCAGGCAAAAATCTGCTTTCATTTATCTGCCTTAATTTTCTACAGGTATGACAGCTGTAAAAGAACTTGAACTACTGTTGCGTAGAGCAACTGGGATACAGTAGTGCTTACTAGCTCAAAAACACTGCTCTATAAACACAGATATGGTACGTTCAGTGTAGATTTATTTGTACATACTATGAACAAGCTAGGAAACTCACCCTTATCCAAGCTAGATACAGGTAGAGCCAGCTTGGATCTGCCACGACTTACTAATTTTAACCAAAGTTTAGCATTAGCATAGCCATTAAACAATGGTTGTCAATGAACTTCCTTCCTTAGTCAGCCTGATGAGCCTGGTCTTATTATCACAAAAGCCAACAACGTGCTCAAGCTAACAACGCCATCTCAAATAATGAGCGTTGGGTAAAACTATTTCTGTATTGGCTTTACTAGAAACTCAGAGATGACAGTGAAGACAGATCAGCTGTGAAATGGTTTCTGCTGAACTAGGCAATGAGACTGCAAACAGACTCTATACAATCAAACATGCAGCTTTTAAGTGAAATAGTGAAGAAATATGACCACTATATATGCAAGTAGCATAGCTAGACCAGACAATAGCCAGAATTAGGCATGGAATAAGTTCGGGGGGGGAAAAAAAAAAAAAAGAAACAAGAGAAAAGAAAAAACAATCCAAAACACAGTGAATGACAAGCCCAGCAGCTGAAGAGTGGCCAGTTTCTACAACAAGCTCAATATCAAGGTGATGGAAAGGGAGATACTATGCAGGTTCTGATATGATCTCTGTGTCGTGGTATGCCAGCTATATCCAGTCCTCAATACCTCTGTGATGATGCAAGTTTGATGTTGGATCACTAAAATATCTGCAATAGGCAGCTGTCTGCATTCATCTCAGAGAAAGCACTATCATCATATTTGCCATGAGGAGCAACACAGAATATTGTCTACAGCTGACCGTGACCCCTGGCAAAGAGGAAGTGCAAGATCATACACAAAAACTGTAACAACACAGAGCAACAATGACATTCTCTCAAAATCTAAAATTAATATGACTACTGTAGACACGAAAAAAAATATAGCAGCCTGGCCATTCAGGTAATTATTAATTTTGTGACTGCACTGCAGCAGGGAATTTTTTACATCAGTAGGGGGCTCTAGTTCAGCAGCTTTTCATAATCTCTGTTAAAGCTGTACATGGAATGGAAATATTCTCGGTGATGCTGACACAGGAGGTAGAATACTTGCAGCTTCAGGACTATCACAGAGGCAGAGGTAAGTTTGCTGTCTTCAGTGCTATCTGGAGCTGAAGCTTTACAAGAACAAAGACTACCAAAGCAAAGTAAAGATGCTTTACCTCCAATATGTCTTAGAAGTAAGCAACTGCAATTATGCATAATTTCAATTTAAAAATAAGTCACCTTATCATAAGTTATCAAGAACAGCTGACTAAAGGGTAATGGTACAAACCGTCATTTAATGCTGCACTTATAAATAACCAGGCCTTTATGTCACCAAAGTGGACTTGAATTTTTATAACCTCAGAATTCCAAACATAAAAGAAATCTGTAAATAATTATAGCAGACTAGCATTATGTATTTGCAAAGATTCTCCATAGCACTTAACATATATTACGCTATGTTGCATAGCTGTATTTATTCTCATGTTGAAATACAATTATCAGGGCATCTTGATAAAACAACAAAAAAAAGTTACAAAAATCAGTTCAGACTTAGACCAGGACTTGAGCAGATACTTTTAGATATCACTCACAGATAATAACAACTCAAATTTAAATGTAAAAACACA
This sequence comes from Tetrax tetrax, assembly GCA_009806455.1. NCBI lineage: Eukaryota > Metazoa > Chordata > Aves > Otidiformes > Otididae > Tetrax > Tetrax tetrax. The sequence goes on from WHYT01015798.1 coordinate 47,182, forward strand.
TTAGACTTGTGATGAGGCTCAATCAGGCCCTATATGCAGCTGCTCAGAATTATGTTAGGGATCAGCTTGGAAACTGTTTAACATGGCTCAGATGACTCATTCTTAACTGTGGCCAATTAGTGTTGACAGCCTAGCTGCATTTAATTTAGAATATGGAGGTAGACACATATGTTAAAATGAGGTTACTGATCTCTATTTAAAGAAGTTTTGCCCCATTTTCAGTGAGCAAGTAAACAGCTGAAAGGCTTACAACTTCTCTTTACTAAGGCCAAGCACAGAAGGCTGCAGATACACAATGTACTATCAGTGCTGGTAGAAAAAACAAATAGAATGTATGGAAAAGCCTTCTTCCCTATAGAATAACCAACCTTCACTTTTAACATCTCATACATACATTCTATAGGCGAAAGGTTTATAGACCTGTTGTCCCAAATCTGAGTTCATTTACCCGGTGTGCAGTACGCCAAACTTGCACACAGAGCAGAGATATTTATTTATTTCATTTCTGCGCAGAGATGGGTGCTAGGTGGCAGTTCCACAAGCTAGCACACCTGGATACAATTGTATTACCTATTTATACATTTCAGAATAATGGTTCTGCCTTTTGGTCACACCTACTTAACTGCAATCGGTTAGTTCTTTTCTTATATTAGTTTAAAAATATAATACTACTAAAATGTACTGCACATGCTTGGTGAGTAAGGGGTCTTCATCTTAAGAGGGGGCGATTTTAGCACTAGAGGTGTGGTCTTCATATTACAATGAGAGAGTTCACTTTGAGGACACTAATTAGTGGAATTTTGTTGACCATTCACAACCTTTATCAGTGTTATGCCCCTGCAAGGATATACAGCCCTTTAGTTTAATGTATGTTTCCATGCTCTGGATCCCTTCTTGTCTGTTTGGGCTTCTTCAGCAGGTCTGCTCTCCTTAAGCCCATCTTTGTCTTTCTTTGTTCTGGCAGATTTACAACATCATCCTACTCTTTCAGGGCCATGTCTGCCATGTTACACTTTGCTTATCTTGGTTCTCCCTTTCCTATGCAGATCCTTGCTTACTTCATGCTCCTTTGACAATCATCCAGCTTTCAGCACCTTCTGGGGCAAGAAGCTTCTTTTTTATCAGTCTCTCAGTTTCTCTTCAAGGGTATAGTCATTAGCAGGGCATATTTTGTATTGTTGCATATTGGCTTGCTCAAGCCAGATTCTGTTTCACAAAATATTCAATATCCTTGATTAATGGAAAATTTCATAAAAAAATAACTCATAAATGTAAAAAAAATTTCATTCATGAATATCAGACCTACTTTTAATTTCATAAGGAATAACATTAGTATAATGCATTTGCTATATAACTTGGCATACTTTAAAAGCCAAATAAATTGTTCATATCTGCAGAAACAAACACATAGAGCTTAGATTTAATCTTGACTGAGTAATAATTTTTACTCTGTGCTTAGCAGAATGACAGCAGCATGTAAAAAAGAAGCTACTTTTCTCGGTAAGTTATGAGAAAGTCCTCTAAAACTGCAAGATTACTTACAATGAAATATTTTTGAGAACACCTCTGTAAGAATGGCACAGGATCTGAATCAACTGTTCATTGCATCAGAAAAGTATGAAGCATATGTAAGATGGCAGAAGTGTCTTTGTTGACAAGTAAATCAAATCAATCTTTGACTGACTGTCAATAGAATAAACAGGGAAATCCAGACAAAACTCAGGTAGTCAATCTTATTACTATACATTTTACTAGATTCCTCAAAAAGAGGTCAGCTTTGAAGTAAGTAGGGCTGCTTCTTTAGTTTATGTCCATTCGGTGAAGCCCATTAATAGTATATATCATAGCACAACCATTTGTACTTACATTGTGATTAAATTATCTGTTAAAATATCAGAGGATAATAAAAGTGAATCAGTCTCAATTATATGCTTTCTTCTACTTTCTCCTAACAATAGCCTGACCAGCCAAGAATTTGACTGCTCATGTTAATTTTGCACAAGATTCTATATAACAATATCACCTTTTAATTCTCAACTTGTCATGAGTGCCATCAAACTAATCCTTACACATATAGGTAGTTTCCATTTTTATCTACAAAATGCAGATATTTATGCAGTGTGCTGTCTGGATGCTAAAAGATTCCAATATGTGTCCCATATTCTCTCATGGCATATAAATTCATAAGAACAACTCAAACAAAAATAAGATGTCCAAGTACATGGGAAACTGCTTAAATAATGTTTTCTAAGCAACCTGTGTAGAAAAATAGAAGCCATACAAAATTTATTGCCTACTTGAGATAATATCAAATTAGATAAAAATCCTTTTTCTGTTTTGGTAACCAGCTGCCTCCTTATAACAGGTGATATTATCTAAAAACCCCACCTCTTTACAAACATTTAAAGCTGCTAGGGCAAGCTTGGACCATAATGCACTCTTAATAAACAAAAACTAGCAGATAACCAGCTCTATACAATTAGTGCATAAACTAATGGTCTGCAGATAAATATCAAATCATAAAAGAGGAAAATGTATGTTTTACATGCTGATAATCCATTCAATTTCACCAGCCTTATCTATACTGCATTTCTTTTAGAGTTCTTTCAACTAGCTGAATAGTTGTCAGAGTGTCAATATTTCCCCTCATGGTGATTTACCTCCAACTTAAACATGACCAATATTGATTTTTTTCTTTTTTAATATGTTTATGTCATCTGTAATTAAAAATAAATAGAAATGCACAGTTACTTTTTACAATTGTTTCAATTTTTCATCTTCAAAGTAAAACTAAGAAAGGCAGAAACAAATGACTGATATCCAGCTTCCTTTAAGTGCTTGTCTTTCCTCTCTCCATCCCACTGTACTGAGCTGACTGGAGTTTCTCCAGCTGACACGCTACCTGCTCTTCTGTGCAGGAGAAGCTGGCCAGAGCACGTGGCCTGGAGGGGATGTGGGAGCCAATGACATGTAAATAGACAGCGCCAGTAAGTACAGAGGCACACAACAGACCTAGGCCAGCCTGCCCTAGTGTCCTCAGCTCTGCTTATGCTACTAGATAGTTTAGCAAATTATTTTCATATAGGCTCTTTTGGTCTCAAGTTTTTGATGAAGAATAGTGCATTTACCTTTGATACTTCTCTATATGTATACTTTCACCAATAGTTACCTCAAAAAAAAGCTCAGTTCAAGTGGAAATGGTCTAATAACTGTAAAGCAGACCTCAAGCTTCAGGGGCCAAGGTGCCTACATGACAATCACTGACAACAGTAAGTGTACACATAAGCTCATTCTTTTAACTTCAAAAAAAGGCTACAATTTATAAGAACAGACTCCTAACTAAATATAGCATCTGTACAATTTATTACATGCTACATGTTAAGGCGTCACACAAGAAATTCTGTATGAGAAAGGTAGTTGTGGAAATTCAAAGAACTGTTAAAGTGCAATGCAGTGTTCAAGCGAGACCCAGGCAGCTATTATTCTGCACTAGAGACCACATCCTCCGCATTAAATCAGTATTTTTAAACTAATCAAGAGGCTAACCACTTACTGAGATAATAGCTTTCACTAAACTGAAGGAGAAGAACACTGCCTCTTAATTCACTGCATGGTATAGCCACTAACTTAAAATACCAAACAGAAATTAAGGGATAAATCTGCTTAGATGAAAGCAAAATGCAGAGTGACAAAATGGCCTTCTGTAACAGCAGAGTGTTGTGATTTCAGTCTTTACACATGGCACAAATTCCAACTTGAAAAGAATGTGTAGAATATGTACGAAATCAACAGAACAACAATGAACTACTTTTGATACAGAAGTAGTTCATTAGGCAATTCCTACTCAAGAAAAATCTCTATACTTAAATGCACTGAGGCACAGAACACAGCTTTGCAATGTGGTCACTTTGCAGCTGCTAAGCACATATCCGGCCACAAGGCAGGAATCATTGCAGCTCCACGAACTGAAGTGAGAGATGGGAAAGTTGGAGGTCTGACTGGTATCAGATTCACTCCCTCTCTTCCCCCTTCCCAAGTCCCTGAGAGGAATTTAAACTGGCAAAATATTTTATCTTAGACAGCAGGTACGATAACACTTGACAAGATACAGATGCTGCTCTCAAACACCCAGACGAAAACACGGTAATGAACAAAAAAGCATAAGGATCATACAGCTAGCAGACTATGAGTACACAGCTGTTCCAGGACATTAGAAATCCCAGGCCATCTTGGATGAGACAGCACTGCAAAATGTAATTAGAAATCTTTCTGCCTTACTGAACTTAAATCTTACTGCTTTACTGGAAGTTCCTTTTTGAACTTCCCATCAGTGAAGCCTGTACTGGGTATCTGCCTAAGACTGGTCCTGAAAATACCTATGGCTCTCTCTCTTCCACTGTTACGGTCTACCATGGATGTGGAAGCAGCCATGTATGAGCAAGACAGAACAGGATATTGAGCTTAGCACAGGTTCATAATTCACAGCAGAAAAAAAAAAAAAAAAAAAAAAAAAAAAAAAAAAAAAAAAAAAAAAAAAAAA
>WHYT01015798.1:51741-68175 GCA_009806455.1 Tetrax tetrax
CCATCCTTAATTAGAAGGTATTAACAAAAGCTTAAATTAAATAAAATATTTTTTTAAATCATCAAGACTAATAGAATTTACTAAATATTGATCACAGGTCATTTTTGCTGGCCATCTTTTAATGTATAAGCAATTGTATCAGTGCAGAAAGGAATCAGTATGTCAGATTTTCACAGGAGTGGTTCTCAATGAATTCCAAAGATATCCTCACAAGATCCATGAGTAACCTCTGGGAAGGAGAGCTACACGTCGCCCTGTACTGAGACAATCCATTCTGAATGGAAAGATATGTGCGTGTCTTCATATGACTTGTACACCATTACCTTCCTTTGCGCAACTTGCTTTAGCCAATAAATCTTATTTCTGGAAACGAACAGAGTAATTTGAAGTCTGGATTCCAGTTTCTGGTTTTTGTCAGTAAACTACAGCAGATCTGCACCACATTGTAGTGACTGGTTGGTCAGCAACTTCCTTGCTTAGCCCAAGGGAAGGACAATGACTCCACACAATCACACCAAAAGCATGCAATGAATGGTCCCGTACCTCTATGGTAAGCAGGTGGGCAAGATGTAATGGGGGACGGGAAGACCTGCAGACAGCCCAGCTCGCTCTCCCTACAGGTCAGGCTTCTGCAACAGTTACTTTCCAACACAGTCAAGGTAGATACTGTCTCCGTAAGTGGGATTATTGGTTTTGAGAAAACAAATATCATCCTGGAATAGGTATTATGGACAAGAGATATTTGTAGCCAGTTATTATTGACTGCATTTAACTGTTTGGAAACCTCCTCTTTAAAGATGGTTTGCCCTGTGGTGAAACCAGCAGCATACTAGACACAATCAGATATAAACAACATTTTCCTCGAGTAATATATCAGATAATCAGTTATTTAGAAATAAAAGATTATTCAAGCCTTACAAAATTACTATAAACAAGGTAATTTAACTGGCAGCATTTAATTCTGCATCCCTTCACCATTCCATAGCAGTGAAAAACAGCAGCAACCAGTTGCAAAGCACCTGTGTCTAGCTAGCACAGAAAAGGAAGGGGAAAAAAAAATCTTCTCTCAACTGTGAAGCAGCACTGTTAGCAGGCTGTACATTTCCCAAGTAGGGATCCATTCCTTGCACACTTACTCTGGTTGGGCAGTTGACCTTTGAGCAGCAAGCCTATTACATTGAATACTCTTGTTCTTGCACTTTCCTAAAGTTCAAACATTCCCTCATGTCAGAGGGAAAATAAGCTACCATTGTATCTGGTCTCACAGATCTTTGGCACTAAAAAATATACAAAAGGTTAAGTGACCTTAAATTGCAACCCAATAGCTGGGATGCTATTGATTTCCTTTGACTTATTTGGTATCCATAGCACAACTACAGCTAAAATAATAAAAAAAGATAAAAATCCATGTAAAATTAAATTTTAATAGAGATGCCTATCCATGGGCAAAACCCTCACACATATAAACTATTTGCAAATTCTGTATTGTTTGGGGCTATGTGGCCTTTTCAGAGGTTTTGGCAAAGAAAAATAAGGTTTCCTTTATGATGTTAAGCAGAAAGGAGCTATTTATTGCTTATGTCCATAGAAACAGTATATATAAACACTTGCATTTCCTATTTCATTTCATTGAAAAAATCCAAGTGCCTAAAGCTAAAAGACTGCTTTTTGATCTAGTAAAAATTTTTATCTGAATTTGCCAGGGAATTCAGCAGAAATACTGAGGATGCAGTTTTAAAGCCAGAGGGCTGCAGTTCTGTCTTCACTTCTCATTCCCAGCTCTTCCCATCTTTGGCCTGCTCCTGACATTAGCACTCACGCAGTGGCAGTTGAGTTATTTCAGGAAGCTGGTAAAGCAACCTCTTCTGACCAAACCAGCTCCCTGAACTGGTTTGCCATACAGTCCCATGATTATCAACAGCAGCTCAGGTGCAGGAACACAGCAGTTGAGACAGGTTGGCTTACACCACAGCAAAGTCACATTGTAAAATGCTTCCACTGTTCTTGGACCACATACTCCTAACCCCAACAGCCTCAGCACTAGCACTCGACATGGAGCAAGACATCACTGTTCTGACTAAACAGACTCCTTGCTCCACCATGGTAGCCGGCAATCAGCTCTAGATCTTGTGGCTGGCACAGCCAATAGAACAGCTACTACAGAAGTAAAGCATTTTTGTGACAGAAAGCAGCAATTTCACACCTCTTAGTGACATGACTGCAGAAAGGTTCTTACCCCTTAACATGTTTTTGATAAAGCATGAGATGCAGACAGACACCTTTCTGTGGAAGTAAACTGGTTGCAACATCGCCAGAGTAAACTGAGCACTAACCAGCAATGCTTATCAAGCTCATTTTCACTTTATCTGATAACACTCCTGGCAGCAGAATCTCCTGTGTATGCTCCACTAAACTTTTATGTTTTGTGGACTATGTCACCACACATGCTCCCTCTGTTTCATAAGTGTACTCCCACACAACTCTATAAAATCCTGGGTTATTACTTACATTACATTTCTTGTACATGAATACATTATCTTTACCATGGTGATGTTAGCAGTCCCAAGGCTAGTCCACAAAGGTTACTCTCCCTTGGTTATCTCTACGGTCTCTCGCAGGAGATGATGACCTGCTGGCACCATCGTGTCCAGTTCTGCCTCCCCAGTGTATATGCCCTCTGTTCCCCCTTTCTTCACGTCAATACTAACATTTGATCCTTGATCAAACCGTGCTGGGCAACTAAAAGTACCAGAAACTCCCATTCTCCTTCTTCATCAAACCTAAAAACATACTCTCTCGCAAAATAACAAGTGAAGAGTTTCTACTGGTTCAGCTGCCAGAGGATCAGAGATGCAAATTTAATAAAAACAGGGGTGGGAACACAGACTGGTGTAAGAGAAACTTTTTGGCAGCAACTATAAGCTCAAATCATACTCCCGGAACCAAAGCTAAGTCAACTATGAAAAAAAAAAAAAAAAAATTCATTGGATTTTGGGTTTCACTTGTTCTGAAGTTCATATAGTCTAGTTTTCAAACATAACACACAGCTTAAGTAAAATCATAATTTAAAAACACGTAATTGCAATTTAATTGCAATTTAAGATGTTTATATTTGTAGGACAGGTAGAAAAACTTCAATTTCTTTGGTTTAACTGTAGCAGTATAGAGAGCAATCAACCATAAAACGAACGGTGCAAAACAATTCAGATTTTTATCAAGGTCTCTAAATAGTATCTTTAAAAACAGAACAATAAATACTTTATTCAGTAATTCTGGAAAACATGCACACTTTCTTTTGGCTCAGTGCACACATTGCAACAGCAATTCATTAATGTTTTCCAAAAAAGCCACACCATTAGAAAAATGTTAGTACATAGAAACAATGCATAATAACAATTTGCTTTAAGTACCACTGACAACACAGAAGGAAGAGACAGATGGATTCAGGGACTGGCATCATGACAAGAAGAAATACTATTTCTTATGGAAGTCCGAGTTCAAATGGGCAAAATACAAAAAGCAAAAGAAATGAAAAGTCGTCAACTCCGAGAGTTAGCTGGCAAGGTTAAAAGTCTGCACTCATCTGAAATTCAGATTAGATCATCACAGTGGTTGAAAGCTACTGGACCTTTCCCTAGAATACCACCTCAAAGTTCCTCCAGGACCTCTTTAGCAACAGCACATTTCAAAATTACACTATGCTGTACACAAACTCTTCTGTTCCTTGGTGAAATACAGTTTCCTTCTCACATTTTTATTATATTTTCTGAAGATAACTCGAGGCCTGTCATCAACTTACTGCCAGAAGCTGGCAAGTTATACGCTCCTGTCCCCAACCCAGTGAGTGATCTAAGCTAAAAGATGAATTCAAGCTACAGGCTCATTAGGTTTTACACATAGTGTAACAAACTCATGAAAACATGGTGTACAATGATAATTTTTCCCCTATGTATCATTTAACATGTAAGACAGCACACACAAGGATAGTGAAAAGTAAGTAGATGCTAGAGATCCACAATGATTTCAAATAATGTGGTTTTGTATGAAAAAAGTACAGTTCACTCTGTAACAGAAAGCTTCTTTCACCTGCAGAAACACAATAGCTATGATTTAACAGCACTGCAATTATACGTCTATGGATAATGAGGCCCCATGCTCTACTTTGGCCCTCTGATTTTCTCTACAGAGTGTGCCTTTTGCCTCCACAGACCTCTCTTCTCCCATCCAGCCAAATGTCCAGATCATTTTAAGACTTACTTTAAAAATAAAAAAAGTTTGAAGTGACACCTGGCAATGCTAGACACACAGCAAATGTCACAACATTTTTTGTGTGAAAAAGCTATACTTAAGTTCTGCTTTAAAGCCCTAGTTAACCACAAGAGTACTCCCGTTCCTTATTCCAAGCGCACTTTGCAGAATATAACTGCATTTTAGACTGAACTGTACTACTTAGTCTGCTGTGGCTTTTATTTCAAGTTACTGTAGTGGTATACAAGGTCAATTCACATATGTGCTTAATTTAACAGAAGCTAAACTGTTATGCATAACTAAATAATTACATTAGAAGCTACAAGAATTAGTCAAGCTCACCTCTTTATCCATACTCTCTAAATCCTCTTTACACAGGGTGTACAGGGGCATTGTTTCAGACATACTTGGCTGACGCTTCCGCTTAGATGGACCAGGCTGCTCTTCATTTTCACTCGCTGGTAGGTCTTCTTCAAACATCTGCTGTTGATGTGGTTGAACAACTCTGAAAAATTTCAGGGGTCCCACATAAGAAAGACGTACTTGATTTACAGCTTGTCTAGAAATAGAACCCTATAAACAATTTGACTGCTGAGTATCTATGACTTTGTTTAACAGGGTTCTGTGTTCATCAACAGAAGAAAGATCAAGTCTCCAAATGATTGCTTTTATTTTCAGTCTGATGGCTTAAATTCTTATTCTACCTTTGACAAGCTACTCACTCTCCTGCCTTCCCATTGTTCCCATCTGTAACCACCAAACCTTTCTGGAAGCCAAGAGTTCCAGTAGCTGCAGATGCATTGTCTTTAAAATACTTTAAGGTTTGTGCTCAAGTGGAGATCGTCTGTCACTTGACACATCTATTGTTCAGGAAATGACTCCTACATTCTAATATATTTTTCCTGATCTATATTCTGCTTGTATTCTTGAATCAAAAAGTATACCTTCCTATTTCTCAATCTTACAGACTAGAGGTTTGCAAGGAGAAAGCTCACTTCTGCAGTCTCAATCTTCAGACGTTTCCCAGATGCTAAGCTTGCATGAGATGCAAAACAGATCGTATTTCTTTTTGGCTAGTGTAATCAAATACGGTACCATTTTCTCTTAGTATCTATTTTATTACCTCACTAGTTACTGTATTTAACCAGAACATGTAGACAAAAAAGAATGTCGAAATGTTAATAAAAGTGGATAAAATAATCCTAATTTCATGGGAATTGCTTTATAATAGTAATAAAAAGACAGACTACATCTAGAACAACAGCAGGAGACTTTCTTGGGTAACTTTTTTTCTGTGAATATTACTTAACTATTAAAGATTTGGAGAAGCTAAAACTGTACACAGTACAGTTTAACTGTGAACACTGGGCTGTCACAATAACCTCCTGGAACACATTACAGTAACTCAGCACCAACCAGAATCCTGTTCAAAGGCCTCAGGTCAAAAAGCTCATGGAGCTCAAATGACTTAAGTTAGCCACAAGATTGTGAGTGCAGAGAACGACTACCACAAGCAAGCAGAAAAGTGACTGTATTTGAAATAAGCTATTTCAAGTTGTAACCATCAGGTGAGACACCATCAAGCTGTTTCTGACGGTGGTGGTGACTAAGAATGGGTACAGTGTGGTCTCTGCTGACGAGTTTCAGCACAGGATAGCTGCTTCTTGTCGAGCCTGGATTTTCAGCTCAGCAGATTTTCAGCTCAGCAGCCCCACCCAAAAAAAGCGCCATTATTAAATTATGTAAATCCAGTCACAGGTAAGGTTCTACAAAATTGTTTCTCCTCTCCTGAACCTGATAGCTTCTTAAGAAGGCCATTTAAACACCAAGATTTTTTTCTACATCAGTATTTCAACCTCAGAATGTATGAGCTCTGAAAGCCACACGAAGCTGTTAATTGAGCTCATTTTGAGGGCTCATGTTTCCTAAATACACATCTCTCTCATCTCAGATGCCATGGATAGGTGCAGGAGATCCGAATATATTTTTTTTTAATTGGGAGTGGTGGTGGAAGAGAGCCAAGCCATTGCTGCACTACCCAGAACTGTGCTGTTTGCTGCAGATGACTACCCAGCAACAGAGCAGAAATGTTCCCTTCGCAGTCTGTCATTTATGTACACTGGAATTTCCTGTGAAGCCAAAACAACGATTTAGATGTGGAAATTAACTACCTAAACTGTTTACCTGCTAGAGATTTTCATCACAGCTTAACAGTTTTTTTCGTGTTTTTTAAATCTGTAATAAATGTTTTCTATCTTACAAAATCACAGTTTTCTTTCGCTATTTAAACTGCTCTCAGACAACAATTTTCAGGGGTAAAACAGGAACAAAATACAGTATACCACTACATTTTCCTAAAGGATCTTTTAAAATATGATTTCCATACCTTTTTAATAGGTACCCTAGCCAAGAGAAAGGTGGTGATGCTATTTACATTCTTAATAAAACAGAGAATGGCAAAACAAAATGTATAAACATCTTGCACAACTGCATTAAAAACATGTCAAGCTTGACCATGCCAGCAATTACACACAAGTTATATGTAGCAGGCAGCCAAGCAGAAATAAATCTAGTATATTTTTAAAGAACACATTATCATACTGATGAAAGTGAGAACATCTTTTTTAGTTTCTGTATTCTCATTTATATTCTTTATTTGAACACTTTAGAGAACATCACCCTCACCTCAAATGGGTGGCAAGGGCAGGAATTATTTTGCTTCAGTATTAAATAAAAACTGTATAGGCAGTTTAATACTGAAGATACTGCATCCAAGACCAGGCACAGCTATGAACTTTGTTACCCTGAATCAATAATATGCAGAAATATTACCAGTCTCAGGTTAGTGTCAAAGATTCCACCATTGTTAAAAATCCCGAACAACAAAACCCCTAAGAGTAAAATCTAAGATCATCCTCAACCATGTAACTATACTCAAATACTAACTGTAAAATAATTGTATTAATAGCTTCTAAAGGCTTTTGTCAGTTTTTTTCCAGTATTTTCCAACTACTAGTAGATAAGAAACACTGGGACTTCTTGCAAAAGCATTCCAAAAAGCAATATAAAACAAAGGACTTCTATAAGGTTTGTAAGAAACATTTTTATTTTATCAAAGACATTTTTTCAGGCTTTACATTTTCAGCTGCTTGTTATGTTGATTAAAATTTAAAGACATGCAAATGCAGGAATTTGCATTTATTTCTCATCAGATGAGATTCATGAGTACTTTTTCAAAAATAACACCATATTAAATCCAGCACAGGTTGGTTGGTGCTTGCCAATCTTATACATACAGGTACACATACGTGCACTAGAACTCACCGCATGCAGGATAGGTTCAGCATTTGTGAAATAACAAGCATCTTAATTTCATTGATATAGCACCAGGGCACAAGCTAAAATAGCATTATCATAGTGAAAATCTTAAAAATATTTAAATTCCACTGATGATTTCAATTTGGTACTTCGTATTTTTGCTGTCATAACAAGACTAATAACATTAGATAGGAAAAATTGTAACAATGAGCATGTAAATTAAGACACAAACATTTTAGAAGTGAAATTAATTTACATGAATCAAAGAACTGCTTCAACCACCACCTGCTTGACACACAGCATTACTTAAAACCAGAGTGCCACTTTTAACTTCTCATATGTAAATTATATCCATATTTTAAGCCTTGCTTCATCTGTTAGTGTATTGTTAGCATTCACTAGAATTTAACTTGTAATATTATTTTTTCTTTAGTCTAAGATGCCATTAGTGTTTGCATTTTTTTTTGACAACACCACATTACACATCTCATGACCTGATACAACTTCAGTGTTTACTGTAATGTTTGTAGAACACTGTTTCCATGTGAAAATGCAAGTAGCTGTGATACATACGGAGTGTCACAGCTCGGACACGCAGGTTATTTTTAAAGAGGAATCCTTCCTGTTCTCAGACACAGCAGAGCTCCTGCTGGCTGCCACTGAGCAGCACTGCATTCCCTTCCCTTCCCGTACAGTTGCAAACTCTTTGCCACCCTTCTGCTCAGGCTCCAACAGTCACGACAAAAAGCAGGTGTTCAAGTCCCACAGGCTCAAGCACAATGGCGAGATCTGTGCTTGTTGCATGAAATGACTGACCAAATTAACTGAACCATCTGGAATTCGCTGGTGACAGTTTCACTGCAAATCTTGCGTAGATATTTAAACTAATCATAACCTATTCTAAATTATGTTTCAAGTTGAATCCCAGAAAGAAACAAAAAATGTTGAACTCAAAGTGAGAACTGAAACAGTTCTTTTGAAATAATACTCTCATAACTTGAAGCCCTTTTCAATAACCATTCTTGCAAGAGTGTTTACTGTCCATTCTTAAGAGACTGAGTACCATTGCTATGCCACATGCAGCTACCATCTTCCCAAGGGTTCTCTCTCACAGCAATACAATTCTGTTGCCCACTGTCTGAAATTCACAATCTGTTGAAGTTTTTAGAAACTTTCAAAGTATAGTATTGGAGGTTCTGACTACATCTACCCACAATAGAAGCAGTTTTGAGTGTTAATGGCTTTATCTAACTCTGCTTAAATTCAATGGCTTAGTTACAGTACGCTCGTCTTTCTGTAAGAGGTGAACATAGAAGCACATGAAGTCTGTCAGGACACAAAATACATTGCCCTCTACCAAGAAATTGCTATACTAAGGTCATTTTCTCTGAAGTCAACTATCACATGAATTTTTAAATTGGATGTGAAGCTTTTTTAAAAAGCCATCATTGATGTATGCATTAAGACAAAGCAAGGTGATGGTACAGTACATCTACCTCGCTCTTGCTGAGTCAAAATACAGTAAACCTGTTCCTATTCGGCTGCTTCTTACTTCTTCACAGCCTTTGTGTTCTGCCTGCACTGTACTTAATACCCATTAAAATTACTTAAAGCAGTATTCGATCACTGCATTGCTTTCCTCCCAGACTTTACCAAAACACTCCTCACCATCTTAACTGAAGATAGCAGAACTGCTCTGAGAACTGAGACATGCCCCAATTAGGAGGTCAGTGTTTACAGGTCACTAATTTAACCACTAGAACAAAATCAACAGGAAATTATTATGAAAAACCTGACTACTTCCCAGCATACATCTTATGCTAATCTCTCTTCTTACAGCTGCTTAGTTAGCTCTGAGAAACTCAATTAAGACGACAGCTGAAGTGCATTCCCCTCCTTTTCCAGAAGATGTTCAAGTGAAGAAGCACCTTTGCATTAAGGAAAAGTAGGCTTAGGCGTAGACATAACTCTTCATTAAGTTGTTGACAGAGGTAGAACAAACATCAGAACCTTTTCTTTTTAAAGCAGTGAACGATGCATTAATATCAACATAAGCCATCATACTGAAGCATCTTAGAAGTGTCATGACAATTATATACATATACAATCTTCTCAGCTCTATTTCCAGACAAATTCCTTCCCACAATAACTGACAAACAAAACCAAAAGCCTTTCAGCTCCTCTCTGGATACACACTGTGTCTTGATTATTTAATGTTTTTCCTGTTCATTTAACACATCACAGTAAAGTAAAATACAGACTTTAAAGATAGTTAAAAAGGAACTGAAACAAAGATGTCTTCACGAACAAGAGAGACTCAAAAAACCTGTGTTGACAGAAACAAGGAACCTGAAATAAGAAAAAGCCTATAAAAAGATGACAACTGGAAAAAAACTACAGGTTGAAATAATTTAGCAATAGGAAGATAGAGTGGAAACCTAACCAGCTACTCTAATATACAAACCTTCAAGTGATACATTGCAAAAGTGGCAGGGGAGGGAGAAGAAAGGTAGAAAACTGTGTGCATTTATAATTGTGCTTTGTATTTTTGCAGTCGCTTGGAGAACTGAATTGCTTTATAAGAACTGCTATACTCTGATCACATTTTACAAAGAGAAAAGCTTTGTCTTTAACTGCAAACTTCTTTACCACTGGCGTCAACAAACCTTGCTAAAACTGTTAGTATCCTGGAAAGGTATATCTTTTATGCAGATACTTAGGGATGAATTTTAGATATTTTACTCATCCTTAAGTGAGAAGTGTTGTCTCTGTAGCTTAACCAAATCTACAGATTTTGACAGAGTCCAGATGCTAGCCTTTGTACTTCAAAAAGCAAGCTGTCTCCTTCTGCTGCCTTAGTATTCTAAGGATTATTAACCAGCATTCAGTCATATGGTCTTATTTAATAATACTCAGTCAGCTCCTCTTCCATCACTTCTGATATCCCTCAAAACAAAGCACAAAACTGATGTCCTATCTGAAGGAATTAGGTAAAGAGGAAAATTTTATAAACAAATTTATAAACAAAACCCAAATGTTAGACAAAAACCAATCCAGTATCCCAAGACTCGTTAAAAAACATCAGGCTGCCTCACTTCAGAGATTACTTATCCTAACATTCCTTAGAGTGCATAAACTACATGCTGCATTCATTTGTTTTGAGGTCTCTAATCCCACTTAGGTGATGCACAAAAAGCATCTGGAATTCTAGCATCTTAATTTCACTTCAGCTGAATATTCACTTTCACTTATTTCCCATGCTTTTTAGAAAACAAACAAAGTAACTAAAGCAAAGATGACAATTTGATCAAATGCAAAGATAACAAGAGTTAAATTTACAACAGCATCTGAAAATATAAGTGAAGTGACTCTTAGCTATGCTTTAGATACCTGAAGGATGAGTGTTCACCATGGACTGGTAAGGTGATCGGAGGAGTTGGAGACTGGAGGTACATCGACTGGCCAGAGGTCTGAGTGCCTTTCCTGATTAGCTTCCCAGTGTTAGGATCATAAAGTCGAACTTCAGGACCAGGTTGAGACTTTGGATGGATGGGTGTTGGGTGAAACAGAGCTGTCTGAAACGTGCTGTGTGTTTCGGGAAATGTGGCAGGGCTGTTCTCTCTGTTGGATGAAGGTAAGAAAAAAATTCCTTTAGAAATTTAAGTGAGCTATCTAACCAGAATGTAAAAAGTGATAATTCCTTTTTCTCTAAAGGAGAAAGTGGGGAGGGGGAAGAAAAAAAAACAAACAAACAAAAAACAAACCACCCACAAAACCAACACACTAAAAAAATGAGAACCAAAGAAAATACCACAAATGTTTTGAAACATTTCTCCTCCTCCTGCTCACTCTTCCCTGCCCCACCAAGTCTCTCTGAATTTAAAACAGAGAAATGCAAAGACACAGATAATGTAATATTTACATTATTATATAAACTATTAAATGTACCTATAAAAACTGTCTTAAAGACAAAGTTACTGAAATTGCTTCCAGGTAGTAACAACTGCACAACTAGAGTAGCATGATAATTTGCATATATGCAACAAAGACAAAAGCATGCTATTGTATCCAGTCTTAGTGTTTGCTCTCCAACTTGTCTCTCAGAGAAAATAAACACACGGTCTTAATTTGCAAGTCATCCAAACTCATTTGTTAAAATAATAAGCTGCCCATAATCACCCTGCTGCATTTAAAAACATAATTTTAGAAGTGTCAGTAGAAACACTCAGAGACTAGTCTGCAGGAATCACCATTTTGGCATACTATCCAATTATAATGAAGTGTCACAAAAAAAAGGAAGCAAATTGAATCATTTAAAAAAAATAATCAAATAAGACAGTATGCTATGCACCATGAAACTTATGCTATAGAAAAAAAAAATTAAGCTATATTGTAACAAATACTAGAAATGCCACAAAACTGGAGTTTTTACCATATGCTTTCATGAATGTTTCTGAAGTAGTCTTGTAGTATCATTACTTAAGGTCAGCCAATTCCAAGTTTACTTATTCTTTTTTTGCTGTTCTTAAGTTCATTTTATACGCAAATATTTTCTC
Source organism: Tetrax tetrax (assembly GCA_009806455.1). Lineage (NCBI taxonomy): Eukaryota > Metazoa > Chordata > Aves > Otidiformes > Otididae > Tetrax > Tetrax tetrax. Next base: position 63,864 of record WHYT01015798.1, read on the forward strand.
AGAATTAATTTCTCATCTAGTTCATCAGTGCTTTGGGCCAGTAATCACTACCTCAAGCAGCTTCATTAAGGAGAAAATCTTTTCCAAAGAAGGTGCACATGTTGGGTTAATAAAGAAAAAGTATTTGCATTAGGACAGATGTCTTACTGACTGAAGCTTGGGAGGCGGGGTGGAGTGAGGGAAAGTATGAAGTTAAAGTATATTATATTTGAAACACAGAAGTCGGAAAAATTGTAATTGTGTTTCAATAAAATGGAAGAGTAAATTAAGATAGGTAGAAAGACCAATATTCATCTAGACATCAAAAACCAATACTTACAAGTCACTGTTCAGATTTCTACTGACAACTTGGCAGTGTCAGGTCTCTGAGACAAGTTAAACATCCCAACAAATATTTCAAACTTTGATGAAAAAATGTGATAGCACTTTTTGAAAACAAAGTATTCTAGTCAAACTATAAGTAGGCTACATCTCTTTGCTAAGTTTTAGAGGTCCTGAGCCTCTACCTAGTCTCCCATTTGATAAGTGATCTCACTTCCAGATGTTTCTACTTTTGTTGTCTTCAGAGCGTATGACAACTTTACACAAGCACATTCTGCTCTCAGAAGGCTAGCATCTTCTAAGCAGAAAGCAAATCTGTAGCCTGCTCAGTCAACCGCACCACTACCAGTTTAATACAGAAAACCCAATAGGCTATGCCCCTTCTTGTCTAAATACAAAAGGGAAGGTTCTCCATTAAGCTTGCAAAATGCTATTGTGAGTGTATCCAAACAGAAAACAAGTCAAGAAGCAGAAGGCGGCTCTACAGTATCTTATCATGAGTTATTTTAGTTATTGCACTTTCCTAAAGGGGACTGTTCTTAACAGTCCTCTGACTTCCTCTGTGCTAATAAAGTTTTTGGCTGTCCCTTCCATTTGCTATCATCCTATATATAAATTTATATAATATAAATAATCCTAGTATACGGATTATTTTTAACCCTTTTTCTTCCAGCACTTTTTGTTATCATGCTGAAACCTCCTGTTCTCTCACTACTTCCTTTCTTTCAGTTTTTGCTTCTACATTCATGCCCTCCAACTCCTCTTAGATTTTGCTGCTGTATTTTTCTGTTTCTCTCTTCCTCCTCACTACCAACACTCAGAAAAAAAAAAAGCCATACTTTACCAATTTTCTATGTTGTGGGAAGCGTGTAGCATGTTTTTAAAATCATTTGGGAGTGTGACTGACCCTGTGCCTTGGTGCATTCCCTGTACTGGTTTGTAGATGAACTGACAAGGTCAACTGCTCCAGCTGAAGATAGCTAACAATGACAACTGCTAAAGAAACTACTGGTACCAAAGGTTTCTCCTGATTCTGCTAGCTGCTGAACTGCCTCTCGATCCTTTAACAGTATTCAGTTTAAGCAGCATGGAAATGGACAAAAACGGCAGGGTTCTTTCATAAAATCTCTAACCAGTGCACATCATTCTGAATTTATCAGAAACCGATTTTAAGGCTGTATTAACAAATTAGTGTAATTGTAAAATAATCTGTTTTCATGGCCCCCGCTCCTCCAAGGTTCTTCCTACCTGTGTGTTTTCATGTAGTCATCCTTCAAGGGAAAGAGCTGTTCCTCAACCTTGTCCCAGCGCTCCAGGCAGCTCCACAGCCAATCAGGGTTTACAACATGAAGGTCCTTGCAGTCCTGAGCTTGCCGTACTTTTTCTGTGCCTATTATGAAGTTAAACATAACATTGCAGTGCTCCCGGAAACACAGAAAATAGTTTTAAGTATAGCCTGGTTTAAGAACATTTTGTGATCAATCTTAGAGAAAAAACAAACACCTCTCCGCAATCCAAAAACCGATCACAACTGATAAATGTGAGACTAAATAAGATGCGATAACCTCAGTCTCAAGCTGGATGAAGGTATTTTTAACTTCCTGAAGCACTAGCATCGTGAAAGCAGTCCACTAAAACAAATCCATATGGAAAACCTCTACATCTCCACGTTAACTAAAAAAAACCCACAATATAAGTACACTTTCGTATTTCATCTCCTTCATTTCTACTGGTCAGAGTCTAAGCAGCAGCAACTCTTCAATGCTGTTAAAATGTAACACTAACGTACACTAACTTTCTTCTTATGCGTGGTCCCCTGTACACACAGTACTACCTTTTGCAGCCAGCCATGCACTCAACCTGTATTTGCCAGAAGTGAGAGCAAAGCAGACAAAAGGATTATTTTGTGCCAAAGGGGAACAATGGATGTGAAGTTAAACGTGGCAGGCTAACACAAAGTCTACACGAAACCATCAACAATGCAGTGTGTAAGTAACAGGTATCTCAAATTCCACCCTCTAGAGAAGTCAGAACAAGAGAGAAAATCAGTAAAGTTGCTACAAGTCTTTGCCAAGAAGCATCAGAACCAGTAAGTAAAAACAAGCGAATAAAATAAACGTCAAAATTATCCTTTAAGTGTAGTCTGTTCTCAGAAACAGCCGACTGTCCAAATATTTCAAGTATGTATCTCTTCTATTTGAAAAAATTAATTTTACCCATCGTGGTACTTGTTTCAGCATTTATCAGAGAGATGTCTAGAGGGATTGAACACTTGAAGACAGGACAAAATTGTATAATCTGCCAACAAATCATAAAATATATATGCAACAGAGAAAATCCCCAAGGATTCTGACCCGATATATCTATGCTTGACACTTACACGTGGTATTTTTACACTGCACAAATACTGGTGTAGCTGGAACATGATAAAGGAACGCTCAGTCTGATGGTTTATCTCACAGCTGAAAGCCATCAGTCTTCTCTTTTGTTCTATCCCTATCACTTATAGCACTTCATCTTATTTACACATTATTTAAAATGCTTATCAAACCCAATCATTTGTCCATATTCTGTCATAGTGCAGACATTCAAACACACTTAATATGGCACTACATTTTTTGTTTAGAAATGTGAAATAAAAGGAGACCATCAAAAAATAAAGGCTGGAGTCCAACTAATAACTTCGCCCTCTCCTATAGGTTAAGAGCAGAGCGCTCAGAATGAAGGTGAAGAATACACCACCTCAAACACCACTCACTCCTGTTGAAGCCCATCAGTTCTGCACAAAGACCCTGGAGTTTCTTCCTGCAGATGCTTATATAAAAACACAATTCTCTAATCTAGTTTACCTTATCAACTGAAAAAAAAAGAGAAAATATTTCTAAGTAAAGTTTTAGTTGTAAAAAAAAAAAATTGTGTAAAGTTAGAATTTATGAGCCCTTGTCTATTTTTACATATGTGCCTTCAGGAATGAATCCTCTAGGGAAAAAAAAAAAAAGCTCAGAACAATTCTGACAAGTAAGCAAGAAGAGGAAATTAATTTGATGGTTTCAACATAGTTCCCTGGAGTTTTATCTGCATGACTGTCATTTAACAACACAACTTTACTTGTTTAAATTAAGATTAAAGTCTTGAAGTGCTCATACTTTTCCACATCATTTGAAGATGAAGCAAACAGTTAATAGCAAATACGTAAAGGTTCATGTGCAATTTGAATTAGAATCTACTGGGGTAGACAGATCAACTGAAGTGTCCTTGAGGATTGACCTAACTAGTTAGTTCAAAAGACTAAATACACAGAAAAGGCAGAAGATCATTGTCCTTTACCAAAGTGCTGAAAGCATCTCTTTCCATACTTTTCTTACCTTAAACTCAACAGAATACAGGAGAAGGGCTATCTGTTCCTCTGTCTTTAGATACAAATATATTTTTTCCCTTGGACTTAGGAAAAAAAAAAAAAAGTTCTGTGCACAAAGTTTCTTCTATTTTCAGCTGTCAATGCAAGCAATTCCACAGCTCAGGATTAAAGAGCTGTACAGTAAATGTAAAGCTTTTCTCCACACTAGTATCTTTGCAATAAAAAAAAAATCCAAGATAAACACAAACACAGAAAAGAGTAAAGATAAAGCCCTTTCTAAACCACAAATGATTTGGAAATGCTGTATTTTAAATTTTGCCATTAAAAAACCAAACCACTCAATGAAAACAATTTTAGAACTCAAATCATTTTAATCACAGCACATCTTTGCTGTTCAAGAGTTTTTAACTGTCTAAAAAGCAAAACTCTAAGGCGGGAGGTCAGTGCATCCAGATCATTCATCCCCTGATACAAGACATCTGTTTTCCAATTAGCTACAGAATAATTAGTGACCCAGAGCACTTTCATGCAATAGTTGCTGTAAATGAGCCAGCTTACAGTGCCAGAGGGGGCTTCCATGGGAGGCGGTGCTATTATTATTATTATTTATATATCCTCAATAGAAATTTTAGA
>WHYT01015798.1:87096-112543 GCA_009806455.1 Tetrax tetrax
AAATAAAAAAAAAAAAAAAAAGACAAACCAAAACAGGAGAAGCTGTGCTAGCTGATGCTAAAGCAAGATAAAATGCCACTATTTAAGAAAACGGTGACTTGGGTGTACAAATACACATGCACATGCTTCTGAACCTAGCCTCCAATAATGAAGTTCATCCTCATGAGCAGATCACAGCCATATAATCACTTAGAAAGAAACTGGCTAATCTGAATTTTTCATTTTATTGAATTTGCATTAAGGTTAGCATCAATTTCCCATTATTCTTATGAATAATACAAGACAGTTAATACTTATCTGGGAACATTTTTTAAAAGTTTTATTTTATTTCAAGTGGTGGCCATCTTAGAGGCAGAACTAGAGTTCAAAAAGACTACAAACTCTAAGGATCAACTTTAATTTTCTTTCAAGGAGCTTTGAGATTTGCACAGAACACACGTTCAGCTCCTTTTACAAGTCCAGCTTCCCAGAAGTACATTGAGTCTTCAAAACCAGAGGGTATAAATTAAAAAAAAAAAAATAATTACTTCTGAAAAGTTGATCCTGTATGTATTTAATATTACTGTGTAATTAATAATGTGGAATAACTTAAAACCCATAAAAGCAAGAAAATTCCGAGTTAAGGACAGAGGTTCAACCTTAACTCACCCGACTATGCTTAAGAATTGCTGCAAACTCGTGGAATCATCCCCTGTAGTGAGACCCTTGCAGTACCTAGGCATAATGAATTGAGAAAATTAGCTACAAAGATTTATTGCTGTACACACAGTTATTTTGACAAACTACATAACCTGTCATACAAGTTGCTGTTCTCCCCAACCAAATTCTCCTCTACTAATTATCTGAATACACAGGGACTCTCTACACTAAATTGAACAGGAGTGCACTGATTAAATGCCAAAACCACAACGAGGCATTCAGTTGCCGTGCTGCCTAGCTAAAACTGTAAGTAAAGGGAAGTTGAACTAACAAAGCCAAAACACAGAAACTCTGGCTGCCAGGGATTAGAGATGAGGTAGTGCTCTGGAGCTTTTGAATAATACTTTGGTAAAGGCTTACTGATTTTAATACTTTTTCTCCCATGATAATTCACTAAAAATACACTGAGGATACAGATCACCAGAGATATACCTGCAAAGATAAAAGCCCATCTTAAGACAGTTGGGTCTTTCAAAGCTAAGCTACTTCAATAGCGATACAGGAAACAGTCTTATAAACAAGTTCTTTACATGTCTTAAACTGTTTGGTTTCTTTTGGATGTCACCTAGCCAATTGAATCAATGTAACAGACAAACTTATTGTCACAATTTGTTTTCTTCGATAGTATGCCAACATCATCTTTAAATCTTTGAAAAGACTTTATTGGCTTTTCACTAACCTATTTAGCGATTCTACTCTATGCAAGAGCAAACAAGACGCCTAGTGGCTAGATCACATACTGTTAGTTAAAACGTTAACTTTCAATTGGTTTATGATTGCAATTAGAACATAAATCTGAAGAAATAAAAACTTTACATTAAAGGAAGCAGATGCAGCTACATCCTCCAAGCTAAAAGTAAGTAAAGGCTAAGAATTAACTTCTTTATTTAAAAAAATGGAATCATTATTGCGTTCAGTAACAAAAAGAACAAGGAAACCCTCATTATTAAAAACTCTTCTATCTTTCAGACAGGAATATTTCCACAACCTACATACTGAAAGATTTAGAATTTGATGACAGTACAGTGTTTGGATGTTAACCTCTAATAATGAACCTGCACGTTTCAAATGGATTACACTTCCAAAGTATTTGAGGCTTTTTCTTTAAGTCCATACAACCAAAAAAAAAAAAAAGTATCTGTTTTAGACGATGTCACTTCTCTGCGGGGGCATTTTGTTCCAAGTTTCTATAACTTCACAGCAATGAAAAGGTCTATGTATAAACTCACTGAGTATATAGAAAGAGCTAAAGTCTTCCTGAGATATACTCTTAACTTTGTTTCATTTGTTTATTTATTCCTATGCATTTTCCACCACCATATCCTGAAAAATAACTATGGTCACAGTCTGGTTTTTTTTTTCTTAACAGCATGTTTTTTTTTTATTGGAGACATATCAGTTTGCACAAATCATTCCAGCAGAAGGATAAGCGTTGATGAATTTCTCATTCTGTAAGCATGTTTTAAAAAAGTTAAAGCCTTTTGTAAAAGTCAAAATGATTGATGATAAAAACTTGCTGTTTCAAATCAAAACCACACAAATTAGACAATGTGCTAAATATGCCTCTAAGTAGTTTTTTGAACAAACTAGAGAAGCTATCATTATCCTTTGACTGCCATATTACAAAGGCCTGTTCAGTAGACTTACCTAGCAGATGCCATTCCCCTCAGTTGTTTGTTTTCCAGTATTTCAACTAGGTCTTTGCACATACAGCCTTATCAAGCTGTGTTACCCAATCTTACAGACTCTCTTAGAAAAGCAAACTTGTAAATAAGTCTTACCAAGTAAAGTTAAAAAAACATCACAAGATACAGTGTTCAAAAGCAACGAACTCATATTGGGGAAGTCTCAAATCTTAGAGGCAGACTGAGTTAAATAACAGTTCCTAGCAGGAGTGATATAATAGTATGATCCAACACGAATTTGAAGTCCTTTTAAAAATAAATCTAAAATTGAATTTCTGCAGAATCAGGTCAACTCCACCTCTACTTCAGGTCTTACTTTAGAACCTGGAAAGAGCTGTTGACCCAATCTTTCAATAGCATTGGAGACCTTCAGACATTGGTGATTATATATATGCACATATTCTGCCAATTATTTATTGAAATACATACTGTAATATACTTGCTGTAACAAACCATGCACACGAATGCCCTCAACTTAGTCCTACTTTCTAAATTCCACTATAAATCTTAACAGTGATTTCATATTGCATTATTGTTGCCTAGTGGCCTCCGAACTCAAAATTCACAGTGGCATTGACTTTTAATACTGAAATCAGCATAAATCCTGGTTGTAAACACCCTGAACTTCACTTACGCAGAGTAGAAAAAGAAATAAGTAACAGTTGGTCAAAATAATTATGTAGAAGAGAAATAGTATAAGAAGCTTTAGATTATAAAGCCCAAAACTCATCTTAATGAAGGTACAAGATACCACTTCGTAAATGTGTCAAACTAAGAAAGGGTTTAGGATAAATGAGATCAGCAGACATAAATGGTGTTTACAAAAATCAGCTAATACCACTTAACAGCTGATAGAAGACACCTGGGATGAGAGAAAAGGATTGACATCATGTCATCTGTTTGCAAAATGAGGAGAAAAAAACCAAAAACCAAAAAACAAAAAAGTCTTCCAGGACACGGAAGGAGCAGCTCAGAGTTCAGATTTCACAAAGAAACAGAAGATGCATATGGAGGACCTAAGAAAACAATCTTTTTCTTATGAAAAAGATTCCTGGTATTTTATAACACGTCCTTCCTTTGTGTAACATAAGGATAACGGTAAAATACTAAAACCGACAGCCCTCTGTGAGAAATCATTTAACCAATACTGCCATCAAGTGTTTTCTACGTGTATTAGCTATGTATTTCTTACTGCCTCTTGGTTACATAGGTGAGTATGTGGACCAAAGCCTTTATCAACTGCTCTGGCATATCAGCATATTTCAGCTGAAACTATCATCATTGCTGTACAAGCAATCCACTTGTAGTTTGCTTTTGATGATATTAACCAGCTTGAGGCAAAAATCCAGAAGTCTGGGGATGTCAGGAAGCGGCAATATCCTGATTTGCTCATTTGATGTCTATTTCTTCTATGGAACAGATGGAGCAGCTCAAGTATGATGCCCACAAAGAGCCTTGTAACATCATCGGTCTGTGCCAGCATGGGGACTGCAGTGTTATCCACTTTTTATTTCAGAGATTAAAATGAGCAAACACAGGTCTAATCACACATTGAGAGAAGATCAATCATTGGGGAGGCACTTTCACATCATGAGTTAACTCCCTCTGCAATTCATTCTTCTCCCTAGCTCCAAAGCTTATTTGCTGTACATCTCCTGACATTATATGGTATACATCTTTGACCTTAGGCCATCATGCAGATTTTGGCACATATATCCAAGTGATGAAGACTGCCCATTCACTTTCTTACTACCAGGTATTTAGACATAGCGTATAAGAAAACCATTCCACTTTTGCTACACAAGAAATAACCACACTGTAAGGAGGTCAGCAGAACACAAAAGTTTTAATGCATTAGCAGCACACAACGTATAACCCAACAGTGAGACAAAGCTTCAGGAAGGCTCTTCAAACAACTCAGCCAATAAATATTGAGTAATGTAAAAACATCCACTAGGATGGGTAGGACAGGACATGCCTCTCCTGAACTCTGTCTCAATGAGAAGTTAGTTGAAGACCACAAGTAGGTATTGCTTTCTGATTACAGAAGCCTCTTGTATTTGTCATTACAAGTATCTTCTGTGGTTTATTTAAAATGCATAAAGAATTCTCTGATTACATCTTTCTAACCATTCTGGAATCTTCCTTTCTTGCCAAGAAGTGGGATCATTGGCATAGCACTGCTCAAGGCACTTGTGGCAACGTAACACAAAAAAGCAGACGTGAAAGACAACTTTAAAAAAAAACTAGGAGAAATACAACAGCAGCAAGGACAGTTTGACATGCAGACTCATAGCCTAAAACATTGTTAGTTATATTGTCTTAGGCCAACAGATTTAAAGGAAAGCCTGAGGTGAAAATGCTATTTTGTCAAGGAAGACTCAAGATGAAAGCCAAGTTTAAACAGATGGTCACACTCCTAACATGAATTTGACCCATAAGCTTGCATAACAGGGTATGTTTCTTTTATGTTTGTTGGAAAAAATAAAACATTTCAGACAGTGACCCACACCATAGACTACTATTGCTATAGTTTAAACAGTTAAGTTTTAAGTTACTAGGAGAAAATATTTCTAAGTTCTTGAGAAGAATACGTGAAAATATTGCTAGATCTTGCTATTCCTCAAATAAGAGCATCTCTTCTCCACGACACAAAGAGAAATGCTGTAAGTTGATTTACAGCAGTCAAACTTCCTTTGGTGAAAGAAAACAGCAGAGGGGGTTCCTCACAGGAGCTAATTTAATGTTGTTGATTTTTATGGAACTGTTGCTTCAGAGTTTTAAGACAAGTGATGCTGCAGATCACTTTTAGATCCCATCAGCATCATTTCTTACTTAATTCAATAGGAAGGCACTAGTGTGTCATGCCACAATTTGATTTGCTAACCATCTGGGAAGCAAAGCACGTCTGATGGGAAGAAAAGATTACTTCTAAAATTACAGGCCATACAGGCACTGCTTTGTAAATGAGCCAAGAATTCTGCTTACAGGACTATTTAGGAAGTGTTCTTGCACAAAATAAAGAACAAATACTTGACAACAACCACACAAAGAAAACTAGTAATACCAGTATGAAGGCTGATTATGTAAATATTAAGTGTAACATACTACTCACCTGCAATTGTATGCGCATACAGTCTGCTGCCAAAAGTAAAAACATGTAGTTCATACAGCTTTGCAATTTTTTCCAGGAATTCCTTACAATGGGGACGCAAACGAGTATGCAACATAGGCTCACCTCGACCTAACTGGAAATGAAAAATTCCCTAGAAGAAAAAAGTGTGTTTTATATTATCAAAATACTAAACAAAAATGACAGCATTCCAGAAGTGCCCTCTTCCATCACTTCCACTACTTCCATTTGGTCTGACAAGGCTAAAGCAAGTTTTGCCCACAAAGATTATCCAAAGCACATTTTCGCCCTGTGCCAGGTAGTTCAACACTAAGTTCTTCAAATGCAGGAAGCTGCACCGTTGAAAAGTTTATGATCAAGGGAACTTTCATTCAAATCTTTACTTATGGCAAATGAATCTGAAAAAAGCAACTAGAGAAATTTCTCAGAAAGTTCAAGATCTCACTCCAATCAGTGCTAGTCAGTGAACTTCACTCAGATTAGTTTCAGTACATAGTGAGCTCAGAGAAAGACTTTGTTGGATGAAAAAATATTATGTCTATGGAAACATGCCACCAGACAGCACACCAGAAAGGAAGTTTGCAGATAAATATCTCAGTTAAAAATCAAAAAATATTTTTTAAAAATATTTTCTTCAAGCCACACATTTACACAGATGAAGACACAGACTTTCAAAACACAAAGTTTTTTTAATCTTTAAGCTGAATATTCACTGTTCCTGTTCCTCTCAATAGCAAAGTACATTTACAAAGCTTGTTTTTTGCTAGTAGGTGTGAACACATGCTGAACCTATTGGACATGAGAGAATGAGGAAGAAAGGAAAGAGGAACTAAGCAACTACAGTTTGCATAACAGTGGAGTTTGAATTTGCATTCTCCTGTACAAGACACTGTAGACACATTCCAACGTGCTTCTTGTTTTAAAGTTTCCAAAGTGGAAATACTACAACCCCATAGTCCCTATTAGTTCAAGGACAAGTGTTTAATGAAGAAATTAAATAGCAACATCCAAACTCCCCCCCAAAAAATGAAACTGAAGAAGAAATTCACTAAACTTATTAATGGAATAACAGACACAGTAACACATAATGAATTACTATTTGAAGTCCTATATTTTCCTCGTACTTAGAGGGGTAAGAAGTTTCATTACTGAGTACTAAACTTGTGAACTGTAGAGGAAGGAAAGCAGATACTAAAAGTAGCTACCCAAAACTTCTCGCTTAAAGTGACTGGAATGAAAAAGTACAGGAAAGCATAAATGGAAGAAAGAAAACCATCATTTCAACTTAGAGAAAAAAAAGGAACATACTTCATAAGACTTGTCATTTTCTGTTATTCTTCAACTAAAATTTTACCTAACCACAGAATGTTTTCTTAAAGAACAATAATCTAAATATTGTTAGAAATATTCCTGTTGTTACTTTCGACTGAAAGTTAACACCAAATACTCACCTTATTAGACATTTGTTGGCAGTGCTGTTCTGTAGTATGTATCAATGTCTGGTCCAAATCTACCATGAGCACCAATTTTCGATTTCGATGTAGTCGCTGTTGATCTTCTCTTCCTAGCTGCTCAGCTTGCTGTAACAAAATGTTCTCAACTAAGCTTGGCTTAGAAAAATAAGTTAGGTTTATTGCCCTTGTGTATTGTAAACTTGAGAAGTTCTGCTACAAACTAACTGCATAAGAAATGATGCTTCAACATAACTGTAGTGATGGCAGCTTTGTCAGCAATTAACTCTTAAAATTAATAAACTCAACAGAACAACTTCCAAACTTAATAAATAAGTAACCACTGAATTAATTTAAGGCAAAGAGTCTTGAGAGGAAATAGCAATAGCTTCGGGGTACACAGAGGACAAGTTCATCAGTAGGTTTCAAAATTCTGGCTGTTCCGTTCAGCCATTTTGCACCAATTAGGTACAATATGTCTGACAACACTAAGCCGAGTATAAAACTGAAACTGCTAATGACAGAAATTATTATAACTGTCAGCCTGAGCTTAAAGAGTATATGCCTTCATAAATAATAAGATTATGGAATATATAGTTCTTTGTGGGCACTGATAACAAAGACCTTTACACTCCAGTAAATATGAGTTGAAGTTTACTCCTTTCGTGCATATTTACAAACTTTCAAAGTACGACCTCTGTGTTCACTTTAACCACTTCTGATAGCAAGTGGCAGTGTTCACCACCACACAGCTAAACTTAAAAGCAGGAGTCAAGTGCAAACTGCCCTTTGAAACACTCTTCTATGATGAGGACACTCTAGCTGCTTATATCTTCACATTTCTTGCCATTGGTATTCTTTGAAGAGTTACCAAAAAAAAAAGTAAAAGATCAAGTTCATAAGGAAGATAAATAGAATGTTTATCTTCAAAATAAATATGCTTTTTCCTCTAAAGAAACTGAAGGATGAAGCAAGCATATTTTGTTAATTCAGTTGAATGGAATATTTGAAACATAATGAAATTAATTTAACATACAGGTAAGCTGCAAACAAACTAGCTTTACCATATTTAGTAGGATCAATTTCAAGGTGAAGGGTGAAGCTAGACATCGCAAAGACATCGCAAGCTTTGAACACATTTCAACTAGTTCAAACCAAAGTTCCCACAAACTGCTCATTCTTAGAGACAAAAACATTGAAGTAGTTAAGTTTTCAGGCTGTGGTCACAGAAGTGCCATCTTTTCAGTGCACAGCTCTAAAAGACGCTACAAAACCAGATAACAATCAATCTGCATTACGGTAAACCCACAAAAATCCTGGGCTGCTGATGTTCAGGACCAAATTCCTCTGTAAAGGTAAGCCAAACTTTCCGTATGAAGTATATACAGCATTGAAAAAACTCCTATAATTAAGCTTCTCAACTGTGGAGCTGCAGTAAAAAGTATGAATAAAGAAAGCACGATGGTACTGACCTCAGAGCTAACTTTCAGTTCTGGGACACTGTGAACCATAGACACAGTTGCTGTGGATAATGGCACGTTCTGCTTTCCGTTCTTACTTCGTAACCTAATCACGCAGGGAGAAGGAGCATCAAAAGAGAGATTAACAGTTTAGTGAAAATTCAAACACACTAAGATCTGTAGTATCAAGCTATGATTAATTATGATTAAAAAGAGCTATTTTGACTAATACAGTCTTTCAAATTCTTGTTAGTTCAAGTTATTGAACAAAATGGAGAGATCAAAGCACCATAAAAACCTTGCAAGAAGTCACTGTAATTAGTTATGCTTCCATATAATAGAAAACAATTACAAACTAAGTACAACTATCAACCATTCAAATGTAAAGCTATTCCTTTCCATATTTTGCAATCACTCAGCATACAACTATCTACTTTTCTCCAAGCCAGACTATCAAATAAATTTAAGCAAAGTATAGGCAAAATTACTCTTTATGCATAGCAGAGTGACTTACATGTGACTGTTGCTTCAAGAAAAGCAGACAAAAAATCTTCATGCATGTTTTTCCCTTCAGCATAAACAGAATGAGGTAATTCATGTGCATGCGCCTGTATTTTTTATTTATGTGTATATTATACACAGTCTTATTCATATACATATCCATGATATGTATACATGTATGTATACACAGATAAATATTAATACAGAGTAGATATCATCCTCATATATACACGAGAGAGTATGTGTGTATACACACAAGTATGAAATTCCTTGAAAACTGACCAAGTAACCCCACATAGCATCTGTATCAAGCTTCCAGCTTACACAGATCAATTTGTTGAGAACTCTGATACCTAGTTGGTTCACCAACAGTAGAAGTAGTACTGTACAAATTTTGTGCTATCTTACACATACACTTCTTTTAATTCTCCCAAGTACCTGTCCTACCAAGGACAAAATTTGGTATCAGATCTAGGGAAAGAGTTAAACTTCATATAGTTTTCACTTCATGACAAACAAGCTCCTGAGGGAAAAAAAAAAGTTACTGAGCTGTGTTGAGGAAGACACAATCACAGACAGATATGCTTTTACTATTCCATAGCGTTTGGAAGCACTAATATCCAGAATTGAAAGACAGATATTTCATTTGGTCCAAAGTTTACATGCACATTTGAGCATCTTCTATCCTTTGCTCTAGAGTTCAGAATACCTCTTATATGTAACACTGAACGATATTTTAAATGAGCGTTTAAAAAAGATGAACTGTTTTCAGCCCATGTGTTGAATAAGCATAAGAACTGTTTAACAGAAAGGATGCACCACTAACACCCAACAAGCTGGCAGTGAACTGGCTGTACTCGCTTTTCTTCAAGCAAGAAAAACATTGATGCTTTTGAATTGCTTTCTGATGTAGGCTCAGGACACCTAACACATTCTTCCAGATGTATAAGCACTTTTGTAGAAAATTAAGACATTATATGAAGTAGTGGAACATTAATTGGGAAAACAGAATTCACTGCATACCCTGAATTTATCTAGATTTTTAATGAAATAATAGCAGTATAGCAATAATGTGACTGTATTAAAACCTCAAATCAAGTATTCATTCAGGGCAGGCAAAGTCCTATTCACTATTATCCTAACATTTTGTTGGATTTGTTGTTTTGCCAAATAATACTTGTTTACACAATATTAACAGTCAACTATTAATGAGAAGTTATGTCCAGCCATTAACCGGGCTACATATTGCATGACGTTTTCAACATTCAGACCACTTGCACTTGTTTATGGGATAATGCTCACAAAATAATTCTTAATAATTGGTACGAATTAAAATGAAACCAAGGTATTTCCTTCCAAATGAAATAAGCATGCAACGTTCATTTCTAAAATCCAGGCTACTATACAGTCCGTTTTGTAAAACAGCTGTTGAATTAGTCATTTGATATGCATAAGAAACATTCTCTTTACCAACTGTATTACCAATGAGACAGCATAAGAGAAAAATAATCACATTTTGAATTTGCTTTCTTTTTGCCCGAAGGCTTAAATTCCTTTAGTTCCATGGTAGAATACTTAACAAAAAAAATTGAAAACAGTTCTGAAGCCTTAAATTGAATGCACTGGAGACAAGCTAGCTCCCATTCAAACACCGTACAAGTGAAGCAAGGTCACATGAATGAGACTGATATTACCTGACAGCTATTTACACCTGCACAGATAAAACTCTCAGGTTTATTAAGCCACTGTTGACACATCTTACAACTCTTAATCTCAGTTCTGAGTACATAAAAGCAAAGCAGGATACACTGTGATGAAAATTTATGTGCGTATGCATGCTCTTTACATATTCTACCTAAGATAGTAAGTCACCCTACATTTATCTCCACAGAAAGGCAGCGTGCAAATTTATGAAGTCATAAATTTGTAACACGAACTGTAACTCAAGTACCCACATGGCATCTTATTCACCCATATTCCTAGTTATGAACCCCTGGCATGGCTAAAAGGAAAGATAGTTCTAAACAATGTATCTGTGACTACAGTGACATATAAGAAGAAAGAGGGCACATACCTGAAATATTTCAGGGTGGCAAAACAAGTGCCTTGTGTAAACAGCAAAAGTAAATTAAGACATATTGCAACAGTAGCACAGATCTTGCCTATTCCATCTCCATGTGCTGGTTTTATCTACAAGGAGCACTGATTCCTGCCTACAAGCAGCAATTTTTCAGTAAAGAAATATACTTTATTAAATGATTACATTATTAATAATGTAATAAAGAATTAATATATTCAGACCACTCTAAGCAACAATTTAATGAATCAATCTCTCCCTCTCTCATGTGAAAGAGTGCTTTATGCTGAAATTTAACATTCAGAGGAAACTCCCTCTCAACTCTCATTGTTAGGAGCACTCTGAGTAGATGTACTTACGTTAGACAGTCTGAATATTATTCTCCCTCTCTACTAGTATCTACAATTTCACAGTTACTCTTATAGGTATGATTCACAAGTACCAAGACTCAAAAGGGAGAAAGAAAGCAGTAAATGAGAGAAGGAAGAGCCTGGATCCCTAATCACAAAGAAGGAGAAGTTGGAAAAAAGAGCTGAGAATACTTACTGAGTTAAGTCCTGGCCGCATTCTGCACACAAGCCTTTCATAACAACAGGATGGCTGCATCCTTCCAGTCTCACCAAGACAGCCCTGAAGAAGAATAATTTCTGGTTATGATTTGAATGCGAGCCCTGTAAGATATGTTTTTGCCCCAACATGAGGCAAAAGACATTAAGTATTCAAGTTATTAAATTTCACACCTTTAAAAGTCACCAAAACATGTATTTAAATCAGTTTCTAATCTTAGTCTAGCAAAGAAGTTCAGTGTATTAAGAAAAAAAGCATTTTTGTCCAGAAACATTCAATTAGATACAACTCCCAATTAATATGCTGCTGAGCTACACAGTAGTGAAAAGTTGATCCTTCAGATTAAGCTTTTTTTTTTTAAAAAAAACACTAATAAGTAGGTATAGTTCAGCTACTACGAAACTTCCTCAACTCTTGTGACCATGAGCTACAGCATCTATCTAATATTTTAGAAAAATTTAAAAGTTAAGCAGCTAAAAAGAAAAAAAAACAAAACCAACAACCAACCAAATCCAAGCTCTTTCATAAGCTGGTTGTAGTTTCCTCTTTGGCTTCAAATCTGCATTGAAATAGGCAGACAGCACCAGGAGGAAAGCTGTTTTGCATGCTCAAGTCCCTCATTCATATATTTGACTACTAAGCATTTGGGAATTCCAAAAGCAAATCCACTTTCCAAATGATGCCTGCAATTGCTTATTTCCAGTGTGTCACTCATTTCTCAATGACTTGAAGACTGATGACTCTACCAACAATGATTAAAGTTTATGCCCATGCTGAGGATTTTTTCCTCTTTTAGAGCAAAAACTAGATTTAGGTCAGGTTTATTTAAAGAAAAGTCTTTACAAGCCATCACACTACCAGTATTCCCATTCACAAAAGTGCAGGTCTATTCCTTTCTCACTGGCAATGATCACCTGCTTGGAAATTACACCCCTTCTTCCTGCATAAGCATTTTAGATCTCCTTTTTTTTAAACCTGGTATGTATTTCACAGAGAACAAATAACAAATAGTCTTCGTTCTGTACAAGAACTGCACAAGAGACAAGCTATTTCTGTAGCCCATCACTACAGGCAATTGATTGATAGATTATTTAGCTCTCCTCTCATCCCTCTAGGTTTACATTAGTTCATTTGACTCTTCACTGTTCTTCCCCCCTTCCTTTGACAATATACCTGTCTAACTGTCTTCTAGCTTAATTCATTGCTTAGCTCCATTTTTAGGCTACTGATTGACACTAAGGACAGTGTCAGAATTGCGTATCATCAACTTGTGTTCAGTGTATGAACCTGAAATTATAGACACCTAAAAGGCCAAAAAACCCCTATGATATAAGCTACAGAAACGTGCATGAGTTCACAATGACTGAGTTTTTACCCCAATTTAATTAGTTTTCAGTAGTTCAGGAAAAAAGTCTTTTGATGCCAGCTTAGAAGCCAGAATATCTTCAGGCATTCTCTACTTTGCATCTTAGGTAACATCACACTCCAGGAATGTGACAGGAAGAGCTGGTACACTCTTGGGCTGAGGTATGATTCAAATTAGGACATGTTAGAGTTGCTGTTCACGTCTAGGTACACATCACCCCATCCTTTTGATTTTAACTGAGCAGAGATTCTTAAATAAATTAGAACTCTAATTTTCTTATACCAATAACGACCCTGAACAGCAAGCACCTCTACACCTTATCATACACTAAACAGCACTGCTAAATACCAGTTCTGCCCGCGCACATTTAAATATTATCAGAACACCCTAATTTTATGATGCTTGCTGGAGATAAAAAGTACATTATGCCAAGCCCTCTGTCATACCATTACCTGAAATGATGTTTCACCCAAAGGGCTGAGAAAGAACTCCAGAACACCAGCAAACTTCTGAGCACCATACAACCAAGCTGGTGAAGTTTCAAGGACAACTTAAGCAGGCTTCTCCCAGGGTAAAAATCCAAATAACTCACATACTACTTAATGCTCCAGAAAGAAGGACTGAACTCCACTGATGCTTAAGCACACTTAAATATTTTACTCACTTAAAGTTTAGCACATATGCTTTAATTACTAAAGGGAATATGCTATGGAAGAACAAGCATGGAACTCAAGTAAAATGACTTTTGTGAATTCCCAATCTGGAAACATTCAACAGTAAAATGAAGTGAGAGATTTTCAAAATATAATGGCCAAGACCCAAGACAATTACCAGACAAGAGATATCTCAATCAAAGCATGCACTTCTATTTTTAAGTGGCTGCATATACCAAGCAAGGTTTCAGGTTTCTGCTTGTTCTCTTCTCTGGGTCATGAGTGAAACTTGCTTAAAGAACAGAGCCACTCCGTACTCCATTTCTGGAGAGAAGAAACATCTCCCCCCCAACCTCTCCCTCCCTACCCCGGCCCCAATCTGAAGAATTACAATACATTCTACTGCAGGCAGCATTAACAGCATCTTCCTCTTTCTCTCCCAACTTCTGCAGGACCCAGCTGCTGATAAGCAGAGCTCATCAGCTACTTCAACAATGATGTTACAAGGAAAACTGCTAAAAGATGCAAAAACCTTTGCCAGTTTTACAAACTGTCACAACTGCACAAGTGAGCCAGGCACTGGGGAAGAGCCACTGGGCTGTGAAAAGTACACGTTTTTTGGGATGTGGGGCTGTGGAGGGCGTTGATCATTCCAATACCCATCCTGATAGCCAAAGGACTGCAACAAGACAGCAAACTGCCCACATGGTTTTTTTTAAGTAACAAAATACAACACGATTTCAGTGAAACTTGAACAAGTAAATAAGTAAATCCACTGCAGGATCTTATTCACATTCTTTCCAGATGTGCTTGTAAATAAGAAACAGAGACACTAGGTGTGCCATTATAGCAAAACTGTATTTTTGTTGCAACTATCATGGGTAGGGACAGACAATTACTAACAGCCATAGGATGCAGATGACAGTAAGCCCATCACTATTCTCCCGGCACTTCCACACTTACATATTTAGGCTGTTTCTGAAACAAGTCTTTAACAGTATCTGCTTTCAATCAGCGGCATTGGAAAGAAAAAAAGGAAAAGAAGCTTTCATGAAATATAATACGAGTATTTTGCTTTTATTAACAGAGGAAGTCAATGCCTTTGCTAATTCTAAGGCCTCATCATCAGTGCTAAGGACTATTTCAGTACCTTGGGAGGCAGAAGAACTGATTAGTCTTATCCACATTTGCTGCTGGGTTTGGAGAGTCAAAGCAGCTGATAGAGGTGTCAAGCAAGGATTACTGATGGGAAAAGATTAATGGTACAAATGTTTTTACAAACAAGGCTAACACTGGGGCAGGGTACTTTCAACAACTCAAATTTTCTCCCCACAGTAACTAGACAACTTCATTGGCATTTATCTTAGCTATCCATTTAAGACTGGCTTGAACATCTCCACGGCATGGAGACGTAAGTTTTATTTACTATCTTAAAGTCTGTTTCAAGGAACCATGCACTGGCATAGAAAATACAGTGCAATTTTCCAAGTGTGTGAATGGGAAAACAGACAAAAGTTACAAGACAAAGCTAATGCCCTGCACTCGCTCATATCTCACTGGTATCTGTCAAAAGCGAAGAGATTGCTGGGTTTCCTGAGATCAGATTGGGATAAAGACAGACATCAAATATCACAAGAGTCACATACCCCAAGTTATCACTGTGATGTCTTAAAAGCTGCTGTCCTCAATCTGATGCCATATGCCCTTGCAATTAGCATTGGAAGATGTAAAACCATACTAATGCAGCAAAATGAGATTCTGGTGTGCAGGTGAACAAAGCTCTTCCTCCCTGGTTCTGCAGCATGCTCAAGGAGGTGTTACTGGCAAACTGTCAAGAGGTAAAAATACCAAATGAGCACACCTCAGAGCCACAATTATTAATACCAGCTATTATTCAAGCAACCAACTGATCTACAACAAACACGAGTACACAATCTTTCAGCTGTCATAAGACTAGAATGGCAGACAAAGTCTGATTCAACAAAGCCTGCTTCTGCAGTTTAATTTACTCAAATTTGTGAAACACTGACATTTGTGTTAGCTTACACCAGAACAACATTTTGTGGTATGTGACTACAGCATTTAAAACCACTACAAAGAGCCCCCAAACCCAATTTACATCAAACCACAGCCTCTGCTACATAGGACTCCAGTTTCATAGCAAGACTTTTGAAAGCCTTAATCACCTTGAAATCACCACGTAAGAGTAAGTAATTCCTTAGATATTTAACCATTGGATTTTTAAATTTATTTAATCCTTAGCAGTATCTGTGAAGAAGCAGAGTGCGTCCTTAAATAATTCATTAAAAATATCAAGGATGGCAAGTACACACGGTCCTCCATGCTACAGGCAACCTACAGCCTACAGCCTCTTCCAGATGTTACAAGAAACTTGTCTCATCAGTTCTCTACAGAAGCCACTGCAGTTACACTAAAGCACAAGCAAGCAGAGAAGGTGATATTTCAAATATGTTAGCCCCAAAAGCCTCACCCTACCAAGTCAGCCATTTTGATAAAACCCCAAAAACCCAAACAAAACTCCCAAGCCTTACCAAGCATGATTCAGATACCAGGGTAGACACAGCTGTAATTACAACTATGTGATAACAACTGCTGGGCATAGTAGCTTACAGAAAGAATAGGTCACACTTCAAGGCATCACTTCAACTATCCAAAGCTAATGAGGAAATAATAGGCTTTGACTTTTTTTTTTTCATAGCTAGCTTCCTTCTGCCACATTACACATCTTAGAAAAAGTAAGAACTACACAGAGTATAAAAGAGGTTCCGAAATAGTTAAAATATAGTAGTTTTAAGAACTGATCCAAATTTAAAAAGTGAACTGTACCTGTAGTTTTAATATGAATACCCAACATTGTCACTGTTACACTAAAGAAGGTGTTTCACTTTTTATGATTTCCCCTCTCTCAGCACTTCATGAATCCACTGTCATCAGCACCTGCTTGTACAAGGATCACGGGGCAAAAGCAGTAAGTGATATGGGTTTAAAAATAAGGAATCTACTTCACTCACAAAAAAAAAAAAAAGCTGACAAGGAAAGAATGAGGCATGGTACAGCTCCTAAGAAAATCTACCTGCAGCTTTCAAAGGAAACATTTTTTACAAAGCTTACATTATCCCAGGATCCATTTTCTAAACCACTAATTGTAGCTTTTTAGCACACACGCTTCAAGACCAGTTCATTGGTTCAGTAACGTCCATCTGACAGCAGGATCAAGAATTTAAGTCATCCAAATCTATACATCGCACACATACATAAATGTATATAATTAACATACATATACATATATATACACACATATATACATATATATAACACTGCCAACCTAAATGGCTTTTATCCAAGAAGTTGAAGTGGCAGATCTGTAGATCTTTAATTCACAGAACAATAATTAACCTAAAACTGCAGTTTTCTCAAACCACACTTCAACTTTCACACCAATCACTAAAGAACAGTAGTCACAGCTGAACTGCTGCAAAGCCAGGTGACAACAGTCTTGGACTAATCCCATCTCTGACTCCTTTCTGTTCTTTTCAGGTGTACACCTTCTCAAATCCCCCATCCCTCCTTCAGGTAAAGGATCATAATTTCTCCTTGTCTCATACCAACTTACCACTGCATTCCTCCTAAGCCCTGCCAAGATGACCTGCAATTACCTAAATAGGTTTGGTTTGCCTTCTGCACCTGCAGGCCCACCTCAGGAGAAACAGCTACAGATGAACACCAAAACAGCCAGGACACCAAAGCAGAGAAAGAGACAGTTTGACATACACACACAGAGCTAGCAGCAAAGCCATATAAGTGGTTTTTGCTTCTTCCTGTATATAAGAAATCTGGGAGGATCCTGTAATTTCCCCCCACGTGCCTTAGAAAGCTGCATCTAGTAACAGATAACATTACACCTTCTCCAAACATCTCTTCATCTTCTCCATCAGAACAAGACACTTAAGCAATCATGGTCTCTTTGTACTTCCAAACAGTGAAAAAAATGAGAAGAGAATTATCGCAGGATGTAGAATCCTCAGGTTTAACAGCTTCCTCTCCTCCTTTCCCTTTTTGGATACTGTGGCAAACTTTTATCTTGACACTACCTTCTGCATATGTTTTCCTCTGAGACTGGGTGTTACACTTACATAGGAAAATTTAATAACTCTTAACACCCTCAAAAGCAATTATGAACAAGATCACCATAAATTATGCAGCAGCATTCAAACCAAGGAGCAGCAGCTCCACATTTAGCAACAGCCACGTGACATCGCATGCTGTCGAGACACCCAAAACACCACATGAGTCCATTCTGAAAGCAGAGTGCAACAGTTTAGAAAGCTGCTCAGCATATAAAGGGGAAGTATTATAAATAGCTGGGAAGTTAACTGAGTTCCCTTCTTGTTTAGCGATGCCTTCCTTGGCTAGAACTGCTCACCTACCCTCTCTCCTGTGAACAGGGATTCACACAGTTCATTCCACTAAGCTTGGACCGAGACCTTTTGCCTTACACACCAGCTGAACACCGCAGTTTTACATGTAAAGTAGGAAGCACTGCAACACAAACAAATGGGCATTATTCAGTTCTACTCTAAATGTCTAAATCACTGCCTTATTCTACAGTTTTTCTCAAAACATTTGTAGAAAGGTATTTTTTTTTTTTTTTTTTTTAAAAAGATTATTAGTGAAATAGTGTCCTGGCAATATCCCACCTTTCCTTAAAAAAGGACATACTAGAAAAAATTGATGTATTTGCATTACACACAAAGTAAAAAAGTCCTTCTGGATCTAGATGGTTCTGATGAATGCTATCTTGTATAAATCATCCAGCATCAACCCAGTTACCCTAAATCTAAATCATTTCAGTTCTATCAGGTGACTAAAGAAAAACTATCTTCCCATTGCACTGAAAAGAGCACAAAATACTTGCTATTTGTTTAAAAACCAGGTTTTTATATTTTTTTTCCAACATCAGAAAAGATACAGTGTGGTCTCACAAATGCCATATGAATTTCATTCTTACTAATTTATTTTCATCAACAGGCTAGTCTGAGGCCAGCAGACCCCTCTACTGACGGGAAACAATGGTTCATCCTTTCACACAAGCAGCACTTTTAGAAGCAGGGACATAGATTCTGAAGGAAAACATACAGTTGTTGAGCACTGTTGTAACATCCTGCAAAGCATGGTGAGAAATTCTCATACACGTTCCAGAGTACAAATTACATACGGCAGCACTTTCTTGTCCACACCATAAAGGGGGAACTTTCCATGCTCCGGTAAGTCTCTCCTCTAGTAACAGTATCTATCCTTCCCCTACATTTCAAGGGCAAGATTTCTAATTCCATAAGTTGAGATTTAGCAAAACAAAACCTAGAAAAAATGTATAATCAAGATTCTTGAACTGTAACCTTTAATGCAGTACTATCTGCTTTCACAAAGTCATTTTATGCTCCCCCATATACGTTAAGAAGCAGCTGCTGCAAATTCAACTGTCCATGCACGCTATAAGACCTTAGATTAACCTTTAATTAACATTTTTAACTACACAAAACTGATATTCATAATAATCTTTTATAAGTGACAACCTGCAATAAATTGTTTATTATCATTCTCAACAGGAGATCCCAAAATGAAAGGCTGGTAGCTCTTTACTGACCCTTCAGCCCCAAATGGAGACTTACTATAAAAAGTATTCTTATATACTTTTGGTAACGTTTAAGAATTTCCAATATCACCTCATATTAATTTCTATTTAATGAGTTCAAATGCTGTATTATCAAATTACCCAAGGAGAGTCTTCCACTGGGTAAGACTGACTTTAAAAATCTGAATGGCTGGGACCCCTATTAGGGCCAGCCCTTAAGTCAACACCAAACATGCAGTCATCAAATCAGAAAGGTCCACGCAGGCATGCAAGTTGTACTACTAAGAATTCTCAAGGGGAAAAAAACAACAACTCTTAGGTCAAGATAGAAACTTTTAAGACAACTAAAAGCAAAAGTCTTGTCTCTCTCTTCCTCAAACTTTTCAAGTCCCTTCCAGTCCAAAGGGCTAGGTACTGTGCAGCACAAAAATTAAAGGTCTCATTGTGGCCCTCCAGTCAGAATTTTTGTCTATACATTTTCTCTTCAGAAGACTATTTGTTTTACAATTAAGGAAAACCATGTGGCAGTTTCAGCGAAGAAATAACATGCATATTTGCCTTTGAAAGAGACTGATTTCTAAACAGCTCTAGTATTGAAGTAGACCTCAAAAATACAGTAGAGAAACTAGACAGCAGTTAAATAAAAATCCATTACAATTTAGGTGAAAGTAAAACCAATTCCCAGCATAGACACCTACAAACATACACGTTTTAAAGTGAGCTATAATCAGCTTGTAGTTCTACAACAGGATGCATAAACTAGTCTCACTCTGTCTGCTGGCCCATGGGATTCTGCATGCGCTGAAATACAGTGGCAAAGTCCTCGAGCTCAAGTAAGATGAGCAACTTACAGTGAGAACTCTGAGAGCAGAAAATCTCCTGGTTTGGGCAAAACTTTGTCAGGATAAAAGCAATGTGTAAGGATAAAAGCAAGGTGTTACTAAAGACTATCATACAAAATGCCATATGGGACATACACAAGCTCAATAATGTCATTTCCCAGTGTAACATGCCATTTATCCCCCTAATGACTCTACTGTCACTCATACTACCACTTTGATCTGACCTAAATACAGGCTACTGTTAAAAGGATAAATCGTCCTCCCATTCCCTGCTGTTGGGGCAACTGCTGCAGTAACTGGGCAAAGTGAGGGAATCGACCAGTAGGGACGATTTCACAGGAGCTTGGGTGGGAAGCATAGAAAGGAGAAGAGAAGGAAAAAAAAAACCAAAAAAAAAGCCATCTTTAGCTAGATGATTTCCAACACCCAACTCAATGCAAGCTGGGGACACACAGAAGTGTGAGTGTCCCTTCTAGCCAAGTCTCATATTAGCCTGAAGCAATCACGAAACCATGGCCTAAGGAAGCCATACCAAGAACTGCAGACACAAGGCTGCTATAACCACACCACTCGTAACTTCTGAGCCTGATGCCTGTCTCCAACCAAACCCAAATGAGCAGCTTGGTTCTCTTAGATAAGAAAGTTCCTACAAATTTTGTCAAAACAGATGGTCACGTAAAGAAAAGAGACTTTGTACTCTACCATTCGGTGCTATTAGCTATAGCGTGAGCTGCCAACTCTTTAGGTGCCAGGGAGCTAGGAAGAAGAGAAAAAGGCAGCAATGAAGGATGGAAACTCCTCATTTAGAACTTGGATCTCTTTCAATATCAAACTCAACCAAACACAAGACATACGCACGAAAAAGCAGGCTTCCTTAGTATTACAGTATATGATGGGAAGGAGAGAGGAGCAGGGAAAAAAAAAAAAAAGATACACAGGAAACAGGTCAGAAAGACACATACCAAAACTTACTATAGAAAAAAGGAATGAATCAAAGACTAAAGAGGAATTAGGCAAGAGAAGTAGTAAGCTGGGATTATTAATTGTTATTCAACAATTCTCAATATTTGGCAATGAGGTTTTTTGTATACTTTAATAAGCTCATTAAATATTTGACAGGATATTATGAAAACTTTTGTGTCTAACTGAAATAGCAAGTTGTTCATTACAGGTGTCATCACCTCAAAATAAACCATAATTCATCAGCATTTTATTCCCCTTGAAGACTGTAAGATGAAAGGTATCAGGGTCCAGGGTTAAGTGTCCTTATCTTGGGTGGTAAACTAGACCTAGAGGCTCTGTGACATTAGATAACCAAAGGAAGACATATTCTTTAAATATAGAATCAAGTTCTTGATTAAAAAGAGACGCCAAGTAACGACATATAAAAATCTACAGTTTTGGAGAACAATTTCCCACTTATTTCCTGCTACCTTCTCCAAAAAAAGAAAATACAAGTTTTGCTTCAGGTTTAATCAAGATTTCTATTACAACACTCTTTTTTTTTTTTTTTCTGTACAAGAATGCAAGTTTTAGCTATTAAACTATGAAGTAAGACACAAACTTACCCAGTTTAAATGTATAGGTAACAAATATTTTGGAAGACTCTGCTAATATGAACCAAACAAAAGACTTTCAGTAGTCTATCCCATCAATAGGGTCTGAGAGGGAACAATCGTTTTGTATTAGAAACGCTCATGTAAATATTCACATAAAACAAAATACTGACCCAACCCAGAATCCTGACATACCTGTAGCAGCCTCAGACAATTAACCTTGACGGGTAACTGGCATTAATAATAGACATAGCACTGCAGCAGTTTTTGACATTTGTTGCTCCTGCCACCCATAGAAATTATGCTTCATTAACATCAAAGTCCTTTCGTTAACTGCTTACCTTCATCATGGATATTTACAGCCTAACAGGCCACACACCTTTCTTGAGTCCTAGTTTGACATTTAATGCAAGCCTACCTCTGCTAGTATAAACAAAAGTCACCTCCTGTCTGCCTCGGGCTGTCACCCCTATCCCATACCATCCTCGCCCACTGTGGACAGTTTACACCACTGTCAATGCTAAAAAGCAAGTAATCAAACTACAAGATTAAGTGCTATATATGTGGAAAATTACTTTCATATACCGAAAGATTTCATCTCACATCTGATATAAAAGAAAAATAAATGTGTCTTCTTAAGATGGAGACACTTGTGCTAAAAGATGCCAGAAGTATTTTCAGAAGTAATGATGATCAAACTGACATAGAAAAAACGCAGCCAGTCACATTATTTATCCTCAGATAAAAAGGTTTAATCAAGTTAGGTTCTCATGTTCTAGTGAAAAGGAAGAATATTTGGAATAGAAGCAGTATTTCTATGGCATTTAAGTGCCTGACAAATATTTGCACTTATCTTTGGTTTACAGAGAATTTTGGGCTAAACTGACCAAATCCACTTTTTTGAAAGCAGCAAATGGTACCTACTACCCTGGATAGTTTGAATTAAAAAAAAAAAAAAAAAGTGTATCTTCTGAACAAATTTCAGCTATGTTACCTACCTTAATCACATCTGTATTTTAATACTGCACAACCTTAACATATATTTAAAGATTGCTGATAGGTAGTGTGAACTGTTATTATTTCCATTCCACAAAATGGGAAGCCACAGGCAAGAGATTAAATGCTCACCAAAAAAACCTTTTACGTGACAAAAAAATGCAGTTATGTCTCCAATTGCTGATCAGCATTACCACCCTTAGGTCATGCTTCTTCTACCTCTTCACTTCAACTTTTCTTTTACATTCACCCAGTAAATACCATTACGGCACACAACAGAGAATGCACACCAAAGAGTCAGAACTCCAGAAGCATAACATCTAGCAACGGTCAATATTAAGAACTAACTTCTAGCAGTGCAAGATACAAATATTCTAGAAGCCAAGAACAACAGTAAAAGAACAGTATTTATTTTCTAATTATCTGTGCTGGTTTTTGCTGGGATTGAGTTAATTTTCTTCATAGTAGCTAGCATGGGGCTATGTTTTGGATTTGTAAACAGTGTTGATAATACAGAGATGTTGTCATTACTGCTGAGCTGTGCTTACACAGAGTCAAGGCCTTTTCTGCCTCTCACATCACCCCACCAGCAAGTAGGCTGGGGGTGCACAAGAAGTTGGGAGGGGACACAGCCGAGACAGCTGACCCCAACTGGCCAAAGCATACGACATCATGCTCAGCATATAAAGTTGGGGGAAGAAGGAGGAAGGGAGGGACATTCATAGGGATGGCATTTGTCTTCTCAAGTAACTGTACGTGTGATGGAGCCCTGGTTTCCTGGAGATGGCTAAACACTTGCCTGCTGCTGGGAAGCAGTAAATTAACTCCTTGGTTTACTTTGCTTGTGTGTAAGGCTTTTGCTTTACCTATTAAACTACCTTTATCTCATGAGCATTCTCACTTTTTCTCTTCCGATTCCCTCCTCTATCCCACCATGGCAGGAGTGAGTGGCTGTATGGTGCTTAGTTGCCAGCTGGGGCCACACGATGGTCTCAAAGCAACAACTTGCTAACTATAACCAAATAAGTCAAGACTAGACAAATCCAATAAAAGCACTGTATAAAAATCAGTGTATTCAAGTCCTAAAGGTTACACTGAGCAAAGCTAAACCTAAAATATTGCTATATCAAACCCAGCATATTTTAAATTGTTTACATTTATCATCTAAAGCCTTTTTTGCTTTGGCTTTCCTCCCAAGTGCTTAGCTAACATAATGAAAAGATAAAAAGATAACTTTATCTCCCCTTCCACTCAGCACTATCAAGATGAATTTCATCATGCATATGGAGTTTTAAAATTTTAGTCTATATTTTTAAGAAGTTTTTAGTCTCACCTAGCATTTATGGTAACTTTGTTCTAAGTCAGGTATTAAGATGGCCTATGCTGTATCAGATGCAGTAGCAAAATGCTGATGTGGCACCAAAGTAAAGTCACAGTCTTATCTCAGAAAGAGTAATACCCTGGAGCAAGAAAAAGACCACTTATATCACCTCTGTAGCATCTTACACTACTGACTAATAAAAAAAAACAAAAAAAAACAAACCAAAAAAAAAACCAAACAAAAAACCCAAACAAAATACCCAAAAAACCAAAAAAAACCACCCAAAACACAGATTAGTTTTTTCCTGAATCTTTGAGAACACCTGCATACACAGATGTTTTACATGTACTGGTGATTTTCAATGAAGAAAGTTTAGGCCTGGCTGCACCCACCCAAAAAAAATCAAGGGAACTGCAATAAAAGAAAATAACTTGTTGTCATAAAACAGAGGAAGTAGAGTGTTTCAATGGTTTCCTGCTGAGGAAAAAAAAAATCTGCTTGAAGTACAGGGTAGCAGTCTATCAGCCCAACTTAACCTAGAAATCTGAGAGGCCCTATCTAACTATTAGCTATTTAAGAACTTAAAAGTTGACCAACATCCAGTCTTATCAAGAAAAAGCTATTGTTAAAATAGGCAAAATCTCTCTCATTTAATCCTGTGCTATTCTGAAAGTTCAGATTACACTATCTTGTTTCTATTTGTGAAGACTTATACATTAAAACGTCTACAGTATTAAAAGCATTTAAGCTACCAATATTATATGTCTGGTATCTAGTAATTTTAAAATGTCTTGCTGCAGCGCTGGCTCCAATTAAAATTCTTTATATCAAGCAGGAAACGATCCTTTTGCTATCTGAGTTTTGCACCAACCTAACAGCGAACTGCTAGGAAAAAAAAAAATAAAAAGTTATCAGCGCTCTGAGGTAGAGCTCATGACGAAGGACCCAGCTGTGAAACAAGGAACTGAAGCAGGATCTCTTGCACCTCCCTATCTTCCTCCTCCTCCTCGCACGGCTGCTTCTCACAGGGCAGAGCTTAGGAGGAAGGGCCTTTCCCTACCAGCAGTTACATGGCTGTGAGACGCAGAGCAGAGCAAGGCACGGCTTCCCGATCCGCACCGGCCGCCGCGAAGGGGAAGCGGAGCTTAAGGACGGGGCAAGGCTGCTGTTACACACCGCCCCGCTACCGCCTGCGGTCGCCGGGAGCCGAGGAGAACGCGGTGCCGCCTTCCCGCCGCCAGAGAGAGAAGGGCGAGCGCCGGCCGCCGGGCGGCAGGGCCCCGGCGAGTCCCCTCTCCCCGCCGCGCCCCGAGGCCGGGCCGGGCGCAAGCCGCCGTCCTTCCGGACGCCCCGCAGGGCCGGGGGAGGCGGGGAGGGCGCTGGGCCCAGCCCCCGTAGAAAAAGCGCGAAACCCGCGTCCCGGGGCAGCTCCCCCCCCCCCCCCCCTGGGCTGCCCGCCTGCCTCCCGCCACCGCCGGCCCCGCACT